>CM039510.1:47182244-47496322 GCA_022432975.1 Begonia masoniana
AAAAAAAAAAAAAAAAAAAAAAAAAAAAAAAAAAAAAAAAAAAAAAAAAAAAAAAAAAAAAAAAAAAAAAAAAAAAAAAAAAAAAAAAAAAAAAAAAAAAAAAAAAAAAAAAAAAAAAAAAAAAAAAAAAAAAAAAAAAAAAAAAAAAAAAAAAAAAAAAAAAAAAAAAAAAAAAAAAAAAAAAAAAAAAAAAAAAAAAAAAAAAAAAAAAAAAAAAAAAAAAAAAAAAAAAAAAAAAAAAAAAAAAAAAAAAAAAAAAAAAAAAAAAAAAAAAAAAAAAAAAAAAAAAAAAAAAAAAAAAAAAAAAAAAAAAAAAAAAAAAAAAAAAAAAAAAAAAAAAAAAAAAAAAAAAAAAAAAAAAAAAAAAAAAAAAAAAAAAAAAAAAAAAAAAAAAAAAAAAAAAAAAAAAAAAAAAAAAAAAAAAAAAAAAAAAAAAAAAAAAAAAAAAAAAAAAAAAAAAAATTTTTTTTTTTTTTTTTTTTTTTTTTTTTTTTTTTTTTTTTTTTTTTTTTTTTTTTTTTTTTTTTTTTTTTTTTTTTTTTTTTTTTTTTTTTTTTTTTTTTTTTTTTTTTTTTTTTTTTTTTTTTTTTTTTTTTTTTTTTTTTTTTTTTTTTTTTTTTTTTTTTTTTTTTTTTTTTTTTTTTTTTTTTTTTTTTTTTTTTTTTTTTTTTTTTTTTTTTTTTTTTTTTTTTTTTTTTTTTTTTTTTTTTTTTTTTTTTTTTTTTTTTTTTTTTTTTTTTTTTTTTTTTTTTTTTTTTTTTTTTTTTTTTTTTTTTTTTTTTTTTTTTTTTTTTTTTTTTTTTTGATTTTTTCTTAGCTAATTGTATATTAGTTATCATCTTAATAAAAATGAGTATGCTAAGTTGGATTTGTATTTTTTGTTTCGCAAATATAAATTTTGATCCTTGAATCAAGTTTCGCTGTAATTTTAGAGGTTAGGTTCTGTTGGAGTTGATGTCATTGTTCAAGTAGCGATGTGTTATTTTGTACTTACAATGCTTTTTTACTAGATGGTTCATTTGTTACTATTTGATTCTCTTTCTATTACTCCTTTTGAGGTCAATCTCATATCGGTGAATTATGATGTTTATAACAGCAAAATTTCCTTAAACTTGGTCGAGCTTTCTGCTTCCTTCCATTGCCGGTGAGAACTGGACTAACAGTTCAAGTTAATGGGTATTTTGAGGTGGCATCAAACCGCCGTGGGATATGGTATGGGGCTGACATGGACAGAAGTGGGAAAATTCGTTCTGTGTGGAACAGGCTTCTCTTAGAGGATGTTGTAGCTTCTGCTTTTATGGAACTGCTGCAAGGTGTTCAGGGACTACTTGGTCCTACAAATTTCTACTATTCTTTGTGGCCCAGTGGTTCTTTTGAGGAGCCATGGAGCTTTTTAGTTGAACAGGTGTACAGACAAATGGGCGATGTTCCTGTATTGTACTCGGATTTTGATGGGGGAAATTGGGTTTCACCTGCTGAGAGCTTTTCTTCACGATGAAGAATTTACTAAAAGTCAGGAGCTTGGTCAGGCCCTTATGCAGTTAGGAATGCCGATTGTGCACCTTCCCAACCATTTATCTGACATGCTTTTAAAGTTTTCTTCTAGCTTTCAGCAGAAAGTGGTTACATCTGACGTTGTTCGTCGTTTTCTAAGGGCTCACAAAGCTGTTCGTGATTTAGAAAGACATTACAGGCTTGTATTGTTGGAATATTGCCTTGAAGACTTGATTGATGATGATGTTGGTACATATGCATATGAACTACCATTGCTTCCATTGGCAAATGGAGATTTTGGGATGTTGTCAGAGGCCTCGAAAGGAATTTCTTATTTTATCTGTAATGAGTTAGAATACAAGCTGCTTCAACAAATTTCTTACAGAGTAATTGATTGTAGTATTCCAACCAACCTACTCAAAAGACTTATAAATATTGCAAAGTCTTCAAAGGCAAATATTTTAATCCTCAACATTCATGATTTTCTTCAAATCTTCCCTAAAATTTTCCCTGCTGCTTGGAAATATAAAAACAAAGTGCTATGGGATCAAGAGTCTTGTACTGACCATCCCACCTCATCATGGTTTTCACTATTTTGGCAATATCTACGGAATCAGTGTGAAAAATTGTCCTTATTTGGGGATTGGCCTATCTTGCCATCTGTTTCGGGTCATCTTTACAGACCCTCTAGACAGTCAAAAATGATCAATGGTGATATCCTTTCTGATCAGTTGCGACAAATACTTACTAGAATTGGATGCAAGTTGCTCAACACCAGTTACAACGTTGAACACCCAGATTTATTTCATTATGTGAGTGATGGAAAATGGGCAGGTGTTGTAGACTCCATATTTGATGTTGTTTCATTAAATGGTGGGCACCTACCAAATGCATTTCATGATTTGGAAATGGAAGAAAGGGACGTGCTTCGTGGATTTCTTCTTGATCCAAAATGGTATGTTGGAGATAGTATCAATGCTTCTAATATAAAAGGTTGCAAAAAGCTCCCTATTTATAAAGTATACAATGAAGGATCCGCACAAGATTTTCAATTCTCAAATTTAGAAAATCAAAAGTATTTACCACCAAAAGATGTTCCAGAATGTTTTGTAGGGAACGAATTCATCATCTGCTCCTCTTATAGTGAAGAAGAGATTTTATCAAGGTACTATGGAGTTAAGAGAATGCAAATGGCAAGTTTTTACCGAAAGTGTGTTTTGAACAGAGTCAGAGAGATTCAACCTGAAGTTCGTGACAGTACTATGCTCTCTCTTTTGGTAAAACTTCCTCAATTATGCATTGAAGATGGATCTTTAAGGGATTGTTTGTCAAAGTTGGAGTTTATACCAACTCTTAGTGGCACTCTTAAGTGTCCCTCTGAATTATATGATCCCCGTAACGAAGAACTTTATGCACTACTTGATGATTCTGATAGTTTTCCATATGGCCCGTTCAATGAGGCCAGGATTTTGGACATGTTGCACGGTTTGGGCCTTAGAACATCAGTATCTCTCGAGACTGTCTTAGAAAGTGCTCGAAATATAGAACGAATGATGCACGTGGATCAGGAAAGGGCCCATTCTAGTGGCAAAGTTCTCCTTTCTTACTTAGAAGTAAATGCAATTAAGTGGTTATTCAATCCTGTGAGTGAAGATCAAGGAAGGGTGAACAAAATGTTTTCACAAGCTGCAACGGCATTTAGGCCACGCAACTTGAAATCTGACCTTGAGAAGTTTTGGAATGATCTACGGATGATTTGCTGGTGTCCTGTGTTACTTTCTTCCCCATTTGAAGCTTTACCATGGCCTGTTGTGTCATCCATGGTTGCGCCTCCAAAGCTTGTGCGATTGGCAACAGACTTATGGTTTGTTTCAGCAAGTATGCGGATACTAGATGGACAGTGTTCTTCCTCTGCATTATCATATTGCCTTGGATGGTCGGCCCCACCAGGTGGAAGTGTGATTGCTGCTCAACTGCTAGAGCTTGGAAAAAATAATGAACTTGTTAACGATCAGGTGCTCAGGCAAGAATTAGCCTTAGCTATGCCAAAAATATATGCGATATTGTTTAGCTTGATTGGCTCTGATGAGATGGACATTGTAAAAGCTGTTCTTGATAGGTGTCGATGGATTTGGGTGGGAGATGGATTTGCGACCACAGATGAGGTTGCCCTTGATAGTCATATTCACTTGGCACCTTATATACGGGTTATGCCAATTGATTTGGCAGTCTTCAAAGCCTTATTTTTAGAACTTGGTGTTAGAGAGTTCTTGAAGCCCAATGATTATGCTAGCATTTTAGACAGGATGGCTTTGAGAAGAGGTTCCTCTCCTCTTAATTTACAGGAAATTAGGGCAGCAATTTTAATCATACAGCATCTTGCTGAAGTTCCATTTCCAGAGGAACGTATTGACATATTCATACCAGATGTCACAGGGACACTATGTCGTGCAACTGACTTGGTATATAACGATGCTCCTTGGTTTCTTAGCTCAGAAGATACTGGCTCCTCATTTGGTTCTAAATCTAATCTCATGTTGAGTTCGACTAGAACTGTACAAAAGTTTGTGCATGGAAATATATCCAATGAGGTGGCTGAGAAGCTTGGTGTTTGTTCCCTTCGTAGGATTTTACTAGCTGAAAGTGCAGACTCAATGAATTTGAGTTTGTCTGGTGCTGCTGAAGCTTTTGGGCAGCATGAAGCCTTAACAACTAGACTCAGACATATACTTGAGATGTATGCAGATGGACCTGGGATTCTATTTGAATTAGTTCAAAATGCTGAAGATGCAGGAGCGTCTAAGGTGATATTTCTTTTGGATAAAACTCAGTATGGAACTTCTTCAGTTCTCTCTCCTGAAATGGCAGATTGGCAAGGACCTGCATTGTACTGTTTTAATGACTCTGTCTTTAGTCCGCAAGATCTTTATGCAATATCACGTATTGGTCAAGAAAGTAAACTGGAGAAGCCTTTTGCAATTGGAAGGTTTGGTTTAGGATTCAATTGTGTATATCATTTTACAGACATCCCAATGTTTGTTTCAGGAGAGAACATTGTTATATTTGATCCTCATGCTTGTAATTTGCCCGGGATCTCACCTTCTCATCCTGGCCTTCGAATCAAGTTTGTAGGGAGAAGAATTTTGGAACAGTTTCCTGATCAATTTTCTCCTTTTTTACACTTTGGCTGCAACTTGCAGGCACCAATTCCCTGGTACCCTTTTCCGATTTCCTCTCAGGAGTGCAAATGTGGCTTCTCGAAGTCAAATTAGAAAAGAAGCTTATGCACCTGAAGATGTCACATCACTTTTCACTTCTTTTGCCCAGGTTGTCTCTGATACTTTGCTTTTCCTTCACAATGTCAAATCTATCTCCATCTTTGTGAAGGAGGATTCTGGAGTTGAAATGAAATGCTTACATCGTGTGCACAAGAACTACATCAGTGATACTGCTATGAAATCCAACACATTGCAGGATATTTTTAACAATTTATACGGAAACCAACGAAGTGAAGTGAATAAAGAACAAATTCTAAAGAGATTGAGTGAGTCTATTGATAGAGATCTGCCATATAAATGTCAGAAGATTGTGGTTAGAGAACAAAGCTTAGCTAAAGATGTTTCACACTGTTGGATAACATCTGAATGTTTGGGTGGGGGACCAGCTAAAACTAACACTTCAGGCTTTAGTGATAAATCCTATAACTTTGTCCCTCGGGCAAGTGTTGCTGCATATTTACATTCTATAATGGTTGACAGAGATTTGAACGCCATGGACAATGAAGATGCTTGTATAGTTTCTCCTGATTTATTTCAGTCTCCTGCTGTTTCTCTTCAAAGTCGGAACAGCTTTGAAGGACGTGCTTTCTGTTTTTTACCTCTACCTATAGTAACCTGTCTCCCAGCACATGTTAATGGATATTTTGAATTGTCATCAAATCGTCGGGATATCTGGTTTGGCAATGACATGGCAGGAGGTGGAAAATTGCGCTCGGACTGGAATGTTTATCTTCTTAAAGATGTTGTTGCCCCTGCATATGGTCGCTTACTAGAGAAACTTGCATCTGAGATTGGCCAATGTGATTTGTTCTTTTCATTTTGGCCTACCACAACAGGAATAGAACCTTGGGCATCCTTGGTGCGAAACCTCTACACTTTTATTGCTGATTTTGGTCTTCAAGTTTTGCATACTAGAGCTAGAGGGGGTCGATGGATCTCAACTAAGCAGGCCATTTTTCCTGATTTTTCTTTCCACAAGGGAGATGAGCTTGTAGAAGCATTATCAAATGTCGATCTACCTGTTGTCTCTGTTTCCAAGCCAGTTGTAGACAGATTTATGGAAGTGCGCCCTTATTACATTTCCTAACACCTCAATTGCTAAGGACATTACTAGTTAGGAAGAAACGTGGTTTCAAAAACAGGAATGCCATCATCTTGACACTAGAGTACTGCATAATTGACTTGGCATTACCTTCTCAATGTCATGCTTTATATGGTTTGTCTTTGTTACCTCTTGCAGATGGTTCATTTGCCTCATTTGACAAGAATGGCAAAGGAGAAAAAATTTATGTTGTAAGGAAGGATGAGTATGGTCTTCTGAAAGATTCGATTCCAAATCAAATCGTAGATTCCGATATTCCAGAAGGAGTGTATATAAAGTTGTGTGACATAGCACAACACAAGGATTCAAATATTTTTTTCCTTTCATGCCATTTGCTGGAGAAGCTTTTTCCAAAGTTAATCCCAGCAGAGTGGGAGCAAATTAGACATGTGACATGGTTTCCTGGTCATCATGGCCAACCAAGTTTGGAATGGATGAGATTGTTGTGGTCCTATCTGAAGTCAAATTGTGATGACCTTTTGGTTTTTTCGAAATGGCCTATTCTACCTGTTGGGGAAAATTCTCTCATGCAACTGGTTGAAAATTCAAAAGTAATAAAAGATGATGGTTGGAGTGAGAACATGTCTTCTTTGTTGCAGAAAGTTGGATGTTTATTTTTGAGGCGTGATTTTCCTATTGATCATCCGAATTTGGAAAAATTTGTCCAGCCTCCAACTGTAACTGGCATTTTAAATGCTTTTCTGGCAATTGCTGGTGGGCCAGAGAAAATTGAGGGGCTATTTGTTGATGCATTGGAAGGGGAGCTGCATGAACTTCGAAGTTTTATTTTGCAGTCTAAATGGTTCAGTGAAGAAGAAATGGGAACGATACATATTGATGCTCTCAAGCATATCCCTATGTTTGAGTCATACAGAAGTAGAAAATTAGTAAATTTGAGTAAACCTAGGAAATTACTTAAACCCACTGATGTGAGAGAGGATCTTTTGGATGATGGTTTCATTCGCATCGAATCTGAAAAAGAGAGAATCATTTTGAAAAGATATATAGATATTGGAGAACCATCCAGAGTGGAATTCTACAAAGATTACGTCCTTAATCATATGTCAGAATTTCTTACAGAACAGGAAGTTATCTCCGCTATTCTACGTGATGTAAAGCTTTTGATTGAAGAGGATGTCTCCGTAAAATCTGCACTTTCTACAACACCTTTTGTTATGGCAGCCAATGGTTCTTGGCAACGGCCCTCTAAGTATGATCATCCCCCTTTCTCTTAATCATGTCTTATCTCTATTTGTCTCTCTTGCTGGTTCTTTTTCCTCTTGTATTCCTCCTCCCTCCCTCCCTCTCTTTAATCAACCCCTCTCAGAAATTTGAGTTCTCCAAACCTCGGCTTCCTTCCTGTTGTTTTGTACTGTTAAATGTATTGATCTGATGATTCTTCTTTGATTTCTATCAATATGATATCATTTAATTCTCATTTGAATATTTTTCAGGCTCTACGATCCACGTGTACCTGAGCTCAGGAAGATGCTTTATGAAAAAGTTTTCTTTCCTTTGACAAATTCTGTGCCGATGAAACCTTGGATACATTAGTTATCCTTGGGCTTCGAAGAACACTGGATTTTACTGGTTTGCTTGATTGTGCCAAATCCGTTTCACTGTTGCATGATTCAAAGGAATTGAAAGCGCTGAGTTATGCAAAAAGGTTGCTTGCATGCTTAGATTCTTTTGCATCAAAGCTCTCAATCAACAAAGAGGGAAATTATGAGGAACCCCAGAGTTCTACATCATGTAATAACAACTGTATTGAGAGTGGTGATACTCGGATGAAATCTGTCAGCAGTGAGAAAAACTATGTTGTGGATGATCTGGATATTGAGTTCTTAAGCATTTCAAATGAGGATATAGAAGAAGAAGTGTTCTGGTCTGAAATGAAAGGAATAGCCTGGTGTCCCGTTTGTGTTGACTCACCTATGAAAATACTTCCATGGTTTAAATCCAGCACTCAAGTAGCGCCACCAAATATTGTGAGACCCAAAACTCAAATGTGGATGGTCTCCTATTCAATGCATATATTAGATGGTGAGTGCTGCTCAAAGTACTTGCAGCACAAGCTAGGTTGGTTTGATTGCCCAAATACGAAAGTTCTATCCGCACAGTTAGTTGAAATTTCTAAACTCTATGGTGAACTTAGTTCACATTCTTTGGTAGAACCCGACTTCAACAGCACATTGGAAAAGGAAGTTCCCTTGCTTTATTCTAAACTG
Organism: Begonia masoniana; assembly: GCA_022432975.1. NCBI lineage: Eukaryota > Viridiplantae > Streptophyta > Magnoliopsida > Cucurbitales > Begoniaceae > Begonia > Begonia masoniana. Next base: position 47,190,347 of record CM039510.1, read on the forward strand.
CAAGAATATGTTGATACTGATCATTTTATGGAGATTAAATCTGCATTAAGTGGTGTACCTTGGGTTTGGGTTGGAGATGCTTTTGTTTCCCCAGATGAGCTTGCTTTTGATTCACCTGTAAAATTTACTCCTTATTTATATGTTGTTCCTTCTGAAATATCTGAATTTAGAGATCTGCTCTTGAATTTAGGTGTCAAACTTAGCTTTGATATTTGGAAGTACTTCCATGTTCTACAACGACTATATACTGATGTTAAAGGGATTTCCATTATCAATGGATCAATTGAGTTTTGTGCATTGCGTGCTTGAAGTTATTGCAGATTGTTCCTCACACAAGCCATTAATAGGAGGTTCTAATACCTCTCTTTTAATTCCTGATTCTTCTGGAATTCTTACTCAGGCTAATGATCTTGTTTATAATGACGCACCATGGATGGAGAGCAATATTCGTGTTGACAAGCGATTTATTCATCCTAGTATCAACAATGATTTGGCAAGCAAGTTGGGCGTTCAATCTTTTCGTTCACTATCCTTAGTTGATGAAGATATGACTAAAGATCTGCCATGCATGGACTACTCTAAAATAGATGAGCTTCTTACATTGTATGGAAACAATGATTTTTTATTGTTTGACCTTCTTGAGCTAGCAGATTGCTGCAAAGCTAAGAAGTTACACATAATCTTTGACAAGAGGGAGCATCCTCGCCAGTCTTTACTGCAGCATAATTTGGGTAATCTTTAGGTTTTTGCAATTTCCTCACAAGTGTTTTTATTATTATATTTTTTCAAGTTTCTTACTAGCAAAAGGCGTTTGTAATAATTTGAATGCATAATTTCCTGCTTTAGCTGAAATTTTATCCTTAAAAGGATTGGACATTCAATTCTGTTGGGCTGGAATGCAGTTGTAGATTTATCAACCATGTCTGCTCTAATATTTTAGACTGACCTATCAATAATAATAACTTGGTCTAGAGAGGTGAAAATAAAAATGGTCTAGATTTATGAAAAAAAATTGAATGTGGTTTCGAGAAATGAAAGGTTGAGGGGTTTTTTTTTTTTCAATTTTTCTAAAAAAAGGGAGCATTAGGGTTTGCTTCCCTTTGAAACTAGGAGTTCTTCTTCTATGTATGGTTCTCAGATCTATTTTTAGATATGGTTTTCTCTTGGACCTTCTATTTCATATATAATCTCCTAGATCATATATTTCAATAAATTTTCTTTTTTACTGGATTTAATGCTATTCTGAATAACTTTATCCTACATTGTTATAAGCACAGGTGACTTTCAAGGTCCTGCGCTGGTGGCTATTTTGGAAGAGGCCAGCTTGAGTAGAGAGGAAGTGAATAATCTCCAGTTTCTTCCTCCATGGAGAATAAGGGGTGACATTCTCAATTATGGTTTGGGATTACTTAGCTGTTACTTTGTCTGTGACCTTCTGTCGATCATCTCTGGTGGATTATTTTACATGTTTGACCCTCGTGGTCTTGCTCTTTCCTTGCCTTCAAGCCCCACTCCAGCAGCAAAAATGTTCTCTATGATAGGTATTTCCTTTATATATTTTTATTCATTGTGTTTGAATCGTCATGTTAAGAAAAAGCAATTATAAAGTAGCAAGGAACTTGTGCGAAATGTAAGATCTTTTCTGGGTTTGTTAGCTATTTCTTCTGCCGTGCATCAATGTCTACATCTAATAATTTCGCTGAAGAAATTGTATTTTCCTGCATGTTAGAACTTAACTATGTTACTATGGACATTTCAATTTCTCGTTGATTGCTTTCTTTGTCCTCAAAATATTTGTTGCTCCAAACATTTTAATTTCTTGTTGCATGGCTGACTATTCATGACAATGGTTTTGGTGATCTGTGGATACTGCAATCATGACATGTTCATGAGCTTGATAAATTATCGATGCATTTTCTCGTGTAAAAATAGTCTGACGGACAGATTAGAAGGATAGTGGCAAAATAGATCTTATCCCATCAAAATGTTGGGTTATAACTCCAAAGCAGTTGTTTACAAGTTCCGATTCACAGCGACAACCACAAAACACCTACAATAACTAGGTAATGTCTAGAAACAGAAACAACTACACAAAATAACTAACAGAAACACACAAAATCACTACCCCCTGTGATGTAGGATGCGACATTGGTCTCTTTTAAGTTTTGGGATCTTTTTAATATTTTATCATATCCATTATTTTTTAGTTTTGATTTTATTCGATTTAACTTTATAGATAATTTTATCTTTTTAAAAGTTTTCATAGAAGATTTATTTTATTTTTCTAGAAATTTATTATTGATTTCAAATTATGACTCAAACTCTATTTAAAGGGTTGTGGTGAACATTAATGAAGACTTTTTAGACTTTTGACAATTAATACAAGTTTTTATATTTTGAGAATTATTTCTCTGGTGTTATTATTTACCTGTTTCGATTACGAAACAAAATTTCTGTTGTACTAAATTAGTATTAGAGCAATAATTTTGACCTCGACCTAATGGCTGATGAAGGTTCCTGTGGGCAATCACCGACAACAAACGGTGATTTGAAATCATTGATCAACAATTTGAAAAAAATTGATTGTGAGATCAGTGAAATCCTCCGCAATCTTATGCAGATGATGACTGCGATGATTAATGAGGAGCGATACAAACATGTGAAACAATGATTGAAAATCCGAGATTTTTGCTTGTCTATGATAAGAGCAAAGAAAACAACAGGCAATAGAACATACCTTGCGATTCTTGAAACGCTAATGTGGTAGACAATTATAAATTTTTTCCTTGCAATCAGCCAACCACTGTCCATAGTCAGAATGACAAGCCATCATCTATGACTTGTGACGACGATCGACAACAACCATTGTTCACCCAAAGACACCTTCCAACCTGATGATGATAGCCTCCAAGACAGAGCTTTTAATATATGACGATGTTAAATATGAGATTGGTGGTAATTTGTTGAACAAGACAATTAATGTGTTGGGCGAGACAAATGATATTTTCGACAAACGTGATGACTTTGTTCTACCTCAAAAGCTGATTTTTTTTTCAACAATAAAGCTTTGTAGGCGACAAACGTGGTAAAACAAAATCAAAGTTGTTGGAGCAATTTCAATAATCAAATTTTATTATTGTATTTGAGGTATGCAAACAATTTGAAGTTATCCTTCGAGGTTCAAAAAAGAGTGTTGTGGTATTCATCGATCTTGATTTTTGAAGGAGCAAATACTGAATTTATATTCGATCCAGGAGGAGTTTTCACAACTACAAAACTCGCGGATGAGGTTTCTTTAAGGCAAGGAGATTGATGTAGGACACGACTGTGACCCAAGCCCATAAGCCCTGTGATTTTTTAAAATTTGCAATCTGTTTAATATTTTATCTTATCTATTATTTTAGTATTTGATTTTATTCGTTTTAACTTTTTAGATAGATTTTATCTTTTTAAAAGTTTTCGTGAAGATTGATTTTATTTTTCTAGAGATTTATTAGGGATTTCAAATCATGACTCGAACTCTATTTAAAGGGTTGCGGTGAACATTAATGAAGACTTTTAGACTTTTGAAATTAATACAATTTTTTTTATTTTGAGAGTTATGTCTTTGGTGTTTATTATTTACTTGTTTCGATTAGGAAATAAAAATTTTCGTTGCACCACCCTCTGTTATGCAAAACCACCCCGTTATCTCCCTCCTCAGCCGTTTCCCATCACTTTCAACAACTCCACCCAAACAGCAACCCGCACGATCCAACCACCTCAGCAGAGAATTAATGTTCTGCCCCTAAGTTCCTTCTGCTATACACATTGCCAAACTGTCCTTCGTCCTTCTCATGAGTGCATGACAAAATTTCTAGGACTTGCTTGCCTGGTTACATTAAAATGTCTACAATGTGGTTGCCTGATGCAATGCCATGTTCCTTTTGCTTCTTACTGAAGCCAAATTGTAAGTTTCATTGAGGCGCTGTGGACTTTCCTGAATCTTTTTCACTTTCTTCAAGCCTGTATTTTAAATTGTTTCTTTCCTTTGATTTAAGTTTATATTATTAATCTATCTGATTATAGTTAAGAACTCATTTGTATGAATTGCTTGTCTTTTAAATTTCAGGCACTAATTTAATGGAGAGATTTTGCGATCAATTTAATCCTATGCTGGTTGGTCAAAACATGTCCTGGTCGTTACATGATTCAACCATTATTCGCATGCCTCTATCGGCAGAATGCTTGAAAGATGGACAAGAGTCTGGGTTTAAGAAGATAAAAGCAATAAGCGACAGTTTTTTAAAGCAGTCATCAAGAATTCTTTTGTTCTTAAAGTCAGTTCAGCAGGTACTATTAGTTTTTCTACACTTCAAAGAAAATCTAAAGATCCTTCCATAAGATCAGAATTAGCAAACTTAAATCTACCGGGAAGCTTAAAATAGTTCTTTCTTCATGTTCTCATATACCTCAACTTAACTAACATGTTCTAAGATATTGTTTTCGCAAATTGATTTGCTTTACTCTACTTGCCTACAAATCTTTTGTTTCTCTAATTAATAACCATCCTCCTCTCATTCCCCATTCTGGCCTGTAAAATCAAGTTGTCATATCTTAACTCATGATCTGAAGCTTATTTAGAAATATTATACATTTTACTTTTAAATGCATGTCTTTACCAAGGTTCATCAACCATGATAAAATTATCCTCACTCCTTCCCCCAATATTTAGGTGTCAATGTCAACGTGGGAAGAAGGAAACCTGCAACCATGCCAGGATTACATGGTCTGTATCGAATTCATCTTCTACTGTCACGAGAAATCCATTTTCAGAAAAGAAATGGAAGAAGTTCCAAATATCAAGGTTGTTCAGCAACTCAAATGCTGTAACAAAAATGCATGTGATAGATGTGCTTCTGCACCAAAAAGAAACTCGAGTGGTTGATCGATGGTTAGTTGTTCTCAGTCTGGGTTCTGGGCAATCTCGAAATATGGCTCTTGATAGGTAACTGATGCTCAATGTGTTGTGAAACATCTAATTTATCTCGTTGAATGACAGTTTAAAAAGCTTAGGTTATTACTTTTAAGTCAGTTCTTACCTTCAAACGTTGTTAATTGTGATTTCTGATGAGGTCTAGACATTGAGCCTAATCAACCTAATTCATCTTTGCTCATGATTTGTTGGAGCAAGAACTTGACCGCACTTTATATTAGCCAAGAACTTGACACGTGTGCTTGAAAATTGTGTTTTTCTGACGCAAGCCTCAATTCTAGACACTGAGCCTAATCAACCTAATTCATTTGTGCATATGGTTTGTTAGAGCAGTCAGAGATAAGAATTGGAAACTTTTTGTAGAAAAAGACATTGCAGAACATAAAAGTTCTTTTATACTTGCAGACGCTATCTTGCTTACAACTTGACACCTGTTGCTGGAGTTGCAGCGCGCTTATCAAGTAATAATCAACCTGTTGAAATTTGTCCTACTGCTTCAATAATGTCCCCACTTCCTTTGACTGGGGTTATGGATATACCTGTCATCGTTGTTGGCTGTTTTCTTGTCCGTCACAATGGCAGTCGTTATCTCTTCAAGTATCAAGATAGGGAAGTTGCTGCAGCAGCACAATTTGATGCTGGAGATCAGTTAATTGAAGATTGGAACAGAGAACTGATGTCCTGTGTCTGTGATTCATACATTCAAATGGTGTTGGAAATCCATAAGTTAAGAAAAGACCCTACAGTTTCTTCTATCGAGTCGAGTGTAGGTCATGCAATTAGTCCAATTATGAAAGCATATGGCGATCGAATTTATTCTTTTTGGCCAAGGTCTAACTCTAACTGGTGCTATAAACCTTCCAATGAGCATGACAGCAAGTCTATCACGAAGAAGGTATTTGAAGCTGATTGGGAGTGTCTAATTCAAAAAGTGATAAGACCCTTTTATGCTCGTGCTGTTGAGCTTCCTGTGTGGCAGCTATACTCAGGAAAGTTTGTCAAGGCTGAAGAGGGGGGGGGGGGGGGGGGGGGGGGGGGGGGGGGGGGGGGGGGGGGGGGGGGGGGGGGGGGGGGGGGGGGGGGGGGGGGGGGGGGGGGGGGGGGGGGGGGGGGGGGGGGGGGGGGGGGGGGGGGGGGGGGGGGGGGGGGGGGGGGGGGGGGGGGGGGGGGGGGGGGGGGGGGGGGGGGGGGGGGGGGGGGGGGGGGGGGGGGGGGGGGGGGGGGGGGGGGGGGGGGGGGGGGGGGGGGGGGGGGGGGGGGGGGGGGGGGGGGGGGGGGGGGGGGGGGGGGGGGGGGGGGGGGGGGGGGGGGGGGGGGGGGGGGGGGGGGGGGGGGGGGGGGGGGGGGGGGGGGGGGGGGGGGGGGGGGGGGGGGGGGGGGGGGGGGGGGGGGGGGGGGGGGGGGGGGGGGGGGGGGGGGGGGGGGGGGGGGGGGGGGGGGGGGGGGGGGGGGGGGGGGGGGGGGGGGGGGGGGGGGGGGGGGGGGGGGGGGGGGGGGGGGGGGGGGGGGGGGGGGGGGGGGGGGGGGGGGGGGGGGGGGGGGGGGGGGGGGGGGGGGGGGGGGGGGGGGGGGGGGGGGGGGGGGGGGGGGGGGGGGGGGGGGGGGGGGGGGGGGGGGGGGGGGGGGGGGGGGGGGGGGGGGGGGGGGGGGGGGGGGGGGGGGGGGGGGGGGGGGGGGGGGGGGGGGGGGGGGGGGGGGGGGGGGGGGGGGGGGGGGGGGGGGGGGGGGGGGGGGGGGGGGGGGGGGGGGGGGGGGGGGGGGGGGGGGGGGGGGGGGGGGGGGGGGGGGGGGGGGGGGGGGGGGGGGGGGGGGGGGGGGGGGGGGGGGGGGGGGGGGGGGGGGGGGGGGGGGGGGGGGGGGGGGGGGGGGGGGGGGGGGGGGGGGGGGGGGGGGGGGGGGGGGGGGGGGGGGGGGGGGGGGGGGGGGGGGGGGGGGGGGGGGGGGGGGGGGGGGGGGGGGGGGGGGGGGGGGGGGGGGGGGGGGGGGGGGGGGGGGGGGGGGGGGGGGGGGGGGGGGGGGGGGGGGGGGGGGGGGGGGGGGGGGGGGGGGGGGGGGGGGGGGGGGGGGGGGGGGGGGGGGGGGGGGGGGGGGGGGGGGGGGGGGGGGGGGGGGGGGGGGGGGGGGGGGGGGGGGGGGGGGGGGGGGGGGGGGGGGGGGGGGGGGGGGGGGGGGGGGGGGGGGGGGGGGGGGGGGGGGGGGGGGGGGGGGGGGGGGGGGGGGGGGGGGGGGGGGGGGGGGGGGGGGGGGGGGGGGGGGGGGGGGGGGGGGGGGGGGGGGGGGGGGGGGGGGGGGGGGGGGGGGGGGGGGGGGGGGGGGGGGGGGGGGGGGGGGGGGGGGGGGGGGGGGGGGGGGGGGGGGGGGGGGGGGGGGGGGGGGGGGGGGGGGGGGGGGGGGGGGGGGGGGGGGGGGGGGGGGGGGGGGGGGGGGGGGGGGGGGGGGGGGGGGGGGGGGGGGGGGGGGGGGGGGGGGGGGGGGGGGGGGGGGGGGGGGGGGGGGGGGGGGGGGGGGGGGCACAACCTGGGAGTGTGGTGGGTGGTCATTTGCTTCCAAATACTGTTTGCAGCTTTGTAAAGGAGCATTATCCTGTATTTTTGGTGCCATGGGAGTTACTTGAAGAGATCCAAGCAGTAGGAGTTAGCGTGAGAGAAGTCAACCCCAAAATGGTTCGGGATCTTGTAAGGAATTCTTCTGCATATATTGTACTTGAGTCAGTTGAAACATATTTAGATGTTCTTGAATATTGCTTATCTGATATTCAGTTGACTCGTGCAACTTATCAAAGTGAAGATGATATGGTAATCGATGCTAGTTATGGTAATTCTATAGAGGGAAGAAGTTCAGATAATTTGCACATGCCTGCCTATAATGAGAGCAGTTCAGGTGATGCTCTTGAAATGATGACAAGTCTTGGAAAAGCTTTATTTGACTTAGGTCGGGGAGTTGTTGAAGATATTGGTAGGCCTGGAAGGCCCTTGTCTATGAGAAATACTATTGTAGGTAGCAGCAACAACAGTTACAAAAATAGGGACCAGAAACTTTTATCAGTAGTCGCTGATCTTAAAGGTTTACCGTGTCCAACTGCTACCAACCATTTATTAAAATTGGGGGTGACAGATCTTTGGATTGGAAATCAAGATCAACAAAAACTGATGATGCCTTTGGCAGCAAAGTTCATCCACCCAAAATTATTGGATAGACCAATCCTAGCTAATATTTTCTCATTTGATCCCATCCAAGGATTGTTGAAATTGAAGAAATTTTCTCTTAGCTTACTGGCTCATCATATGAAGAAGGTTTTCCACGATAACTGGGCAAGTCATGTAATGGGATCAAATTTGGCTCCATGGTTTTCATGGGACAATACATCATGTTCAGGGGTTGAAGGGGGCCCTTCACCTGAATGGATACGACTCTTTTGGAAAATTTTTGATGGCTCGGCTGAAAATCTTTTGCTTTTTTCCGATTGGCCTCTTATTCCTGCTTTTCTTGGTAGGCCAGTATTGTGTCGTTTAAGGGAGCGCAATCTGGTTTTTATTATGCCTCCTTTTAATCCCCAAGGTTCACAAAATGATCCTTCAGAAATGGATATAGCTGGAACTGAAAGTATGTGGCTGAAATCTCAACGAATCAGACTTTGGAATCTGAATTGGGGAAGTCTTACATTTCAGCTTTTGAAATTGCAAAGATGTATACCCTTGGCTTTTTTCCTTTTTAAACCACTGCAATATACCCATATTTGATGTAGCTTTCATGGACTGCGCTGTTGCTTGCAACGGTCTATCAACAAGTAGCCAATCACTAGGTACAAGTTATTGCTTCTAAGCTTGTTGCGGCTAAATGTGCTGGCTATTTTCCTGAAATTGCCTCCCTGACAGATTCATGCCGAAATGAACTGCTTACCCTTTTTGCTAGAGACTTCCTTTTGAATGCCTCAGCATATGGAAGGGAAGAGCTAGAAGTTCTGCGTACTCTACCTATATATAAGACTGTTATAGGATCGTACACACGGTTGCATGGCAATGATCAATGTCTGATCTCTTCAAGTTCATTCCTTAAAGCATATGATGAGCATTGCCTTTGCTATGCAACAGATTCAATGGAATATTCTTTACTTAAAATGCTTGGAGTCTCTGAATTGCGCGACCAACAGATTCTGGTTAGATTTTGTTTGCCTGGTTTTGAAGATAAAACTGCTGCTGAAAAGGAAGACATCTTGATTTATATATGTTCTAATTGGCAAGATCTTCAGGAAGATGTCTCTGTGATTGAGTCTTTGAAGGAGACAAAATTTGTAAAGAACGCTGATGAAGGTTCCTTAGATTTTTCAAAGCCTAAGGAGCTGTTTGATCCAAGCGATGTTCTGTTAGCATCTGTGTTCTTTGATGAAAAGAAAAAATTTCCAGGAGAGAGGTTCGCGGCTGATGAATGGCTTCACATTTTGAGGAGACTGGGTCTCCGAAATGCAACAGAGGCAGACATCATTCTTGAATGTGCCAAAAGAATAGAATTCTTGGGAGTGAATCGAAGAAATGTGATGATTTTGTCAACTTTGAACTTGACTCCATTAATGCTCAAAATGAGGTGTCTGTTGAGATTTTGCAATTGGCTGGAACTGTTGTCGAAACTATTTTCTCAAACTTTGCAGTGCTATATAGCAGCAACTTTTGCAATCTTCTTGGAAAGATTGCATTTGTACCTGCTGAATTAGGTTTTCCAAATTTGGGCGGCAAGAGTGGCAGCAAAAGAGTTCTCACTTCGTATAGTGATGCCATTGTATCAAAGGACTGGCCTTTGGCTTGGAGTTGTTCTCCCATCCTTTCCAGCCGAAGTGTTATTCCTCCCGAGTACTCCTGGGGAGCACTCAATCTGAGAAGCCCTCCAGATTTTGCAACCATTCTAAAACATTTGCAGGTGATATAAAAAATAATTTTGATTTGTTTATTCTAACTTTTGTCATGATCTTGATTGTGTAATGGCACAGGCTATTGGAAGAAATGGCGGTGAAGAGACCCTTGCTCATTGGCCAATATCAGTGGGGATAATGACAATCGATGATGCGTCTTGTGTGATATTAAAGTATCTAGATAAGGTCTGGGGATCCCTCTCTTCTTCAGGGTAAGTTCTCGGTTTGTTCGCATTAAAAAACAAAGTTTATTTGTGTTTAACTTGCTATTGAGTTGAGTTAAAGTTTTTACTTTAATTAGTTCTTACATTCTCTTCATGTATATGTTTCCACTTCAATGATCCTCAGATATAGAAATTGACATTGAAAATGGGCGTAAAATGTTGAGATGAGGCCTCAAACTTAAAATCATAAATAATAGTAATTGAGCAAGATGTTGTGTTTCAAGGAGTAAGCAAACAGTCTCATCCCGTGAAGACCTATTTAGAGTTGGTCATAAATGTTTCAGCCAACGGTTCCATAATACTAGTTGAGTGTTTAAAATGTTTTTCTATATGCTAGCTTCACTCTAGGAAGTAAGTATCTGTCGGCTGCCTTGCCACCCAAAAAAAGTAGTAATCGAGTAAAAAAAAACTAACTACCATCTAGATTTAAATAAAATTTTTGATATTACTGATTTCACTTGTTTTTCTCTTCCCATTTCATCGAAACATTGAACATTTCTAGATGTGTAATGAGATGTCATTCATTAATTTTCTTGCTCTTATAATTCTATAAAGTTGATCCAATTGACATCGATTTTTTGTGATGTGCAGACATGCTAGAGTTACGAAAAGTAGCATTTATACCTGTTGCAAATGGAACACGTTTGGTCACGGCCAACTCACTTTTTGTGCATTTATCAATTAACTTGTCTCCATTTGCATTTGAACTTCCCAGTTTATATCTTCCTTATGTGAAGCTTCTCAAAGATTTGGGGCTTCAAGATGTGCTGTTAGTTTCTTCTGCTAAGAATCTTTTATCAAGTATCCAGGCAACTTGTGGGTATCAACGGCTAAATCCTAATGAGCTGCGCGCTGTGATGGAAATTTTGCGTTTTGTCTGTCATGATTCTGCTGAGGCTAACGAGTCTAGTGGCTCCCGATGGGAATCTGACGCTATTGTCCCAGACGATGGCTGCAGGCTTGTCCATGCAAAATCTTGTTCATACATTGATTCTTATGGTTCTCGATTAGTCAAAAGCATTGATACTTCAAGGTTGAGATTTGTCCACCCAGATCTTCCTGAGAGGATATGCACCATCCTGGGAATCAAAAAGTTATCTGAGCTAGTCAGAGAGGTAAAGTGTCCAATATGTTTCTTCTTTTGAATCTTTTTTCATTCATCTTTTACTCCATTCGCAGTCATTGACAATATTTTCTGCCTGAAAAACTTCTTTTGCTTTATAGGAGCTGGACCCCAAGGATGGTGTAGAAACCTTAGAGTATATTGGGTCAGTGTCATTAGTTGCAATCAGAGAGAGGCTAGTTAGCAGATCATTTCAGACTGCAGTGTGGAAAATTTTCAAAAGCATTGCCAGTTACACTCCTGAAATGAAAAATTTAGATGTGGAGGATGTTGAAAAATCATTGAATTGTATTTCAGACAAGCTACAGTTTGTCAAAAGCCTATACACTCAATTTTTCCTCCTACCGAAGTTTATAAACATCACCCGTACTACAAAAGATTCGATGATTCTGGAGTGGGAGAATGGGCGGCACCCAAGGGCTCTTTTTTTTGTCGATTTTTCGTATACCTGTATATATGTTGCTGAGCCTCCTCACTATATCTCTGTTCTAGATATTCTTGCAATTGTTGTGAGCCAGATTATAGGATCTCCCACTCCTCTACCCATTGCCTCTTTGTTCTTATGTCCTGAAGGCACTGAAGATGGAGTTATTAATCTATTGAAACTTTCTTTTGGCAAGAAAGAAATAGATTCTTTCTATGGAAGCAATAGTTTGGCTGGCAAAGAAATATTACCTCAAGATGCTCTTCAAGTACAGTTTCATCCTCTGCGACCCTTTTATGCTGGAGAAATAGTGGCTTGGCGTTCTCAAATTGGAGAAAAGTTGAAATATGGTAAAGTTGTAGAAGACGCCAAACCATCAGCAGGTCAAGCGCTTTACAGACTTAAGGTTGAAACTTTGCCAGGGGTCATTCAGTCACTTCTTTCTTCTCTCGTCTTATCATTTAAAAGCATGTCTTTGGATAAAAGAGATTCCTCAGTCAGCTTCGGTGAGGGAAGTTCTGCAGAAATCAACGGCGAGAATTTTGCTGGAGTTGCTGAAAATTCTGGAAGAATGAAATTAAAATCTTCTCAGGTTTGGGCCTTTCTGTACATTTTACTGATTTGCTTGATATATGCATACCTCCCCTTACAGTCCTTTGTTTCTCGCCTGATGAGATTATTTTGAATATTCATTCTTTTTTTCCCCTTTGTCTGCCCATGATCCTCATCCGATTCATTTACAGTGAGCTTGAGAACTCTATTTATATAATTTTCCAATGGATATTGCTGTTGTGAATTTGAGAGTGAACTGCCTAGTGTTGTTTGTCAACTACATTTTATTATTCTACGTGATATGATGGTGTTGTTATAGTTTTTTTAAAATGTTGGCTTTAGTTTTATTGTCAGACAGTTTTCCTGTGCAAATATTGACTTGTGCTTAGATTTTTATACGGTATTTTCAATTTGACATTGCAAAGCATGAACTTATCTTGTGGTGGTTCCCTGCAGCAGCCTCTTACAGAACTTCAATATGGTAGAGTATCTGCAGCAGAAATGGCACAGGCAGTTCATGAGATTCTTGCTGCAGCTGGGATCAATATGGATATGGAAAAACATTCCCTTTTGCAGAATACCATCGCCTTGGAAGAACAACTAAAGGAATCACATGCTGCACTTTTACTTGAACAGGTAAAGTACTGGATGTTCCATTATACCCAAAAAAAGAAAATCAATAGAAAAGAGTAAATTAGGGAGCATTATAAATTGTGCAATGAAAATGTAAGTGAAGAGGGTAAATGCAAAAGTATAATACAACTTCGATCTATCTATTTAATCCGTCTGAAAGATTTTTGATGTCTTTATGGAAGCAAAATCAAAATGCTTTATCGGTTAAACTTTTCAGGAAAAGTATGAAACGGCGGCCAAAGAAGCCGAAACGGCGAAAGCAGCTTGGACTTGTCGGGTGTGTTTGAGTGCTGAAGTAACAATGACCATGGTTCCTTGTGGTCATGTTCTTTGTCATAGGTGCTCTTCTGCAGTTACAAAGTGCCCGTTTTGCCGTCATCCAGTCTCGAAAACTATGAGGATTTTCCGGCCATAATCTACCATTTCTTTTGTACAGAAGCTCTGTTTCAGATTTTGTGTAGAAGAAAGCTTAGTAGCTACACATGTATATGAACAAAAATCCATAATTTATTAATAAAATTCCATTCTATTGGGTCGATGGCATTCAGCTCACCAAATGGCCGCCTCCATGGCTTGGCTTAAATTTTTTTTTATCAGACTTGGTCGGAGCCTGGCTCGGGTCAGCCGATCAATCCTTTGACCTAAAAAAATTAAATTCACCAATCGATGATGAACACGACACACGTAATGATCTAAAACTACTAGATTGTAAATGGTTTTACCACTTGAGTTTGTTTATGAGAGAATGGACAAAACCAATATAAAACGACGCAGTTTTAGTCTTTGTTACAGGTGGAAAATAAAAAAATTAAATAAACTTTAATGATCAATAAAATAATTAATAAATTTTGAAATGATTAATGTCACGTTAACTTAAATTTGTTATTGTAAAGCAAAGTGATGGGTAATGATCATCTCCTTACCATATTTTTATCCTTGTTTATAGCTGCTTAAAATTAAAAAAAAAAAAAAAAAAAAAAAAAAAAAAAAAAAAAAAAAAAAAAAAAAAAAAATTATTAAATTCACCAATCGATGATGAACACGACACACGTAATGATCTAAAACTACTAGATTGTAAATGGTATTTACCACTTGAGTTTGTTTATGAGAGAATGGACAAAACCAATATAAAACGACGCAGTTTTAGTCTTTGTTACAGGTGGAAAATAAAAAAATTAAATAAACTTTAATGATCAATAAAATAATTAATAAATTTTGAAATGATTAATGTCACGTTAACTTAAATTTGTTATTGTAAAGCAAAGTGATGGGTAATGATCATCTCCTTACCATATTTTTATCCTTGTTTATAGCTGCTTAAAATTAAAAAAAAAAAAAAAAAAAAAAAAAAAAAAAAAAAAAAAAAAAAAAAAAAAAAAAAAAAAAAAAAAAAAAAAAAAAAAAAAAAAAAAAACAAGAGAAAAGTCACCGACATGAGTACACACGCTTTTGGCAGCTGCGATTCCAAATCAGCTTTTTGACCTAAAAAAATTAAATAAACTTTAATGATCAATAAAATAATTAATAAATTTTGAAATGATTAATGTCACGTTAACTTAAATTTGTTATTGTAAAGCAAAGTGATGGGTAATGATCATCTCCTTACCATATTTTTATCCTTGTTTATAGCTGCTTATTGTATTTACCACTGAGTTGTTTATGAGAGAATGGACAAAACCAATATAAAACGACGCAGTTTTAGTCTTTGTTACAGGTGGAAAATAAAAAAAAACAAGAGAAAAGTCACCGACATGAGTACACACGCTTTTGGCAGCTGCGATTCCAAATCAGCTTTTTGACCTAAAAAATTGGACACGTGATTCCAATACTAAAGAAATTAGTTATTTAGTTGTCGGAATAAATTATTTCCATAATTTTTTTTTTATATTAGCTGGAAAAATGAGTGTTTATAATTATATTTTATGAATTTCTCTCACTAATGATGAAGAACATAAAAAAATTAAATAAACTTTAATGATCAATAAAATAATTAATAAATTTTGAAATGATTAATGTCACGTTAACTTAAATTTGTTATTGTAAAGCAAAGTGATGGGTAATGATCATCTCCTTACCATATTTTTATCCTTGTTTATAGCTGCTTAAAATTAAAAAAAAAAAAAAAGAAGTATTTTTAATTGTTAATATAGATTAATGAAGACGGAACGTGATATTTTTACATGATGGGTAGCTCGTGCTTTGTTTTTTAAGTTGCATAACGATAATGCTAATGAAGTACTCTTAAAATTACTGGGTCGAATTTGATCGCTAACTTCATAATCAAAATTAAACCAGGTCATTATTTTCACGGCCTAATGGGATTAGTCGACGTAAACTTAAGTTTTGAAGAGCGAAAAAACAAATAGTTATGAAGAGAGCAAAATATATATTGTGTTAATTTTAAAGGTAAATTACAACTTAGTTCTTAATGTTCGAGATCATTTACAGATTATATCTGAAACTATTTTTATATGGATAAAATAGAGCATCCGTTTTTCAAATATCAACAATTTGAACTTTATCATCAATTTGTCAGTTAAATCAAGCACTTGTATATCACTTGATCAAGTGTTCTTATTCGATTTCTAATACTTTCGACGATTTTTAACCATATTTCAAACTGTTAATTTCTTATGTCACAATTATATTGAGTCTGATTAGAAATTGTTAAATTTTTCTTGAAATCAGATTAAAACACATAATTAAATTGGAAAACAGTATATATGTGATGAATTTAACGGATAAATTGACGATAATGTTCAAATTATTAATAATTGAAAGTGAATTTATAAAAAAAGTTTGAAAATTTAATATATAAATAATAATAAAAATATTAGGATTTAAATGGTATTTTATCCTAATTATAGGGAATAAATAAACAGAAAAAAAAAAGGTAGGAGGAGGCTTTGACTGATGAGGAGTCCATTTAGAGGTGAGAGAAACCGAGTGAAGAATATCAGTTTTCCTGCAAAAGCTGCGACCATTTTCGATCATCGAAATCCACTCCTCTCTCCCAGATCTTTACCGTCTTCCTCTTCTTCTCGCCCTAGATCTAGGCCAGTCTTCTATCCTGCAGCAATCTTGTTGCGGCCATTTCAACTTTCTGCGTGCGTGCGGCAGTTGTTCCGATTCGAATCTCCCTTCGTCATTTTACATTGGTTTGGTTTCTTTATTGCTTCTTTTTTCTCCGTTTGTGTATGGTGAAGTTGAGTGATGCTGATGGAAAGGGAGATGCGGAAGGTAAACGGTCGTCACGATTTTACTGTTTGCGAGAGTATTAGTATTAGTAGCAGCCTTTCGAATGGATTAAGCTCTGGTAATGCAATGCCGATTTTCTCTTCGTATGGTGCTACTTATATCGAGCATCCCGTATCCAAGTTGGACACGCTTGCAGGGGTTGCAATAAAGTATGGAGTCGAGGTAATCCAGCAATCACACATCATTGGTAGTTATAAAAAGACATTAGTGTAGTATCTTCTTGTGCGTATAATAGCGACTGATGATGCTGTTACATTTGTGTATGGTTTGTTATCTTCGCGGTGAGGTTCTGGATTGGATTTTGTCTTTAATTTTTAACCAAATTTTTATGTGAAGTATGCTATGCCTGACTTACCTTTGAGTTCTAATTGAGATCATGAATATCAGCATCTCTTGTGAACGTGATGGTAGTCTGGTCTCTCCTTTTTCCTTTCCCTCATAACTAAGGTGGTTCAGATTGGAGACAGGGGAATGGATTTTGACATTGCGATTAAATTTCATCTAATGTTAACATTACGATTTTAACATTTTGCCTGTTGCGCTTTCAACAGTCAATCTATAATTTTGTGATGTATCCCCTTTGAATTTCCGACTCTGTTTAGTTTTACATTTTATATATATATATATATATATATATATATATATATATATATATATATATATATATATATATATATATATATATATATATATATATATATATATATATATATATATATATATATATATATATATATATATATATATATATATATATATATATATATATATATATATATATATATATATATATATATATATATATATATATATATATATATATATATATATATATATATATATATATATATATATATATATATATATATATATATATATATATATATATATATATATATATATATATATATATATATATATATATATATATATATATATATATATATATATATATATATATATATATATATATATATATATATATATATATATATATATATATATATATATATATATATATATATATATATATATATATATATATATATATATATATATATATATATATATATATATATATATATATATATATATATATATATATATATATATCTGGTCTCTCCTTTTTTCCTTTCACTCATAACTAAGGTGGTTCAGATTGGAGACAGGGAAATGGATTTTGACATTGCGATTAAATTTCATCTAATGTGAACATTACGATTTTAACATTTTGCCTGTTGCGCTTTCAACAGTCAATCTATAATTTTGTGATGGATCCCCTTTTAATTTCCTACTCTGTTTAGTTTTACATTTTTATACCCATTTGAGTGCAAAGAATTTATGATTCCACAGGTTGCAGACATAAAGAAGATGAATGGATTGGTTACCGACCTTCAAATGTTTGGTCTCAAGAAACTCAAGATTCCACTTCCTGGAAGGCACCCTCCTTCCCCATGTTTATCTAATGGTCACAGTACTTCTCCCGGGTATACTATATATATATTCGTATTAAGGTTTTCTTAATACTCGAAGCACAAAGGATGCAGTGGAATAATCTGTAAACTATAGTCAGCTTTTACGTACAAATAATTTTTTGGTTCTTTAAAGTTGTCAGTTCATTCTCATGGCTTACAATGTCAGTGTCTTTTACAGACAAGAATGTTCTGAGCGGACACGGACACCTAATCGGGTTACACCTCGAGATCTGTCTGAATCATTGCAATCTTTGAGACTAAAGACCCCTCAAAGAAGGGTTTCTCCTGCCATGAGCTCCTTGCAAGGTTATTACAGGCTTAAATTACCCGAATTGCAATCTGCATCCGAAGGTTTTGAAATGGCTGTCTACCGAAAAGGAAGTTCTGAGTCTGTAGAAGATGGACCAATTTCTGAATCCTCACCGCATTCTGAACCAACTTTGGGCCAAAATCTAAAATCCAGACATCTAATCAACAGCCTTTCAGATGAAAATGGTGAACGAGTTAACTTTAGATCACCTGAGAACTTAGTTAGTCAGCGGCATAGTTCAGTTGATTTTTCCAAAACCTCTGACGTACTCTTGAAAGATGATAGCAGCAGCAGTGGTGGATTTTTATCAAAAGCAGGAAAGGGATTAGCTCTGAGACCCAAATCAGCTAGCAAGGCTGCTTTAGCAAATGATAACGAACGAGGTGGCCTGAATCCAATTTCAATCAATTTGGAGGAGTCAATTTGCCCCAATGGAGTTGATGGGGTGAGAAAGTCTTTAAGCACATCCAGCTTGCAGGATCAGGAAAATGGTAGCTCCTCATCCATTTGGTCAGCATCAAAGTGGAGTTTAAAACAAGATTTCCAGGCCCTTTCCGCTGTAGCAATGGCCAGACCTATTTTTGATGGCTTACCAAAGCCAATTATGACAGGCCGAAGGAACAAAGCTGCACTTGATTGATTCATTGGAAAGAGATTCAGGCCTTAATATTTCAAGCTCTTCATGATTTTAAAGAAAATCAAAAGTCAAATATTCAAGCAATATTATACTTGTATAAAGAGAACATACCTCAGTCTAGGACAATTTCTCATTTACTCGGAGTGGGTCGAGGACAAGCAATAGATTCCGTATTCCAGATCTCGTCAATTTCCCTTGGACAAGTCTTTCAAATTGTTCCAGTCCCAGATCTTCCCCTGCTTATTCTTGGGTACGAGTATCCTTGTTGACATTGCTATTCTACAATTTTGATTTTAGATATAAAATGGTGAATTGATGTACTTTTGAAAGTTGAAGTAAGACGTGAAGAATTTAGAGCATAGTAAAATCCCAGTACATTAGTTCCTCTATGAAGAACTAGATTTGACATTACAATCTAATGCGGTTGATTTAGAGCATAGTAAAATCCCAGTACATTAGTTCCTCTATGAAGAACTAGATTTGACATTACAATCTAATACGGTTGATGAGATATAAACCTCAAATGCTAGAAAAAGAAGCCCAAAATGCTGCAAAAATATACCTAATTTTATGGGGTTTAAGAAATATTCCTTGCATTTTTGGTTTGATTTAAAGAACATGTATATCATTGAGTTCTTATCACAGTAAAGTTCTGTGCAGGCATCAATCGAACAATATAATTTAAACCAACCAACTGCCATCAAAACCAATTGGTATTCAAGTGCAGCTACAAACAACGCCCAAATTTGAATAATGTTGATAGTGGTCTAGCCAGAAAAGAAAAAGCAGCAGAATAGAAATCATTTCCCAATTTCAAACCTAAGATAACATGTAGCTAATTCAAGTGATAACATGTAATTCGGCAGTGACTTGAGGAGTAGTAGTCAGCGTTAGAGAAATAAATCCAATGCACTGATTCATTAGTTACTTTATTAACTCGAAATTGGGAAAAAAAATGGAGGAAGCCCAACAGGAAACATATTCTATTACAAAAATTTGGTTAGCTTACTATAATTATTTTATCGACTAATCTCAATCTCGGGTATGCACAAAAGAAAATTAGACGTAATGATGTACAATTGAAGGTAAATCTTCGTATCTGAAAGCATCAGAGGAACTACCTATACATTGTGAAAGTACTTCTGCAGTTAAATTGCATCAACTTAACAAAATGATCTCTACTGTCTTCACTCCAGATCCATGCCTAAAATTTGCGCCAATACTCAAATGTAGCAGCAGTATGATTTGCAAAGACCGACTAATCTTTTCACTTGACAAGTAACCAAGTTACAAACCGGGGTTGACAAGTTCTGATAGCTTGCCAAAAACCTGTAGGGATGCAGTGAACAGTTACGAATCATTCAAGAAGTCAATCCAATGCTATATGCAAGATTTACTTCCAACGTTTCGTTTGTTTAACTCTTCTGGAGGATTTCGTCTTATGATGTTAATAGGGTAAAAAAAAGTAGATTATCATAATGACCCAAATGATGCCTGTTTGAATCGGACCATCTGCCTTTTTTGAAGTTTTCTTTACGGCTTGTGAACACAAGGTGCTGCAGTATTTTGCCAGCTTTAATCATTAAAGAACCAACAAGCAATAGCATTTTAATGCAAACTTGTTGCTAGCAGTTGGGTGCCCAATGTGCATATAGAATCAAGAAATAGATGCACTAACCAAGTCAATAATGGCCGTCTACACTTGAAAGCAAATATTCTTTTGGCAATGTATCTCCTGAAAAACTACAATATTCACAGTGCCCCAGGAGCCTCCAAAACTTCCCAAAATTGCTTTCAAAATGTAATGTACACAGTTTCAAACCGAAGTATCACATGAAATCTACAATTCTGCAATCAAATGGAAAAAAAGGAAAAATTAATACTAAAAAAATATAAGAATGCACACTCTTATATGGATTTGAAATAAATTACGACCAAACTTAAATGTTGTCCTTAATGTTGTTGTAAGATGCAGGACAATAAGAACAAGGATCACCGTGAAAGACCTTGAACTTCATTGGTGAGGGAAGCGCAAATTTCACAACAAATAGTAGACATACAGTCGTGTCACAAAGTAGCTTACATATTTACACCTAATCATGTCAAGGCTGCTTTTGGTATTGTTATGAATTATTTGAAAAATCAATATTAGTAGCTGTTTTACAAAAAGCAAACAAGAAAATAACTTGGTTTTTCAAAAAATAATCAATAACATTGTAACTATATTCACAAAGTTGATTTCGAAGTGCCTTGTCTATATATTTTTTCCCTATCTTTACAATCAAAATTTAATAGTCAAAACTGAAATTAATTCTTTTCCAATCACTAAAATTAAGTATTCTTATTTTTCAATTGTTTTTTTGTTTCCAACTAATACTTTTAAATGTTTTTTTTTTAAATTTTACAACTCCACATTAAAAAATTACTGGTAATTTATTTTTCATTTAAATTTTCAAATATAGTGTACTAGTTTAAGGTTTCAAATTCTAAAATGAAATTTTGAAATTCCCAAATCAATTCAAAGTCAACTTAATCTAAGATTTGATTCTTAAAATCCCTAAAAATCATATGAATATCAACTCTAAACCAATCGGAAGCAACAAATCAGATGTTTTTAGCCTAACAATCATTTTGAATTCATAATAAAAATTGATTTAACCCCTCCTAACCACTTAACCACATAGTATATCTGGATTGGATTTACTTGCTAAAAATAATATTGACTCGAAATTTGGGGGGAGGTTTGTTAAGAATTTCTCTTATAAATGGAGAGGGTAAGTGAAGGGTAAGTGAAGGGGGAAATGCACACCAGAGTCTCTCTCATTCTATATTCATAAAGTTCTCCTCTCTCTCTAACTAAGAAGTCTTACATTCGATCTTCGATCTCCGAGCGCTACCCAGTCACAGCACAACCACAACCCTCCACTCGAGCGACTAAGCTTTGACGAAACTTCCCTTGATCGAAGTTGTTGCCGCCTTTCAAAGACAAAACTCCATCGACAACAACACACTCTTGTTGTTCGGGTTGCAAAGAAGAAGAAAGAAGAAGTTTTTAGTCTCAACCTGTGAACCAGCGAACCAAACCAACCAGTTCACTTAAAAATGGACCAATCAAACTAGATTCAATCCAAATGAACCAGACTTGATCCAAATTTCGACTAGAATTGACCCGAACTGATCTAAGAATAAACCGATAAAGAATTTCTGCCTAAATTTTTTTGAAATTAGATTTATGTAAGTGGAAATTTAATACTAAATATTTTATTTATGGAAGATAATATTTGGAATCTTGGAAACATCCCGATAACCTTAAACCCTCGAAATCCATGTAATTGAAAATACCATGTTTCAACATTTTGGATACAGCCCTACATCACAAAATTGATATTATTTTCTTATAATTATTTTATTAAATGATTTTAATATTTGATCACGCATGTTTAGAACATTGACATTAAATTGTATAAAGATAAAATTGGTATTACATTTTTTATGTGTATGAATATGATAGAATTGACGGAAAATATGTGATAGTAAAGCCTGAACGATAATGAAAGGGCTAAACTTGAACGAAAATGAGATGACTATGTCTGAACGACAATGAAATGACTATGCCTGAACAAAAATGAGATGACTACAACTGAACAACAATGAAATGGTTATGCATGAAAGAAATTGAGATGACAAAACCTGAATGACAATGAGATGGCTAGGTCTGAACAAAGATTGGAAAATGAGTTCCAGCCAGTATCTAACTGTTAAGTTAGGATTCGATAAAATATAATGTTAATTTTGCACCTGCACGTGTTTTCACTTTCTATGTTATTCTCATAGTTTGTAATTTTGTAATGTAGGTGAGTTTTTATCGGAAGAAATGACTTTAATAAAAAACTTTCCAGATGCAAGCGAGCATACAAAAGAAGAAAATATTTAAGTCAGAGAAAAGAATTTAAATTAGTATGTTTCAGTTTTTGATGACATTTCATATTTTTATTTCAGTTGAAACCTTGAATAAATTATGTTGACTTTATCGTTAATAAAGTCTTATGATTGTTTTAATTTTGCATTTATTTCAATCTTGACCACTATTTAATGTTTGAACGTTGTTTTAAAAGATTCTTTATATTTAATGTTTAAGTTATTATTTAAAGAGGTTTACAACATTATGAAATTAGGATTATAACGCTTAAATTTAAACCTAATTTGATAAATCAATTTGAAATTTTTTTTTTAAGATTTTCAAATTAGGGTTTTAAATTATAGAAAAAATGAATTTCAAAATTTAGGGCATTACATTTAACAAGAATAAGAAAGTCATCAAAATAATTAATTGAACATACAAAATGAAAAGAATAATTTCAAACATACTTTATGGGAAAAATACGGGGCTAATTATTGCAAAATCCCTCTATTTTCATAAACTAGTTTAGTGACGAAGCATCTCAACTGAATCTTGAAAATATTTTGGGAAAGGGTACTTATGAAATAAGTTGCTGGTAAATAGGCAAACAAAACCATAGAGTTCACCTTTTCTTTTAAAATCGAACTTCTTCCCAAAGTAATACCAAAAGGGACAACAAATCAAAAGATATCAATTTATTCCGCCACAGACAAAATCATAACATTTCCAAATAATAAACTGCAAACTACTAACTTAAGCTTCAAGGTAATTGGTCACATAAAACTAGTCAGTACTCCTGAGATATGAAACTTTATAATACATAAGCTACGAAGGAGAAGATTACTGATTACTTACCAACCAAGAGGTGGATGCACTTTCTTAAGCTTGCCTCCAACTATTCAAGGTAGAAATGTCGGGTCTAGATGGCAAGATTTGAGGAACAGCGTGACCTGCATAAAAGACAAGAAAATCATTCTTCACAAATGCTTGATACATTAAAAACATAAAAACTCACTTTCTAAAGGAACATTCTCAAAATCACCTGATATAGGAGCTCCAGGTGGTATATTATTAGGGATTGGTTGCTGATAACTAATACTATTTGTTGGTGGTCTCTCATAAAGTGGCTGAAAATACCCTGCAATAGACACATTACAAGGATCACGAGACATGCTAAGCATGTATATCACATATGGTAGATCCTTATGATGTTCACGCATCAGAATTCAGCATTCAGGATAAAATTTCATTTCTTTTTGTTCTCAACAAAAAAAACACCAACGACTTAAAAGTTACGATATAGAGAACATCGGCATAACTTTCTAAAAAGTTAAACCACTCAGTTTCATACAAACTTTGCATGGAGCTGCACAAAGACGAATTAAACTTGGAATTAGTATATATAAAATATTAAATTTGCAAAGACATATGACGATTGTTTTTAGAAGCTTGCAGAGAGTCTTCAAACTCAAATAAATCAGGCTTTTCCTTTATTTGCCAGCATCCAAGACTTGATGGAAGCAACATGTCTTGAAGTCTATATGTTTTTTCCTTTTTTCTCTTGTTCTCCTCAATTAGTTAAGGAGAAAAGAATTGATGGATAGATTAAAAAATTTTAATCTTAAAATGAACAAAGGAGTAGACTAGAAGTTCTGAATGAATATCAAATCATCCTTTAAATGTTATGACATAAATTACAACATCTCAATTGTTCAGCATTTATTATTTAACGTTCACGACAGTAAAAGTTATTGAATCACATCAAAATTTGTCAAATAGAAGTTTTAGTCAATTAGATTCGTGAGAAAAAAGGTTCATGAACACCGCAAACATAATACTGCAATAAATAGCATAAACTCTACAAAAATATATCATGATAAACATGGAATATGAGTTACAAACCTTCTTGTCCAAATGGAGGACCTGTATGTGATGATGTTCTCCCCCCGTTCATCCATAAACCACGGTTTTCTGGTTTGAATTCACCTGGAGGCATTTGCCATTGTCCATCACCGGAAAATTGCCTTCTGCCATCTGTTAGAGGTGGCAAAGAATATGGACCATAAGGGTGTGGAGACTGATGCTGAGATGCAGTCTTTGGGAAAGAAAAATGACTAGAGGGGTTTAGAGGGGGGACAGGATGGGGAGGTCCATGCACAAATGGGGCGTTAACTTGTTGAAATGGTTGGTTTGGGTGAGAAAGTTGTGTGTTTAAATGCATATCAGTCTGCCCATATTCCAACTGCCTTGAAGAAGAAAATCCAGAAGCCTCTCGAGAAGTGCAAGGGCCAGCAGGAACAAAGCAAGGTGACTGCTGCTGGAACCTATCACTTTTCACTGAAACATCCACCTGCCCTCCATGTGGAAGATTTCCCATTTGAACAAGTTGATTAGCCTGGATATAATGAGTAGACATTAAACAAAATATCGCACTTCGTTGGGAAAATAAACAAAGGGCAAACAAAAAAGAGTCTTACGCTAGAAGTACTACAGTACTCATGTGGTACTGGTACTTGATATGAAAGCTGCTGTGAAGATTGTGGCGGTAGTATTGGTCGGAGAGAAAATGAAGGCTGCATTGGTGCTAATTGCGGTGAAATTAACAGCGGTGGAGGACCCAGAGGTGGTAAAGGAAGCGGTGGTTGTGAAAGCAACGCTGGTGGAGGAGGGGGTGGAGGTGGCATAGAAGGAGATAATGGAGGTGGTGGCAGCGGTGGTGGAGGCGAAGGAGGCAAGGGTGGGGGTGAAGGCGGAGACTCTATAGGTAAAGGTGGAGAGGCCTCAGGGAGAGGAGATAACTCTTGGTAAGCATCTGAATCCCGCTCCATTGACTTCTCCAAACCCTGCTGTGGTGAACCTATTTCTAAAGATATATTTTTCACCATGGGCTTTGAATCCTTGAGTTGCCCTGAAACATCTTCCATTTCAAGTTCACCATCCACGTCTTCCAAGATGAAATGACGCCTGTCACTTGGGGTGACAGCACACGCTTCCAAATCATCGGTACCATGTGAGGCTGACACCGGTGATGCATTGCCAATTTCTTTCAATGAGCTGTTTTCAAAATCCTCATCTTCATCTTCAAAAACACGTGAAGGTAAGAAGCCAGGCAGCTGAAATGTTGCATTGCTGGTACACCAGTCAAAAATATGGAGACTATCAAAATTGAATCAATTCTTAATATTACACTATACTACAAATGCTAGAGCAAACAAGGAAAAAAAACACATGGAAATTGCACCAAAATGGTTACGGCTAAACCATACCCGTTCACTGTATGAGGAGCCCCGTAACATGGAGGAATTTTAGACATTCTTTTTGTAGCACCTTGTTTTGGTGGGAAAAATTTAGAGTTAGGCTTCCTGCCTTTGATGTGTTTGGCATTTTTTTAGCTCGCTCATTCTTTTATGCCTATTATTTTTCAATATACTAATACTTATGGATCAAAAACCATTCAGATTGCCAATTATCTGAGTAGAACAGACCCACAATTTATAGATCTTGACATGCAACGCAATGACTAAGGAGAGAGAAATTATCTTATATTTAAATCGAGAGTCTATCCTGGTCAGGCATATAATGTTTCAGGACATTTAATTCATGTCTTGGGAATATTTTTACAAAAAATAACGGTATTAATAATTGTAAAAAATATACATGTAAGGGGAGGACGATCTTCCCATCGACAGAAGCAAAAATACATGCTAAGATTTAGACACGTCTATCTAATTAAAACGGCTAAAAGAAAGGGCATTTCCTAACTCCTTAGTGAAAAATCTGAGAACTTTGATGTTACCACACAAATTACGATTATTTATACCTTGGGAAATTATTTTTAAGAGATACAGAATGACATGTTGTGAAGAAACATTTCAAACACCATTGACAAACATATATTTCATACCTCCCATACTCCCATAAGAAACATTTCAAACATCATTGACAAACATATATTTCATACCTCCCATACTCATCAACCAACATGCCATCCATTTCCCTAATTGGATCATCGACGGAGCGTTCAGCACGAGCTGGACGCCGGAGGGAAAAACTAACTGAGGTATCATCATTTGAAACTCCAAATTCCTCAATGTATCGTTTAAGAACAGTTTCAGGTAAGATTTTTCTTTCCAGCCACAACCGCAGAACCTACAGATGCATACTTAATGGTAAGATTCATTTGTAGCAATATCAATATTCTAAAAATATCTTACTTTACCAAGAAATTTTAGACAAAAAAAAGACAGAAAATGAAGTTTTTTAAAGTCAGTTTATGTTTGAAAAACATCAAACAAAATTCTGACAAGAAAGTTGGCTGCACATTGAAGAAAGTGTATTTATAACCACTATGATGAAAGTATCAAAGTACTTCAAATATTCTCTAAAAAATAAGAGAAGAAACTAAAATACTTTGTGACATTGGCGACGATTTTCACGAGCATTAGCGCCAGTTGGAGCAGCAGCCCCAAGAAGACGTGGCAAAGCAGCTTGCACGATAGGAATGTAAGAAGCTCCCGCGATGCCTGAGAAAACAAATGCACAGAAGCAATATTAAAAATGAAACAAGAAATACTCTCTAACTTTTCTACCATATACACACCTCTTTGAGAGTGTGAGCATTGGGTTATGGAATCTACAAGAAAGAAGAGATCCACTTTGCGATGTACAATAGCCTCAGTCTCCAACTTACGAATTAGCAATTCCACAACCTAAAAACCAACAAAGGCAGCTAGCATCAAACATTCCACTTACAGGTGCAATGCTACTGTCTCATTTTAATTCAACAAATAATAATTATAAACAAAAAAAAGGACGACTTCGCAATTGAAAAAAAGTTAAAAGTTAGTTTAACTTATTCTGGAAAAACTCGTTTCACTTATTTTTCCAAATATTTTATACCACATGCATGTGTGAGCCATCAACCATTGGGATGTATGACAATCACAAAGGGGAGCCAGAAGCTCTGCTTCTGATAGCTCACGGACTCTCCAATTTAGAAGGAGGGATGAATTAAACCAACCTCATTTGCAATACCATATTTCGCACAGTCAATTGCTAGCCGTGTCGCTCGTCCAATACTTTCCTTAGTCCTGGATAAAGTCTCAATCATTCCCTCAAATGCATCACGGGCAACGGATGCCTCGGTGCCACCACTCAATGTGTCTCCAGTAGCCTTATTAACTGAATTTACTCTTCCCTCCTCCAATTCTCCCATGTCGGATTGAGTTGAAGATGTGGAAGGATGAGCATTAATAGGCGAAGAAGGTAAATCAGGAAGGTGGTAAGATCCTGGTAAATTTGCATAAGACATGTTGCTGGTGCTAGGTAAAAGAGGTTGGAGCTAAAGAAGAGCCAGGACTTTGCTCTGGCATGTCAGTGATAGAAAAAAAAGCAGAATCGGAAATTTCAAGTGAGGTGTTTTTAGAATGTGTTTGTCTCCTTTTTGCTTGAGCAGCTGCGATAAGATGTTTCATCGACGTACCAGAATCAGAAGTCTTTGAAACAATCACTGATCTATGCTTATTTTCTGGCAAACCTTCCATTCTGTAATAGGAAAAAAACCTAGAATATCAGGCAATATAGTAAAAGAGGATATAACAAAATTACTTGCATGCATACCGTCCAGAAAAATGATTATGCTCCAATGACATTCCATTCAAAGCAGCAGAATCAATGACTCGATTAGATGATTTTGGAGTACTTTGAGACCTCTCTGCAGAAGATGCAGGCCTATTCAATAAAGTTGTAGCTTGAACTTGAGGAGATTTCAATGACCTCTCTCCTGAGCCCTTAACGGACAAGGCATTATCCTTTTTCTGATTACCAGCAGGGCGGGAAATGTTGACTGGAAATTTGGAGGCATTGCCATCTTCAACAACTTGTTGAGGATCTATAATGAATTCAGGAGACTTTTTAGGTGTATTCATGGTTATTTTAATCTCCTTCAATGATAACTGCTCAGACTCTAATTTCTCCAGATTATGAGAGTCAAAACCAGCCATTGACTTCTCTGGTTCAGTTTCTTTCTTTTTAAGTTGAGGTGTCTGGGGCTTAAAAAGTAATCGTGAAGATTCCTTTGAATGGGTATCCTGAGAACTTGAAGCTCTTTTGACATTCTGCTTAGCATGAGTAGAACTGACATTGTGAGCACCAGTTTTCTTATTATCATGTAACACATTTGAAGGTGCTTTAACTTTTTTGGCAGATCCTCCATGAACAGGAGTTTTTGGTTCTTCATCATCGTCAAAAATGCAAACTGCTCTCCTTCTTTTATGCAGCTGGTTTGCTGGAACCCTAACGTTGCTGTTATTAGATCCACCTTTTTTCTCTGGACGAGACTTGCTATCCGTTTTACCATCAACAGTTGCCACAGAGGTTTGCTGAAGCTGTCCGATAGATGACTGTGTTAGCAATTCCTTGTCATCAGACTCGTTAGCAGTAACAGTACCAGTAGTGGACGTTACACTCAAGGCAATTTCTGATTTTGCACGGGATGAATACTTTTTTAACTCTGGCGTTTTAACTTCCTTATCATCAGCAACATCAGAACTTCCAGAAGCCATCTTCTTGCTTTTCTGCTGTGAGCCTTGTCCATTCCCGAGCACTTCAGATTCCATTTTTTTGGCCTGATGCGTATTGTCATTTGATTGCAAACCAGACTTTCCTCCTCCAGGCTGGAGCCTCCTCTTCCTGACATAATATCCCTCCTTGACTTCCCTCACAGGTTCATTGTTTACCTTGACAAAAACTTTACCCTTTAGAGGATCTATAGTTTTCTCTCCACCATCAGTGGTAGAATCTGGCTTCAGATCGTCAAAATATTGTCCAACAATAGCATCAGAAACAACTTTGCCCTTACTTCCATCTTTCAATTGAACACTAGACTCAGGCTTATCAGCACCACCAACAGGGCTCTCAACTTTTGATGCTACAACAGAGGAGCTATTACTTTCATTCAATTCAATGGCATCCCCATATTTTCTTTTCGTGCTAGAAGCCGGCACTGTTGACTTTTGGCCACTTTTATTCAGTGACTTTTGTGTGTTACCAGGTGTCTTAATTCGTATATCATCATCATTAATACCAGAAAGTTCTTCCTTAAGTTGTGGACTCTTTAAACCAGATGTTACTGATTTATCCTCTGCAACATCCGGCATTTTTTTACCTTTTTCCGAGGATAGAACTTGAGATGAACCATAATTTGGATGATATTCAATCTTCGGCTTCACATCATATCCATTTACTTTACCTTCTAATGGAAAGCAATCTGAAACCCTATCACCAAAATCATCACTCATCGCTTCATTAGATTCTACAGCTATCATCTCACCATTTAGGTCACCTTCTACCTCATTTTCCTCGACCCTGTCAACCATAGCAACCCCACTCCCAAAGTCTGATCCATCAGTATCATCTTGCAAACAACTTGAATTATGTCTGCTAACCTCATCAAATGCTGCACAGATTTCTTCCAATGCTTCCGCAAAGTAATTTGTTTTACTATGACTACGAGATAATAATTTGGTCTTCAATTCAGATGTGAACGCTTGAACATCAGTTGGGGCAATAAATGCTCTGTGCATGGATAATGAAATATCAACACAGAATAAAGAGTAACAGAAATTCTATCATTAACATCTACTTAAAGAAAATTCATCCATATGTGTTGAAGACTAAAAGAAGAAACATCCAAAGAAACATATTGAATCTCCAAGGAGTTCATAACATTTTCACATCTTCCACGTCATTCATCGCACAAATAAAAAGAGGACGCTTAAATACAGAATAGATAATCAAATACAATTGCAAAGAATCTTCAAGATGTCCCACATGGCCCAAATACAATATACAAACCAACATAAAGAATGGATGATGTTTGTTTCTGATCAGTCAAAATGGCTGATGTAACGCATAAAAAGCAAAATTTAAATCAGTGATAAAAATATCAAGGGTACTCACCTTGTTTAAAGTTGAAGATTAATTTGGTCTTCAATTCAGATGTGAACGCTTGAACATCAGTTGGGGCAATAAATGCTCTGTGCATGGATAATGAAATATCAACACAGACTAAGAGTAACAGAATTCTATCATTAAATCTACTTAAAGAAAAATTCATCCATATGTGTTGAAGACTAAAAGAAGTATTGAACATATTGACTCCAAGGAGTTCATAAACATTTTCACATCTTCCACGTCATTCATCGCACAAATAAAAAGAGGACGCTTAAATACAGAATAGATAATCAAATACAATTGCAAAGAATCTTCAAGATGTCCCACATGGCCCAAATACAATGTACAAACCAACATAAAGAATGGATGATGTTTATTTCTGATCAGTCAAAATGGCTGATGTAAACGCCTAAAAAGCAAAATTTAAATCAGTGATAAAAATATCAAGGGTACTCACCTTGTTTAAAGTTGAAAGAACAGTTTTTGGCAAATTTTCAAGCGTAAATTCAGTCACTATTCAACAAAAAGAGAGATATTTGCCGAAAAAAGTGAAATTTAAATTAGAAGGAACAGTTTTTGGCAGAATATCAAGGGTAAATTCAGCCAGTATTCAACAAAAAAGAGAGGTATTTGCCAAAAACTGTTCCTTCAACTGTAAATAGAGATAATTTCTCTACACTGCTTTTCCTTAAAAAGTGTAAACATCCACAGATCAAGGAAGTCACTATTCAACAAAAAGAGAGATATTTCCCGAAAAAACTTGAAATTTAAATTTGAAGGAACAGTTTTTGGCAGAATATCAAGGGTAAATTCAGCCAGTATTCAACAAAAAAGAGAGGTATTTGCCAAAAACTGCTCCTTCAACTGTAAATAGAGATAATTTCTCTACACTGCTTTTCCTTAAAAAGTGTAAACATCCACAGATCAAGGAAAAGTAATTAATTTTAAATAATTTCACAAAGCTTCACCTTCGACCCAAAATTTGTTATTTGTTATTTTTTCTCCACGGGATCCATTTCCCAGGTTACTCACCTCATTCTAAGAGAAATGGTAATATTATTCAATGTCAACGTTATAATAATTTCAGTAATATATGGTCAAACTAGATAGGAGCATAAAGCAGAGAAACTTACATTTCATTTGTCCCAAAAAACTTGACGAAATACTTTTTTGAATCAGGCTGCCTTTCCCAATCCTCAGGCTTGCTAATCTGTAAGTACGATGTAAGTTATATGTGCATAAAAATGTAGTTAAAGCAGCAGTCAACATCATCAAGTGGCAAGATTATATTATAGGAAAAAAACCTTGAATCACATGAAATATAGTTTCCAAACAAACCAGGTGTTTTTGACCAACTAATCACCATTTAATATTGCTCTGAAAATTACATACTGGAATTATAAATAAAACACAGAAGAATAAAAACAGAAGGAAAGACTAAAGGGAAATTTTCACCAAGAACTGTTTGAAATCAAAGAACTAGAATGTTTTTTGGAAAATTTATAAGAGGAGAAAATGTGGTCAAGCAACAGAAGGAATTATAAATAAAACATAGAAGAATAGAAACAGAAAGAAGGACTAAAGGGAAGTTTTCACCAATAACTGTGTGAAATCAAAGAACTAGAATGTTTTTTGGAAAATTTATAAGAGTAGAAAATGTGGTCAAGCATGCAAATATCCTTATATGTCAACTGCGCTTTGAAATTTATGGAGAGGACAAGAGTTATTCATCTTTCTTCTGGACTGCTAGTGGTAGTACTATCAAACAGTGTCCTTTAAAATCCCTTACCTATCTCTGATGACTGATTTTTGTTTGGTCTATCCACAGAGATTGTTAAGCTCTGAAATTAAACTGAGCTTCCTTCTAAAGCACGCACCATCTAAAGCTTTTTTGGCATGGAATGCGAATATATTCTTACTTTGGATGTGCTGACGGGTGAAGGTTTTCCTAGTAACAAAAAATGTATCTGACCAGCAGGGAGGAGATAGGTAATCATTTATTGTTCTGCAGCTTAATTGCTTCCAAATTTATGAAGGGAAATTTGGATGACTTTAATACAATCAGTGAAGCCTAAAATGGTAATCAAACCTTTGTTCATGTGGACTATGTTTACAAAGATTGTCACTGATCAGAATGTGGGTCACTTTGCTGAAGTACCTCTGATTGTTGGTTTAAAGTCTTTTACTTGAGAGAAAAGAAAGGATGGTCAACTACATATAGGCAATGATATATGTTTGAACCTAAAACTAATTGGAAAGTCTTTCTCAGAATGGTGATAGTGCCATCACATGGTGCTATCATCTGTCGGAAATTTATCTTCCATTTGATTTGACATTCTGGGTTTTCCTAAAGAGATCCCTCTGATACCACGTACTCTCGAGATTTAAAAAAAAAAAAATTGAAATTATCGCTTCAAGAGAAGGACATAACCATTTGAAGGAATGAAAGAAGAATAGGAATCAAGAAACAATTGAAAAGCTTCTATGACTCTGGAATGTTAACACTGACAGCTAAATTAACCGCAGCAGAGACCCCCAAGAGGGCACACAAAAACCCTAATTCTAACCTCACGTAGTTATCAATCAAAAACAAAAATTATAAATAATAAAAAGCATAGCTACCAAAATTCCACACAGAAAACATACCTTGGCAGGCCAAGGAGGAAAGCCCTTAACCTTAGCAAGAACGAGATCGCCCAATTTCAACCGACTATTAGCCATAGCTTTATTCGCCCCGCGTCTACGTCCCGGAGGCATGACGTAGATGGACCACACCCGGAAAAAGAAAAAAACCCTAAGAACTCAAAGACCAACCCACGCTACACACCAACCCAATCCGCTTGAAAAATCCACCAAACCCTAGAAGCCACGACGAGCGGAAAAGATAGAATCTTCGCCAGAGCTTTCGCCGGCGGGAATCGCTCCGGCGCTGCAGGCGTCAAAACATCGGATGGGAAATAGTCACTGGGAAGAGGCAGAGTACAGGAGAGAGATAGGAGAGAAGGAGAGAGATAGAGGCAGAGTGGGTGGGAAAGAGTGAGAGAGAAAGAGAGAGTACTGCAACGGCAATTTGGGAGGTGGGAGTGGAGAAGACAGAAGAGCTTTGCTTGGTGTTGGCAATGGACTCTCTCTCCCAAAATATACCCTTTTCGTAAATAAATAAAAAATAGAACTTGATTTTTCAAAGCACGGCCATTACTAATTATTCACTGAAATTTATAATATATTTCATTGGATAATTGAATAATTATAACATATTAAAAATCGTCAAAATAAAAGATTATTTATGTCAATTAATAGATAATACTAAAAGGGTAATCTTATATTTACCGTATATTTTTACTTCTTCATTCTTATCTCTTAATGTGACAATATTCATTGGTACAGACAAATACATAATTAGGTGTTGCACCAATCGATGATTGTCGCAGGAAGTAAGAATTGGTACAACAAATACATAATTGGTGTTGCACCAATTGATGATTGTCACGTAAACTAAGAATAAATAGGTAAAATTAGATGGTAACGTGTGCAAATGTCTGTGTGAGTGTCAAATAAGAATGAGAATAGAGTAATACCCTGAATTTAATTGGAAAAAAAAAAAGAATTTTGTATGTTACTTCTTAAATAAAATTATTGATTTTTGGGGAATTTCTATGGCAAAAATGAAAAAGGGGAGTAAGAGGTTTAACAGAGAGTTTGGGAGCTTTCTGTACCACCACACAACCTCCATTGATGGCAGAGTAGATCCATTGGAGAAGAAGAGCAATCACTGGCCTTCCCCATACAGCTGTTACATTCAGCAAACAGCAACGTCTCAGATTTGCACTGCAAATAACAAATGTTCTCGTCTACATGATTTCACTTACATGGTATGAAACTTGGAACATCGCCACTTCATTTCTACTGGGTTTAAAATGCCTGTAACATATAGATA
The DNA here is from genome assembly GCA_022432975.1 of Begonia masoniana. Classification (NCBI taxonomy): domain Eukaryota; kingdom Viridiplantae; phylum Streptophyta; class Magnoliopsida; order Cucurbitales; family Begoniaceae; genus Begonia; species Begonia masoniana. The sequence goes on from CM039510.1 coordinate 47,224,652, forward strand.
AAAATTATTCAAGAACAGAGTAGAAGTACACCAGAATTCTCAAAAAGAGAAGACAAAACTATGAATTTCCCATAGTTTGGTAAGCCATGATCTAACAGTTGTTTTCTTTGACAAGACAATATATATTATATACTACGTATATGCAGCATAATTGTAACGACCCATCCCCTTACGAGGCCCGGTCGTGCGGTATCTACACCGCCAGCTCAGCCCGTCTACTTGGCACTGGTCCGTCTACTTGGCACTGGTTTGTATCTCATGATCTTTTTTCCCCGGCGAAAAAATTTTTGCCCTCTCCAAAAGTCGAACCCAGATCCTGCCACGATAAAACACCTGGTTCATTGACTCTTGACTCTTGGTACCACTTGAGCTAGTCCAGGTAGACAGGCTGGGCTGGCAGTGTAGATACAGCACGACCGGGCCTCGCAAGGGGGGTGGGTCGTTACAATAATCATCAGTTACATGACCAATTTACAAAATTATGGAGTAAGCAGGCAAAAGAGAACGATTAAAGCAAATGCCTAATGATTCTAAAACCAAGAAATTCAACAGCATCATACCCTCTCAGCAGCAAATGTAATTCTCCTAAGCCGCATTGCCTTCATCACCAGCAGAAATACTCATCAATGAGCGAAAACAGAGATCTTACATCCATGGACAAGCCACTACACAATGTCTTCCCCATTGTCAAAATCAATGTCTGAGTTCTATCCCTTCGGCAACCTGTTGCCAACAAAGATAATAGTGATAGACCCATAGCTGAAACATGATCCAAAAACTAAGTGTGTTAACGAGGAATCAATCTAATGCAGACAGTGAGAGGTAGATAGCAGTTCTGTAAAACCCCTTTTCCAGAGTGGAACGCGCTTCAAAAGAACGAGGACAATCAAAAGCACTGTGACAGAATCATCGGCATGTAGTCTCTTCTTTAGCCGTCAAGAGCACGATGAGAAATTGATTCCGCGCAAGTAATAAGAGAGTGGGTTTTACTTGCAGAGACAGCGGGTGGGTGAATTCTTTGTCCTCGTACTGGATAAAAATGAGCTGATCAAAGATGACGATGGCGGTTGATGAAGACGGAGAGGAAGTCGTAGAGACGCGGAACCACTCTTAGCTTACACAAATTCGCCAGAAAAGGCTCTTACCTCCAAATCTCACCCAATTATCGAAGAATTCGATTTCAACCTCGTGATGGCAACGGATTGACGAGGACCTTGCAATTGAAAGCCTAGAAAGAAAAGAACGACGAGCCGAGTCTTTCGAATTGATTTGAGAAAACCTAGGGCTTTGAATTTGAGTTGATTCTACAGTGTTTGAATCTCTAGCGCTCGCATTTTCATCAAGCATCGTCATTTCCGTCCAGTCTTATCAGCAAGCTTGTACAGATTGAAGAGATGAATACAATTAGCTTCTGGTATTACAGCCAGATCTCCATAAATTTGGAAGAATACAGGCAATCCAAACTTCAACATACGTTGCTCTTCATAAAACCATTATCAATGATAACGGAGGAATCGATAATCCAGTAACAGACAAATCTACAGCCTGGTTCACTTCCAAACTGAAATTCTAACATAAACAACATTTCAAAAATTACAAAAAAAATAAAAAGGACCAAGACATAGCATTTAGAAAAGTGAGGTCCCCTTCCCCTTCTTGTCTCCACCAATCTCAAATTTCTTGCATCTCTGCAAAATTTAGAGGCTCAAAACTTAGATATTGGCAAAGACTTAAGATAATTCTCCCAAGTTTCAAAAACTAAGATCAGCAAATCGTTCCAAAAGTAGCACAGACCTTAATAGGATGCTGGGACACATGTTTGCATCCCTGACATTGCAGCCTCAGCACAATCTTCTTGGTAGTTTTAGCCTGTAAGAAGATTAAGCCATGATAAAGAACTACTTGGAATTTTCAAAATCCTATTAATTGGGCATAGTTGGGATAGACTGAATCTTTACCTTCTTGTGAAACACGGGTTTGGTCTGTCCACCATAACCCGATTGCTTGCGATCATAACGACGCTTCCCTTGCACAGCAAGACTGTCCTTTCCCTTCTTATACTGGGTAACTTTATGCAAAGTGTGCTTCTTGCACTCCTTGTTCTTGCAATAAGTCTTCCTGGTCTTTGGCACGTTCACCTACACGAAAATCGTCCATTTTCCATATCAAGCCCAATCTTCACCAATTACAATACGTGATAATTCCAGCAAGAAAAACTATATGATGCTTCCATTTTGACTGATATCTCTCAACAATATAACTTCTCGAATTTAAGAATATGCCATCGAGAGAGGTAAATAAATTCAGTAGTACAAAATATAGTAATCCAGTTATTAAAAAATTTAAGCACTAAAAAAGATTGGGGACAAAATTTTACAATTCCATTCATTGCAGTGAATATCATGGTATAGAATGGATACATGATGAAGTACTAGCTGTCGAAACTGGTAAATTTTCTTGTTCTTATAAATACATAAAAAAAACAACACCAATTCATCTCCTATTTAAATTTTCTTATATATGGCAGGTCCTGATTCATCAATGCTCCTCTAATAAGACAGTGGTCACTGTAACTACCAAGGTTTTTTTTTTTGAAACCCGAAAGTTTAACTGATCCGAAATAGAAGTATTTGACAGAATAATGTAGTTCTTCAATGAAATTTTTGAATAAATCGGCTTTATCATGGAAAACAAACTGACTACATGATAGGCTAAAGAACCTAAAATAACACATATTATGCCTGAACACAGTCATTATTTTGAGAATAAATCGTGAACAAAAGTACTTCAAACAATTTTGGCGAATTTCTTACTTCCTAATACCTTAATAAAGCAAGAAAAACAATCATGAAAAAGACCCAAATCAAATAATCAGCAGCTCCACCAACACCAACAGTGCAGAAACCAGGAAAAAAAAAAGAAGTAATTTTACGAACACAAATTACATTTTTCTCATTTTTTTTCTGCAGTTATAAGCAATAGCAAAGTGCGTTCAATAAAATTGAACCATTAAAACTTAACCAAAATCAAATCAGAATCGAAAACCAAATAGAAATCACAGAAATGTTAGATTCCAATAGGAGTAAGAGGAGATTGCATACCATGGCGGCTTCAGCGACAGCACTGCTTCAGAATTAGCCCTAACACGTGCCCAAATCCAGCAACTCCGAAATTCCACTCCCATATCAACAAAAAAATCAAAAAATAAAAATTCTCAACATTTGGACCGGGCATAGCCATGGCCATATGTGAAGCTTTGAAGATAGATGGCTTGGCTAGTTTAAGCCCATACTCTCCCATTGACCCACGACATATTTATCTGTTACTCACTTTTGGGATTTTGAGTTTCTTCAAAGAATAAGATTGTTCTTTAATTTTGACACCATTTTGACAAATTCAAAATATTAATAATCATACATCACTTACACGGAGTGACACGTGATCAATAGCTAGATTATAAAATTAGAAGAGTAATGCTACGTTTATTTTCTAATTTTATCTACTGACGTGACACTCATTAGTAGGTACAATTAATTTTAATATATTACAAATGAGTCGTTAATTATAATAATTAATTAGCGACATGTCACGAGTTAAGAATTAAAAGATAAAATTATAGGATAAAAATAGCAGTTGTCAAAGTAACGACATCGTGACCATGTTGCCATTAGTATGATTTTAGCCCCAATGACTAATGCCAAGTATGTATACTTCAATAACTCTCATTTAATGATAGTAAATTTAATAAATAGACCCCTCCTTCAACAAATATTTGAGGTCACATCATCAGATCATTTTTTTTGGTTATTTGTCACGCTATCATATTCACGTGGACCCTCTCCTTCATAAATACCTTAAATTTCATACTATACTTTACCCACGCACCAAATAATTCAACAGTTTTTCAAATTCATTTACGAAGATTTTTTCTATTAGAAAATTAATTATTTTATCTGCCCAAAAAAAAGAACACCGAGATTTAACTTAGAAAAAATCACTTGTAAATATTATAAAGATCAACAATAAATGTGTTATATATAGAACCACGTTCTAATGTCTAATGGCTAAGCTCCCCGGCAGAAGCACACAGAAATGGTGTAACCAGCCATGCATTCAGTAGATGGCTATAGTAGAAGGAATGCCATAGTAAAAAATAATTCCGCTTGGACGATATTATCTGTTTGAATCGAAGTCTACACATTTCTGTTCTTAATTCCCAAACTTGTTTGACTAATAAAGAGATTTTACTTATTAACCACTCACTCAACCTTCTAACATGTGAGATTGTATTTCCTCATACTCTAAGATAGACTCTCAAAGTTTATTGAATATTTTAGTCCATAAAAGTATAGTGGTGTCATATGCAATAGAGGTGGGCAAAATCGGCCTAGTTCCGAGAAACCTGACTGGACCGTTCAGTGTAGTCCGATTTTGAGCCAGCTCTGTACTTTCTCGGAACTAGTCACAGTTCTGATTCCCCTATAACTGCGGTCTACGGTCCTATCCACGATTTCAGGATCCAAAACTAGCCAAATCGTGGGAGAATCAACCAGTGGGTCAACCCAGTGAAAATGGGTTTATTCGACTCGAAATTACGGACCAAGGTGGGTTTTTCTCAATTTTTTTTGAAATTGTATTTATTTCATAGTTACGGTGAAAAGCAGGTTTTTCTCTTTTTTTTCAATTTTTTTGAATTTTATTTATTTTAAAATATTTTATAAAATTATGTAAAAATAAATTCGGAACCGTGGGCTTGTTCCGGCTCCGAATTACTAGGAAACGCGGGTTTGGTTCTGGTTTCGATTCCGATCCCGATCCCGGTTCCAGCCGTGCCCACCTAAAATGCCACCACCAAGTGGTTCATCTAGAAGTTCACTGAAGACAAGCACTCTGGAAACCCTAATTACAAGGGGCAGTATTGAATAGGAGGGAGTCAACTTGGAGGGAGAAATTAAATTGGGAAGGTGCAGAAAGCAGTACAAAATGGTCATACACACAGTCATTTACTGTCACAATAAATTGTCAATTAGTAGTAGCCTTATAACCCCCCCAAAGAAAGAAAGAAAGAACAAACCCTACTGCCTTCTCTGCAACATCATCAGACTCACACCCATCTGCAGAAATATAACCTAATTTCGGTGAGTTCTGAGGAGTAGGTGGTCCTGTTTTTTCAACATCTATCATGGGTCTTGGTTTGGCTGTTTAATGATCTTCCATTTCTAGTACCTCTTACCAAAAATTTAACTTGTTTTTTTTTTTAATCGTACTACCAAATATGTTCCAACTTATGAAACTTGTACAAATTCTAGAATATTTGGTTGGTTTTGGTGTTTTTTTTTTCCACGATTTGAGCTTTACACAAAAATTATCGTGTCCATTTTTCCCTTCACAAATAACATTGTACAGTTAACCTCTAAATACGTAAACTTTTCAAATACGTACATTAATGCATGTATAGATGTTATTTTACGATCATGCATGAACCAAACTAAAATCAAGTGAAGACATATTCTTATAAGTAACTTAAATTTCTATCATCTTTGAGAGTCAGTTCAATATGGTTAGGTTTAATTTGTTTCTCTCTCTTTGGTTACCTAGAGAGAGAAGATTCGTTCTTTACCCTCTGTTTGTATTCCCCACATATAGCTTCGTATCTATCTTCTTCTTCTTTCAATATAAAGGAGAGGGAGTCTTATTGTTCTTTTGGTCAGTGATCTACAATGGTGGTCTTCGTGATGAGGTTTTGGAGCGTCGTTCTCGTCTCGTTTCTTGCTCTTTACACGGCCAATGGCGGAAGGGCTATTCAAGGAGGAGAAGCGGATCCCCGGCGAGAGGCTGACTTGGTCACTAACTTGCCTGGACAACCGGCGGTGGCGTTCAAACATTACTCCGGCTACGTCGAGCTGGACCCGCAAACGAAAGAGAAGGCGTTGTTCTACTGGTTCTTCGAAGCCCAAAGTGACGTCTCTAACAAGCCACTCGTTCTCTGGCTTAACGGAGGTAATTCTCTCTCTCTCTCTCTCTCACTCACACACACACACACACACTTCTTTTAGACTTTTCCCGTTCTCTTCCATTTGGGCCGGTATGGCTACGGCAGCCGGCCGGAGTTAGTCTGGATGTCTATCCACACGAGGTGGGAAGTACATCTGTCAAGTAACGGACTCGATTAGTTGCAGAGGGAAGTCAGTTAGTCTAGACAGGAGAATGTTCCTGCCGTTAACTTTAACGCCTGCCATCGCCATTATCGACGTTAATCCACCGCGTTTTTCGAAACTCGTTTCTCTGCCTCACTCTCCCACGGCACTTCCCTTTTTTTTTTCTACAATTCAATTTTTTTACTCTTATCTTAGTTAAAAATTAGTTTATAACAATTCATAATAATTAGTAACTTAGTTAAATAATTAGATTTCAATTCAACAATTTAAGTTTACGAAGAACAAACAAAAACAATACAACTCTACGGAGTTGCAATACTATCGTTTGATATATATATTATCTTAAAAAATATTAGGAAAAATACTTGACTCTATGTCTAACCTTTCTGCAAAGTAAAAGGTCCAATGACAAGTAAAGTTGTATAATCATGTGAAGTCAACGACGATTCAAGATTTTATTGATTGTGATGACACATTTCATACCAGAAAGAGTGTATAATTTCATATCGCTTAAGAGAGTAGAAATTAAATAATTTATAAAAAGAGTTATTATGTCTATCTAGTACAACGCGTTTTGAGCTAACCACAAAAATAAATTTGTACGTGCTCTGATCTAAAATGAACAATATTGTACTAGAAAGACTGGCAACTTCACAAATGATATGAGAGTCAAAGTCCAACAAGAAGCGTGGCTGATGAGGACGTTGGGTTCTTTAGAGGAAAAATTGTGACAACTTACCATGTAAAGACAATTATGACCAAAATTTGTTGATGGTAAAGACTCAACTCATAACAGTGGGGGTGCACGATCTCATATCATTTGAAAGAGTGAAGTGTGAATGGTTTAAAAGTAGAATTTTTATTTATTATGTAATACAATGTATTTTAGGCTAACCTAAAAATTAATTAGGTGCAAACTCAATCCTAGAAAAGTTGAAAACTATACAATTTTGAAAACATGATAATTTGAAAATAAGGTTAGTATTACAAAGTTTTTGCACAAAGATTTATTAATGGCACGAATATTAAACCATCATGATAGGGCAATGAGTTGAGTAGTTATAAAGAAGTTATGGGGCATCCTCTTGATCAGTAGATTCAACGGTCTTCTTTTAGATTTGCCTTTTGTTTTTAGGGTTTGTCTTCCCATGTGGAACAGGTATACCTTATTTATTACTGCTGCTACTGCAAACCCTCTGACCTTGTTCATACAAACTTATGTCTCCCATGGGGTCTACCCAGCGTACTGTTAACAAATGACTAAATTTTTAATTTAATAAATTACCCGACACATGACAAAGGTGACCGTGACACCGATGATTTTTTCTAAATTCGGTTCCTAGTTAGAGGGTTATCTTTAATTTATTCCATATATAAATGCAAAGAAAATAAGGGGTAGTATTATTTGCCTATCATTGTAAAAATGATGACTCGATTTTGATTCTATAAGGTTTCCACTGTGAACTGTCTGACCACCTAGAGTCGAGTGATCGAATTCTGTTCGAAAGTCGCATCGTTCCTCTTGATGTTATCGTCGTAGGCTCTTTCCAAATCGTGACGTGCTCGACAATTATTGTTATAGATATTTTTTACCATGTGGGTTAATCTAATTTCAATAAATTGTGATTAATCTCACGATTTATGGCCAAGTCTTAGTTGTATTCTTAAGTTAATTAAGATATTATTTGTTCATAGAAAATGCTAATTTGTTACAGATTTTGGAAAATTACAGGACCTGGGTGTTCGTCTGTGGCAATTGGAGCTGCTCAAGAGCTGGGTCCATTTCTCTTAAGGAATGCACTTTGGTTAGTGATAACCAAACGCAGCATTGCAGTGATAATCTCAAAGGATTCTTGGAAGCTTATTCCCTTATAGATATATACAGCATTTATTCACCAGCTTGCGTCTCTTCGTCTGACCAAACTTCTCCTAAGCTTTTCTTTCCTCCTCGTTTTCTCACAAAACATGTAAGAACCTCTTCTTTTCCTTCAACAATCGCAGTAAAATGCATATTAATTTTTACATTTAGAGATACTTAGGGATATCCAGCAAGTATGTTCTTATATATATATTTTGAGACAAATTATTTACTGAATTTAGGGGTATTAGCGATTAAATCTCGGTCGTTAGGATTGTCATAAAAGAAATCAAGTTTTTGTCACATGATCTTCTCTGCTTTGATCAAGAAATTGGCTTATGTATTTTGGTATCATCGCCAAAATTACCTTATGGCGTTGAGTTTTCTAACTTGTTTATTTAATTGTCAATTCTATCGAGAGTTTTTTTTCTCTGAAAATTACTCAACATAGAAGATCACTTGATAAAAACGTAAAATTTTTACGACAATAGATACAAAAATCTAGTAGAGATCGTCCTTGACTGAACTGTCTTATTGATTTTTTGTTTATTTGTTGCTAAAATATAGAACCTCTGGCAAAATCTACCTTCGGCGTATGATCCATGTTCAGTGGGTAAGGTGGAGAAATACTTTAACAGAGAAGACGTTCAAATGGCGCTGCATGCTAATGTCACCAAGCTGTCATATCCTTACACTTTATGCAGGTAATTAGTAACTTAATCCTTGATTATTATAGCTCTTTTAGCTCAATAATGAACCATCCTTCTTCTCCTTGTATCCTTGTATCCTTGTATTTCAGCCACTCAAAACTGTTCAATAATGCAGCAGTATAGAATCTAACTTATAGTAGTACAGAGCCATGCATAGTTAATGCATTAGATTGTTGTCATTTGTTGTTGGTGTCTTTTAGAGAGAGAGAGAGAGAGTCTAGTGAGAGAAAGAATCTGTTGATGCATTAACTGAGAGGGTCTGAGAAAGTAGGAAGTGTCAAACGATCGAAATAGAGCTTTCTCAGCTTGCTTTTTTGTCTTGAAAATTGAATATTGAATGAATGGCAGTGACATAATGGTCGACCTCTCTTTTTCTTCCTCGCAAAATGCCAAATCTACCTGAACTGTTTTCTGTCTTCATCAGAAGAAAAATATAACATTAATGATTCGTAATATTCATTTGTGGCATACTACGTTTTCAGTGGGGTAATCAGCCTGTGGGCAGACGCTGCTGATACAGTTCTTCCCACCTATTCAGAAGCTCTTAAACGCAGGTTTACGCATCTGGATTTACAGGTAAAACCTCTATCTGCTGTTTGATTAGTAATGGCTGCCGGACCGGAGCTAGACTAAAATGGAAGAAACCCAATACATTAATGCTTCGTAATATTCATTTGTGGCATACTACGTTTTCAGTGGGGTAATCAGCCTGTGGGCAGACGATGCCGATACAGTTCTTCCGACTATTCAGAAGCTCTTAAACGCAGGTGTACGCATCTGGATTTACAGGTAAAACCTCTATCTGCTGTTTGATTAGTAATGGCTGCCGGACCGGAGCTAGACTAAAATGGAAGAAAACCCAAGAAAACTGTGCAGTATAGTCGTGAATTCCGCTGCTAATGTGTTGATAAAACGCAGTGGAGATACAGACGGTAGGGTTCCGGTGACGTCGTCGAGGTACAGTATAAAGAAGATGGGACTAAAAGTGGAGGAAGAATGGAGGGCGTGGTTTAACAAGAAGCAAGTAGGAGGGTGGGTGGAAACGTTCGAAGGAGGTCTGAGCTTCGTTACAGTGAGAGGAGCAGGTCATCAGGTCCCAATATTTGCTCCTGAGGAGTCTCTTTCAATTTTCTCCCATTTTCTCTCTGCTCTTCCCTTGCCTTCTTCTACCTTCTAGCTCCTTCTTTACCAATTACCCTACCAGTTCATCGTCTCTCTCTTCTCTCTCTCTCTATCTCTAGTCTCTCTCTCCATCTTTTTCTGTCTGTACTGATTTCAAATTCTGGAACATAATAAATTTGTTTCAATAAAATATTATCTAAAAAAGAATTGTTTTTGAGTTTTTCTATTTAATTTTCTCTAAAACACCGACCTCGTTCTACCGAGAGTTATTTATCTTTAACATTATCTAATGTAGAAGGTTACATGATAAAAGCGTGATTTCTTTGACCATATTCTTAACTACGAGAAATTATTACTTATCTTTAAAATTGTCTAATATAGAAAATTACATGACAAAAACGTGATTTTTTCGAGAAAGTTACTAATTACGAGGAATCTTATATTTGGAAGTCAATTGTCGCGTTATCTGTTTGTTTCATGTGAAAAGACAGCAAAAGTGCGTGGGTTGAGAATCCAATTCGACAGTTTTTAGATAGGGTTATTGGAGATTCCGCCGAATCATTGTCTCCAAATTACGGAGACTGGTTTGATATTGAAGATTAGATTAGGTCTGGTTGAAAGTTTTTGGTACGAGTCTATGATTCAATTAGTCGTTGAGCTGAGCTGAGTTGAGTTGATATTTGTTGAAATGCAATCCAATTTATTTATGTTTGTCACTTTTTTCAAACTTGTTTCCCTTAACATTTTAATTTTAAGCTGTAAAAACTCTTGCAAAGAATCCAATATTCGCTAGGGATCCAAGGCAAATGCAATTTGAAGCAGATGTAAATCGCCTGCTTGTGTCTACTTTGAAGCATCTTTATATATATATACTAAGTTCGTTGTATGAAAACCTACAGTAGGCTGTGTCACCCTGTAGAAATTTCTCTACTTTCTGACTTCTACTATTTTCATAGACATAAGTTCTATTTGTTTTTCTATTAAATGTCTCCTTTATTAGAGTTTCGTTGAAATTTGGGTAAAAATTTAAAGACCTCTCTGATTACACACTGGATGTCAAACCATCTCAAATACCCCGCAAGGAAGCTGATAAAGGTTTAAGCGTGCAGAGACAAATGCGATGTTAATCCTAAGTAAATATTTAGAGGGCCATCGGTTGGGAACCAATGATGGTGTTTTATCAAAGATGACCACAATTGCTTTTGGTCATTTTTTTGCTAACCAACCCACAAAGGGAATGACACCAAATGTGATGATTTGCTCTTATGACTTCCCACTTATGCTACACAAGTGGATGAAGAGGAAGATAAAAGGAGAGGGAGTTGAATGAACATACTACTATCAATGATATCCAGTTTCTGAAGACTACATCTCAGTGTGGGACTTTTGGGCTTCACCATCAATCTATTTGCTGCATTTTTTGATGCTTTGTAGAGTGCTGGAATTTTCTGCCATTTCAATCCACATCTGATTTTTGCTTAGGTGTATAGACAGAGTTTGATGTTCTGATCAAGAAGAAAAGAGCCATAATTTGTGTGAAATTTTCTCTCCTTTATGACATAATTTGTCTACTTGATGAAGTTGGACAGGAACAGGCTGCAGACTGGACTCTAACATATGAGTTTTTGGAGTGTGTATTTTCTTTAATTTCTTAGATCTATTTTTAATTTTGCTTAATATTGAATATTTAGAAGAATGACCTCTCTTACACATCACTAGGTGATATCACAATCCCACTGCAAATTAAAAGACTTTGTGTTAAATTAATTTATCACCTCCATGTCCCAAAGTTTATTTTGCAAATTATAAAAATTAAACTTAATTATAATTAAGTAATTATCAATAAAAACTCTAAATTATAGGGTTATTAACAAAACGTCAAACTGACCATTAAATTATTATTTTTAACAAAACAAATATTAAACTATCATTCGTTAATAAAATGAACTTTAAACTATCATTCGTTAACAATCTAACATTTACGGTCGCTCATACTTGAAATTGGTGCAAAACATGCTCGAGAACAATCTATCTTGGCTCCACGCGGGCATACTTGCGGTTGCCTGTAGTGAAAATGCTGTCGCTCGCACTTGAAATGAGTGTAAAACACGCTAGGAAACAAACGACCTCATCTCCACGCGCTCGCCTACCCTTGAAATAATTGCAAAATGTACTGGGCAAAGGACGACATCGGCTTCACGTGGTCGTCTTCAAATACGTTCGACCCCGCTTGGGGGTAATGACAATAAGTTTGATTTGTTAACGTAAAATAGTTTAAAGTTTATTTTGTTAACAAATATAGTTGAATATTTGTTTTGTCACTGAGTCTATAGTTGAAGAGTTTTTTGTTATTTATAAATAATTAAAATAATAAATTATGAATAATAATTAAAATACACAGTTAATTATTAACCTAATTGTCAAAGTTAATAATTAAATTCATTTTCTCAATAATATTACACTATAAATATAAAAAAGTACATAAAATATATTTGCACGGCTAAAAGGGGAGGAAGAAACGTTTAAGCAACTGCTAACAATAATATCTCCTTCGATTTTGTCCGACTCTCCAGAGTAATCGGAGAAGAAAGAAGACCGCCATTGAATGCAAATCACTGCTCAGATTGCTTCCTGCTGTACGTAGTAAGCCATAGTCTTTCACTGCTGCCTGTTGTTTGGTCTTACGTTTGTTGAATTGAAGAGAATCGTGTTGTTTAATTGGTCTGCTTCTTTCCTGTTCTTGATTGTTTTTTAACTGATCCTGTATGCGCAAGCGTCGTTTCGTTGTATTCATTGGGTGTGTTAAAACTGTAAAATAGCTCTAGTTTGTTTGATTTCGATTTTCTAACTTCTGATCTGTTACTTCCCCTTTTTCCCATATCCATACAGATTGTGATTTTTGAAAATGTTTTTAAATTTATTGATTTTTGGGTTGTCTTTGCAGAAAAAAAGTTTCTAGGCATGGAAGTTCTTTCGTTCAACTCCACATCATGCTGTAATATTGTAGGTTTTAGGCCGAAATTTGTGGGAAAAAGCTTGGATTCTGGCTCGCGGAAGCACAAAATTTCTTGTGATAAAATCAGTTCCGGACCACAGCTCAGGTTATTTTCTGCTTCAGAACAATTTTGCTCTAGGAATTCCAATCTTTGCGAGGGTTCCTTTTCACGGCGTAATAACTCTAAGGTGCACGGCACAAGCTATGATGGTTATGTAATTGATGGTGAAGGAGACTTGAGAAGTCTTTCAGAGACTGGGGAATCTGTTACTAAGGTCTTAATTCCTGGACTGCCTGATGAATCCAATGGAGAATCTGATGTATCAGTTACTAGCTGTTTCTGGGAGTGGAAGCCTAAATTCAATGTTTACTATGAAAAAGCTGGGTGTGCAAAATGTCAGCTCCCCATCAGTGCTATTCCTTCCCGGTTTCGGTGTTGGCTCTTTCCATTACGAGAAACAGCTAAAGGATTTAGGACGAGATTATAGAGTCTGGGCAATAGATTTTCTTGGCCAGGGCATGTCGTTGTCATTTGAAGATCCAGCTCCTCGATCAAAGGAGGGGAGTACATCAGGCAGAGAAGATATTTTCTGGGGTTTTGGAGACGAAGCGGAACCATGGGCGAGTGAGCTTGTATACTCCATTGATTTGTGGCAAGATCAAGTTCGATACTTTATAGAGCAGGTATTGAACATTATATACTTTGAAATTTTTATTTTATAATTTCCGTTGCATTACATACATTTGGGGAATTATGTTTAAGTCCCACACCTTGCTAATCTTCTGAGAATGGAAGGCGTTTGTCCACATGTGTTTATCAATTGGTTATAGACATTTCTTTTCATCTTCATCCTTCTTGTTTAAAATGGCATAGTATTTTAGTATTGGTCGCTTATATTTATTCTTACTTGAAAGGTTGAATTATATAAAAATAGAGATTGGTGTGTTAATCCTTATTTATTCTTACTTGAAATGGTTTAGTCGTTAACCCCTTCCAAATAAATCAGTCAAAATAGCATACTTAACATGAAAAGCAAGCATTGGATGAATGAATGCTCAAAATCAACCTACGTTGAGATATGTTTAATTGCCTGTAAAACAACCTTACATCCAATTACAGTTAATTCAGGAGTTTAATTATAGGTTATTGGCGAGCCAGTATATATTGTTGGCAACTCTCTTGGAGGATATGTTGCATTGTACTTTGCAGCATGCAATCCTCGGTTGGTGAAAGGTGTTACTTTACTCAATGCAACGCCTTTTTGGGGATTTCTACCTAATCCTATACGATCTCCTAGACTTGCAAAATTCTTTCCATGGGCTGGACAATTTCCTTTGCCTCCTTATGTGAGAAAACTCACGGAATATGTGTAAGTTTTATTACAAAACACTGAATCATGCTTTGCTTTTCTCCCATCTTTTCTTTATAACCTATGATCTTCATTTGCAGACTCTTATTTTTCATTTTCTTTCAGCTGGCAGAAAATAAGCGATCCGGAAAGTATCGGAGAGATACTTAGGCAGGTGCTATGCAGATCATTCAACAAAAGTTGAGAAAGTATTTTCTCGTATACTTGAAATAACAAGACATCCAGCCGCTGCCGCATCATTTGCGTCCATCATGTTTGCTCCTCAGGCACAACTATCATTTCAAGATGTTTTATTGAGGTATAAAAGTAGCTAATCAGAAGTTAAAACTCTTCTATATGAATATAAAAAGACGAGCACTTGCTTAATGTTTCCTCCTATTTTTTTTTCTTGTAGATGCCAAACGAATGATATTCCAGTTTGTCTCATGTATGGAAAAGAAGATCCTTGGGTAAAACCTGTTTGGGGCTTTCAAGTTAAAAGGCAGATCCCAAAGGCACCTTATTATGAAATCAGTCCAGCAGGCCATTGTCCCCACGATGAAGTTCCAGAGGTAAACGTGCCCTCCTTTGAATTATAACGATAGATTTATCTCTGATTTTACACTTCAAGTTAGAGGAGATGTAACACAAATTAATGAAATGAATAATGTTATAGATATTTTCTTAAAAAATTTGTTAACGTGTCAAACAATGATTGATTCAATTAATGCACTAGCAAAGTTTTTAAGAGAGTAAAATAAGAGATTATACGAAATATTACTCTTACCAGAAATTGCTTATTCAATCCAATGAAGCATTACATTAATTTAAATTATAATTAAATAGTAAAATTTATCTCATATTTCTAGATACATTGTGTTCTGTATTAATTCACTCATAATCATGATTACAGGTTGTTAATTACTTACTACGTGGGTGGATCAGAAACATAGAGACCCAAGGCTTAGTAACTCTGCCTTTACTTGATGACTTGGCTAGAATCAACGACAGCATTGTCAAGGATTTAGAGTTCCCAAGGGATGGATCGAAGAAATCAGTCATGGTGCAAGTCTATGGATCTGGGTTTTCACTTTGGAATCAGATACGTCTGCTTGTTAAATCCAGGTTTTTAAATTCAAAAATCAAATCATAAAGAATACAGATAGATATACTTAGTTCTCTGTATAATAATGTTAGATATTGACTCTACATCTGTTAATAAAATCATTATTCATAGCTTCATCTGGGTACTATCTTTTCTTCTCTCTTCCTTCCATGGCAAAAAAGAGTACAAATTCTTTGCAAAGAGCAGTATTGATGAGGTCAGTATCTACCGACGTAAAAACCCTGAATTTAAATCCATACATTTTGTTCTGAGCAGGTGAGATAAAATCTGCATCTTTCTTAACCATGTCCACTGCTAAGATCCAGAGGGGAGCAATGGCGATCAGGAGGTAGCTTTATGTTGCTCGAGGAATCAAGTGGAACAAGCTTGAGATTCTCGCAGTTGCATATCTTGATCATGAATCCATCTGGGTCGTTGAAGAACAGTTGCTCAATCTCTGTTCCAGGCCCATCATCTTCCAATCTTCTCTTCATATACTTCACTCCCAACTCTTTAAGCTTCTGCTCTATGGCTTCTACGTCTTCACACTGCCAAGAACAAAAACCAAGCCCCCCATTCAGTAAACAATCACAAATAAACCATTCTAGGTACTTCGATCACCTGGAAGGAGATATGGTTGTCGATGGAGGTGATGAGTATCTCCGACCAGCCTGTGTTGGTCGATGAACTCCGATGCCATAGTTGAAGAGCCAAGCTCCGTCCAAGTGATCGAGATTCGGTCTAACAAGATGACCCACGTGGCCTGACTCAGATTCTGTCTTTATCCGTGTGCGAAAAATGGGGAAAACATGTGCTAATGTTATGTAACATGATACGTTGTTTCACTTCATACTCAAGGTTTTGTCTGAAAAATGGGGAAAACATGTGCTAAGGTTATGTAACATGTGCTAATTGCATGTTCAGAGTTTCAAATTCACGAAGAAATGTTACTGATTAATTAGTCCTTAATCATTTTCTGTTTTAGTACAAATACGTAAAATTCATCATCACATAATACAATACAATAACATAGTCTCTAGAATATTTCTTTACTTAGTCTTCCTCTCCTCATCTTCTTCATCCTCTGCAGATTTATCGTTTTTCTGTATTTCTCTACTTTACTATCATTAACACTATGTACAAATCAATCGACTTTACACCATTATACAAATGGGATGAACTACACGACCAGTCTACCATTGTTTCTTCTTCTCCTCCGCCATTGCCAAGCCACAGACGATTTGAGTTCTTCCAGCTAAAACCTCCGAGAAAAGCCGGTTTACCTCCTTCTCTATGTCCTCCAATTGCCTCTCGAATTCACCCACTTTTCTATCGACTTCCTTTTCCGCTTCCCCGTTCTCTCCGTCGTCTATGGAGCCGATTAGACGACCCACTGCCTCGTTCAGGTCTCTTATTTCATTCAGCACCCACTTCTTCTCGCTTCCTTCTTTGTAAATTTCTGAATCTAATCGGTTGAGTGTATCCATTTTTACCTCCATGGCTGATTTTCTTGACTCCAAGTATGGGGTTTCGTCTCCATGTAAACCAGTGACTGTGATTCCACATATCCATATACCTACACCTTGTAGAATCCTAAGAGCTTGGCGAATGGTTGAGTCTTTGGTGGGCTTGTTCTTCTTCCTTTGCTTCTCGGTCTCTTCGCTTTCGTTCTTCATCAAATTGTGGGTGAATTTCTTGCGCTGAATTGGTTTCAAGCGGGCTCTCGCCGACGAGGGAGAAGTTCGCGCTCGAATTAGGGCGTAGGAGATTAAAATTCTCTCCCGCGAGAGATGAGAAAGCGATGAACTCATGGAATTAAAAAGCTCCAGTAAGTTCAGCGTGTAGTTGAGATATTCATCTACAGAATCGCTTTTCCATTCGCTGATTGGGTGCTCTAATTCCACAACCAGTTTGGCGAAAGCTTTGTTTATTTCAGGAATCACCGGCAGAAGCTGATGAATCCATCGAAACGAGAAGAAATCTGACCTGGTATTCGAAGTCAGCATCAACTGTCTGAGCGTATCAGCAACATCAGACTCAAACTCACGTAGAAAACCTGAGAAATCTCGCGGACGACGATGATTATGGCGGTGGAGATCGTCTTCCAATCTGGAATACAACTCGTTGAAGCTATCTGCCAAGAGTACCATTTCTGGATAAGATTGAGAGCTCCGAAAGATCGTAAACAAGAGAGATGTTGTACTCAGTCGGCAAAACAGAGAAATGAGACAGGTATAAATAGACGAAGCAGTAGACCGCCAATGGGTTTGAAAGCTAACGCGGGTCAAAGACTCAACCTCCGTCAACGGCGACCAAGAACCAACGCGTCAGACTGTCTTTTTCAATTATATTGTAGAAGCTTATCTACAATGGAGGCTGGAGCCTACCCAGAAAGAGGGAACACATTTCTTTACCTACCCATTTTATTTTTTTCTAATTAATTAAATTAATAATAATGATATGTTAGGATTACATTCTTCCTATGTACTTTTAAAATACTAGAAGATTACGTGTCATTCAATGATAGATTCAATTAATATAATAAATTAATTATTTATAATTTATGACATTAATTATACAAATTATTATTTGACGATTATTTTAAGATGATAAAATAAGAGAATAAACGTAACATTCACTATAATACATTAACAAATACGTTTAGATATCAAAATAAAATAATAAACATAATATTACTATTAAATTAATGTCTTCAAATTTAGTTTTTTTTGAGTCGATAACATCAAAATAAAAGTAATATTTTTTACAATAAAATTAGAGTTTAATTCGTTTTATCTTGTCAAACACTCTGTCGTACATTATGTTAATAAGAACTTAGTCCCCACGTACATTTTGTTATAATTTTTGGACAAAAGTAAACAACTAGAGTGAACAAAACAAGATTGTAACCGAAATGTTGGTTTGGTGTAAGTTCGGTTTAGTATTTATCCGTGTGCAATTCATATCATTTTCTTAACGTAAAAGAGTCATTTTTCGCCCAACCCAAACTACTATTTTACTCGGCTCAACTGAGTCTATCTGAAACCCGACTCAACCCATAACATTTATTTTACTTCAGAAATATATAATTGGAATTAAATTTAGACCAAACCATATTTCACGATTTAATTCTAATCAGTATCAGAACGTCATGGTTCTAATCTTAGGGTGGAACTAAATCAAACTGGCATGTAAATGCCCATATAACTATAAATGATAAAGTCTTGCTTAAACTATTCAAACTCGACACAAACTTGATCAAAACCCGACAAAGCCCATCCAAACTTGACCCGAATCGTTGGTTTGGTTGTTTTACGGTTTTCAATTCGAAAACCTAAAACGTGTTGGGTTGTAATTTTGTTTGAGTCAACTAGACTAATCACCAAGACAGCCATGAATTACACAAGTTGTAATTAGTTTGAAACAAATAATAAATGTGAGGACTGGGTTTAATACTGGAATCCAAACGGAATCCGCCTCAGAAAAAGGCAAAAATCTCAAACTAATCTTCTCTCCCAAACCCTAATCCCCCATTTTCAGCCCTTTCTGTTTTTGTTTTATTAAATAATAATATTTAATTACACCAAATATATGTATGTGTTGCTCTTAGCTAGCAGTCTCTCAATACGAGAAATAATTGGGAAATGTCCATATAACCCACAAACCGAGAGATAATAATGTAATAATATTCACTTGTTTTTAGACAATAATGTAATTTCACTTTTTTTTTTTTTTTTTGTCTTTTCGTGTCTTCCCATGCAACAATATTCAACGTCAAAAAGGAGTATCTTTATTTAATGGAATCTTTTATTTTATGCAATGTTTACGCCTCAAACTCTCCCCCGTTACAAGACGTTATTAGCCTCCCATTACTATACTAATTATGTATTATTTCTTTTATTACAAATCTGCCCTTTCTCTCTCTTCACACTAAAAATAAATGAAAATATGATAAATTTTCAATTGGGTATGAAAACGACGCATTCTCGAGTAGATCACTGAACCGAAATTGAATCAAATTTTATCGGTTTTCGAATTTTAATCCGAATAGCAGTTCGGTGGACTTAGAAATTCTATCAAATCGAACCAAACCGAGAGATTCAATTCGGTTTATCGGTTTTGGATTGGTTTATTATTCGAAACTAAAAAAAGAAGAGTAACGATAGAGGGGTATTTTGTAATTTGCTTATTCATTAGCCTATTTTTAAATCAGTTAGTACAAACGGTTGCCCTTTTTTTCTCACAATTATATGTATTAATACGTAGCGCCAGTTGAGATCCAAGCCAAGGAAGCCATTTTTGTGTATTAAAAATGGAAGCGAACCTTTGCCTCGCTCTCCTTTTCTCTCTCGTTCTTTCGTGCTCCGCCGCCGGAATTCGTGGCAGAGGGCAAGGGGAAGCTCTTTCTCGGCTGTACGGTTTAAAGCTGTTGGCCACCGGCGTTGATACCAGTCTTTTCGAGGAGAATAAGAATCTGGACTCTTCAAAGATTAGTTCCCACGATGAAATTCGTCTGAAAGAGCAGGATAAGATTGAAAAATGGCCTGGACAGCCTTCTGTCGGGTTCTCTCAGTACGGCGGTTATGTCACCGTCGATGAATCGGCCGGTCGGGCATTTTACTATTATTTGGCTGAAGCCGAAGATAATCTGAAGGATTCTTTGCCTCTTCTCCTTTGGCTCAATGGAGGTAATTAGTTCATTATCAATGTACTATTATAATTTTATCAGTTTTTTCTACTAAATTCCTGGATAGTTTTTTCAAAGTTGGAAGCTTTTTGATCGGAGAATATTAAATGTAATTCTCAGTGATCGGTTTCTCTGATAATGAAGTATTTAAAACTATTTTATCAGTTTCTTGTGAGGATTTCTAGCCGTTCAAACTGCAACCTTCTTCTGAACTGTAATGAGTTTCTGTTCGATCAGACTCCGAACAGATCAACGAGATTGTGGGAGAGAGAAAATAATGGCCATTGAATTCTCTCTAATTTCCTTTTTAAGCATAAAAAATCGAGATCTTTCTTCTACTTTCCTCTTTGGGTATTTCCCATTCTTATCCGCCATTGTTGCGAAGCTTATTCTGTATTGATTTGAATTGCAGGACCTGGCTGTTCATCTCTCGCATACGGAGCAATGCAAGAACTTGGTCCATTTCGCGTCCGCAGCGATGGAAAAACACTGTTCAAGAACAGATACGCATGGAACAGAGGCATTATTACAACTAAATTATCTAACAAATAATATATTATCCAATAAAATAATAATAAATATTTTATTTTGCAGCTGCAAATGTTTTGTTCTTGGAGTCACCAGCTGGAGTAGGGTTTTCATATTCGAATAAAACATCAGACTATGCCAACAGTGGAGACGGTAGAACGGCTGAAGACAACTACGTGTTCTTGGTTAATTGGTTGAAGAGGTTTCCTGAATATAAGAACAGAGATTTCTATATTTCCGGAGAGAGCTACGCCGGCCATTATGTTCCTCAGCTTGCTCATACTATTCTCCACTACAACTCCAAATCTCCGGACACCATCATCAACCTTAAGGGCATCATCGTATGAATCCCTCTCTCTCTCTAACTTGCTCCATCTTTCTCTCTCTAGACATGCATAAGATCACTCTCGTGCAGAACAAGATTCTTAGAGTCAAATTTTAGAGCAAAGTTATGTTTGATTTATAGTAACTTATTGACGTGTTAGTTGAAGTTTAAATATCTTCTAATAACTAAGTTTGTCTCTGAACTGTTTGCCAACTTTCCTCCACGTTCTTCCCCGAAAAACTATCAATATTTTATCGTAGTTTTCTGTTTGTTCTTGTCTGCAATCCATTTTATTCCCATTTTCCACGATTCTTGATGCTTTCTCGTCATAAACAACTCATTTCTTTGATGTGTTAATGCAGATTGGAAATGCAGTAATCAACGATGAAACTGATCAGAAAGGAATGTACGATTACTTCGCGACGCACGCCCTCATTTCCGACCAAACTAATCTCAGAATCCAAAAGCTCTGCGATTTCTCACCAAATGCCACTTCTCAGTCTCTGGAGTGTGTTTCTGCTACTCGTGAAGCAGACAAGGACACTGGTTCCCTCGATATTTACAACATCTACGCCCCCCTCTGTTTCTCCTCCAACCTCACCTCCAAACCCAAAAAAGCGTTCGTAAGATATGCTCTTCTTCTTCTTCTTCTTCGGTCTCAGTAGGAGAGAGATTTTGATTATTTTCTGGGTTTTGCAGATATGGAGGTATGATCCGTGCAGTGATTACTATGTTTACGCTTACTTAAACAGCCCTGATGTTCAGAAAGCCATACATGCAAATGTGACGAAGCTTACTCACGACTGGGAGCCTTGCAGTGATGTTATCAGCACATGGAAAGATAGCCCTTCCACCATTATTCCACTTTTAAGAGAATTCATGGCCAATAATCTTCGAGTCTGGGTCTTCAGGTAGGCCAATTATCAAAAAACGATGTTGATTCAGAGACGACGATTACAGTCTGATCTTTATTTATGGACTTGCAGTGGAGACACAGATGGAAGAGTGCCTGTAACTTCAACCAAATACTCCATTGACGCGATGAAGCTTCCTGTGAAAACTCCATGGTATCCTTGGTTCCTGCGAGGGGAGGTTAGAAATAATAAATTCACAAAAAATGCAGTCTTTTCTGCAGTGATTTCTCTGTCGAATTGAAACCCAGATGTAATGTTTTTTGTTTAGATCGGAGGTTATACGCAAGTGTATGAAGGAGGTTTGACGTTTTCTACAGTAAGAGGGGCAGGTCATCAAGTTCCGAGCTATCAGCCTGGACGAGCTCTTTCTCTAATCAGCCACTTCCTTCGTGGAACTCCATTGCCTGAGGCTTTCTCAAACTAGCTTTCTCCATCTTCTTCCTCACACCTTTCCTCCTGCAATTTTTCTTTTTTTTTTAACTGGATTTAATTGTTTCCTTAAACTAAATCCTACTCATTGAATGTTTCTTTTCTATTTAATTATATTTAATTTTCTAGTAAATAACACATTTGAAGTGATACCACTGCATTTATTCTCTACTTTTATCCTTAATTTTTAAAGGGTTTATGACGTGACACTCATTAACAGATATACATTACGTGTTAGAAATAATGTGTGCTACAAAAATAGATAGTAAAATTAGACCGTAAACATAACATTATTACTATGTAATTATGAGTAAATTTAATCGTGGGCGAATTAAATAAGAGTGATTTATATTTGCTCTAATATTTTACTATCTTGAAATATCAAATAATAATTTGTGCATTTAAGGTGCATCACGTTAGCGAGTATGTTAAGAAAGTACAATATGAAAATAAATATAACATTATTCATTATATATTGAGTAGCTTCATTCCCAATTAAGCTAAATATTTACAAATGTTTTAGTAATTAAAGTCTTTTTAGTATTAATATTTTGTTTTCATTTCATATTTCAATATATTTTTCCATATTTATTGTTAATTCGAATTAATGAGATGCTATACAAGATTTTCAAATGCGATTACAAGACTTATATGTGCATCTTTGTATGGTAATCAATTATAAAAGAGTAATGATCTTATAATTTTTAATTCTTAACACGTCAATCATTGATTTATGTAATTAAAATTTTATTTCAACCGTTTTTGATATATCATATAATATTACCTTATAAAAAATCAATTTTAAAAATTTTATTCCAAAAATTCTATTTTCAAGAAAGAGTAATGCTACATTTATATTTTTATTAAAATACACGTTGACGTATCAAATAATTATTGATATAATTAAAATATCAATAATATAATAAATTATAAATAATAATTTATTATATTAACTATGCTTCTTAAATTGCACCCATCAAACCGAGAATGTTGGGAAAAATCGTGAAAGATGTTGGAGAGGAACATGCAACTGTGCACCATTGTAACTTGGGTGGCATTATTTTCTTCTCCAATGCATCGTGTCCTTTCCATTGTTTCAATCTCTTAGGTGGGACGACGACACCACCGCCTCTGGACATCCTTTGAATCCACTGTTTCAATTTAATAAAGTATTGCCAAAGGAAGTCAAGACTTCGTAGTTCAAAAGCGCATTGATACAAAGAGAGGGTCTTCACTTTAATAATCTTTCCCAATCCCAAATCACAGCTCATACGCAAATGTGAAAAGAGGGCAGAGTGTCTGATCTTTCTCAAATTACTTTCCTTCCTCCAGACCAACTCAATGGCCGAAGGAATCATCATACCCGTTTTTGCAAACCTCCTTTCCAAATTGGCTTCTACTGCTTTCAAAGATATTGCACTGATCTATGGTGTAGAGGAGGAGCTTGCCAAGCTCAAGGACACTTTTTCTTCTATGCAGGCGGTGCTTCTTGACGCTGAGCAGATGGGAGTCCTAAGCCGTGCCGTCAAGGATTGGCTTGGGAAGCTCAAGGATGCCGCTTACGATGCCGATGACTTACTTGACGAATTGTCCTACGAAAGTCTGAGGCGAGAAGTGATTTCCAGGGATAAAATTGCCAAAAAGGTACGCATTTTCTTCTCCAAACATAACCAGCTTGCTTTTGGTGCGAAAATGGTCCACAAGATTAAGAAACTTAGGCAGAGACTGGAGCTTATAGCAGCTAATAGAACCCAGTTCCACTTCTCAGAAACAATACATGATCAATCTAGGACAAAGGATAGAGAGTACACTCACTCCTTTGTTCGCGAAGAGGAAGTGATTGGGAGGGATGAGGAAAAAGAAGAAATTGTGAAGAGTCTGCTTGAAATCAATGAAAAACAGAACGTGTCAGTAGATGCAATAGTGGGTGTGGGAGGATTGGGAAAGACTATGCTTGCGCAGTCTGTATTCAACCATAAGAGAGTGGAAGATGCCTTTGCTTTGAGACTGTGGGTGTGCATCTCTGAAATATTTGATCTGAAAGTAACAGTGGAGAAAATAATAGAAGCAGCTACCAAACAACGGCCATCAGAGTGTGAGATGGATTCATTGCAAAGTACACTTCGACACCAAATTGATGGGAAGAAGTACCTTCTCGTGATGGATGATTTGTGGAACGAAAACTGGGAAAGATGGGCAGAGTTGAAAAGGTTGTTGATGGGCGGTGCAAAAGGAAGTAAGATTCTCATCACCACTCGCAGTAAACTAGTTGCTGAGGTTTCTGAGGCAACTTCCCCCTACATTTTAAAGGGCTTGTCTGAAAGCAATTCGTGGATATTGTTCAAACAAATGGCTTTCAAAGAAGGTGAAGAACCAGAGAGCCCAAACATGATAGAAATCGGGAAAGAAATTGCAAGGAAATGTATGGGTGTCCCGCTTGTTATAAGGACCATAGGACGATTATTATACTTTAAAACATCGGAAGCTGAATGGTTGTCTTTCAAGAATAATGAGCTTTCAACAATCACACAGCAAAAAGAAGAGATAACTCGGGTGCTTAAACTCAGCTACAATCACCTTCCCTCTCATTTGAAGCCATGTTTTGCGTATTGTTCGTTGTTCCCAAAAGATCACAAGTTTGAGAAAGATGTATTGATTAAGTTGTGGGTGGCCGAAGGATTTGTCCAAGCACAAGGTGAGAATGAATGGTTAGAGGATGTTGGCAATAAATATTTTATGGAGTTAATGTGGAGGTCTATTTTCCAAGATGTACAAAGAAATAAATATGATGATGTCGTAGGATGCAAAATGCACGATCTCATGCACGATTTAGCACGATTAGTTGCAGGCACAGAGTGTTTTACTACAGATTCAGATATTAAGAATGTCAATGAACGAACTCGACGAGTATCGTTTGGTTATGATGGCGAATCAAAGTGGCCTGCACTTTTTACATCACAACTCAAACCATATAAATTAAGAACATTTTTATCATTGTCGTCACAAGTGTTGGTGGTTTATAGTTTTAGCTGCGAGCTAAATGAAACTAGATTGGAAGCCCATATATCATATATAAAATCGCTACGTGTTTTGGATTTACAGTGGTTGCATATGAGAAAAGTACCATTGTCAATTGGTATTCTAAAGCACCTAAGATTTCTTAATCTTTCGGGCAATGACAAGATAAAGTCGCTCCCCAGTTCAGTTACTAAATTGCATTTTTTGCAAACATTGCATCTCAATAATTGTTCACTTCTAAGAGAACTACCAGAAGATATCGGAAGTCTTGTCAATTTGAGGCATCTTGATCTTTCCAATAATCAGTCCTTAGAAAGGCTTCCGAATTCAATTGCCAAGTTGCAAGAATTGCAATTATTAAATCTGAGAAGTTGTGCATCTCTAGGAGAATTGCCAAGAGACGTTTCTAATCAAGTAAAGCTAAAGCATTTGGATCTTGACTTTTGTGTTGGATTGAGGGGAATGCCGCGTGGACTAAATAAGTTGGCTGGTCTTCAGACAATGAACTTATATGTAGTGAGTCCCTCGATGTCTTATGAAGATAGTGGATTGTGGCAACTTAATACCCTTATCAACATAAGGGGAAGGTTGCGTATCAAAGGTTTACATCACTTGAGGAAGGATTCGTCACAAGCCAACACTGTAAACTTGAAAGATAATCACGGAGTCCGTGATTTGACCTTAGAATGGAGGGAATTTGGCTACATTCTTAATGGTATCGATCACGACTTTGTAGTTTTTGAAAAATTGCGTCCAAACAAAAATGTTGAAACATTGAGAATAGATGGATATGGTGGAGTTAGATTATCAAGTTGGGTATCTTCATTGTCAAATTTGACGTTTATCTCGATTGTGAATTGTGAAAGATTGCAGTATGTTCCACGATTTGATCGACTTCCAAATCTATGCGGATTGTCGTTAGGAAACTTAAAACTCATAGAGTATGTGGACAACAATGAGATGGTGGATGAATTTCATTCGAGTGTTTTCTTTCCATCCTTACAATTTCTTACTCTTACGAACATGGGTAAATTAAAGGGATGGTGGAAATCGAGGGAATTCACTCCAAAAGATCCTGATTCGAGCTTCCTTTTTCCATCATTTCATTGCCTCTCTCATTTGGATATAATTGGTTGCCCTCAAATGTTTTCCATCCCATTCTCCAGCTCGTCTTTAAAAACACTGCATCTTCTCCATTTCAGTGCTGAGTTGTTTAAAAGAGAAGTAATTGCAAGTGCATCTCCAGAGGATGATACACAACGGGACGCGCTTGATGCCCGTGATGATTTACATTCGAAGGGAGTTCCAAAACTTGGTAACCTTACTTCATTACAGAAACTGGATATTTGGAATTGTGATGATCTTGTTATGCTACCAGATTGGATTGGTAACCTTCATTCATTAGAGAAACTGGATATTAGAGATTGTCCAAAACTAACTTTGCTTCCCGAGGGCATTCGCCAACTCTCTTCTCTAAGGAAATTGACTATCGATGGCTGTAGCAGACTGGAGGATTGGTCGAAGATTGGTAACCTTACTTCATTACAGGAACTGGATATTAGTAATTGTGATGATCTAGTTATGCTACCAGGTTGGATTGGTAACCTTACTTCATTACAAGAATTGGATATTAGAGATTGTCCAAGACTAACTTGGCTTCCCGAGGGCATTCGTCAACTCTCTTCTCTAAGGAAATTGACTATCATTGGGTGTGGGAGACTGGAGGAAAGATGCAGACCACAAATTGGCGAGGATTGGTCCAAGATTGCTCACGTCGAAGATATCCAAATCCGGAGGTAAATCAAGTACCCAAAACCAATATTTCATCTTTCAACACCAATTTTTTAAATGATTTGATTATATATTCATGAGTGTACTCGTGTCGTGCAAGTTATCATTTGATATATACCACAGGTATATTACGACAATGTATATTGTAAAAAAAAGTTAAAATTTATGTGTTGCTTCGTCTTCTGTCACACCTGTATTCCTTGGTAAACCTTAATATGAACGGTTGCCCAAAAACAAAAACACAATGGCTGTCTAGCGTTTCATAACGACGCTTCAGATTCCAGCTTCGTCAGATCATGGTACCCAAATGCAACATCACCATTTTCACAGTAGTGTTGGAAGTAGAAGCATAAGAGGTGGTTGTTGTTTGCGAGGTAATGAGTCAGGTAGCGTCGGAACGAGGTCGACGCAGAAGACCCAGCGGACGCAGAAGACCCAGCGTATATAACCTGGTAATGAGAGAAAGCACCATCGCCCAAATTATCAGAACAGTTCCAATTTCCAAACAGAGTATATAACCTGGCATTCGCAGTTGGAGATCCCAAAAATGGCTGCCACGGGTCAATGATGGTAGAAGCTTTTGCAGGAAAGAATACTCTCAAAGTCCCATTCCAGTCCCATGGAAAGGGAATGTTCAAAACTGCCAGTTTCAAATTCAAAGCTGATTCAGATAGAACAAGAATTACATTCTTCAGCTCATATTACTACACTAGGATGGATAATTTTGGCTCTCTCTGCGGCCCTGTTTTAGATGAAGTACGAGTTTTACCTTCCAAATAAATGGGTTTCACTTCATTTCACAAAAAGACTATGTAGTATAAACTATGATGACTTGGCCACTAGAATCAATATGACACAAGAAGAAAGCAACATAAATTCATTTCAATACATTTGTAAATTGTCGATATAATACAAAATATATCAGCAAATCCATCTAAAACAACAAAAAAACAGTATAAATTCATTTCAATACATCTGTAAATTGTCGATAGCATGTTAAATGGACTACAATGTTCACTATCAATCATATTGAGAACCTCAATAAAATTATTTGATCCCAACTCATGAATTCCAGAGTACGAGAGAGAGAGAGAGAGAGAGAGAGAGAGAGAGAGAGAGAGAGAGAGAGAGAGAGAGAGAGAGAGGAGAGTGGCTATAATGCATAACAAATTACAAAACTTTGATCAATGAATGACTTTCCTGTTATTGAATGAATTAAATCTAACCACTTTTTAACCAGCTGAAGGAATAATGTTTCACCGACCATCATCTAAAGTACCCACGAGACACTTCTTCAATAAGAACTCAAAATTCACCCAAGCATGATATTTATCTAAACAAAGAGAGATTGGTTAAAGAATGCAATATGTATCTAGCAATGTCATTTGTTGAAAAAATAGATAAATAAACACAGTCTCTTAAATTTAAGGGTAAAGATCATGATTTCCAGGAAGTAGAACCAACAAAATAACTGTAGCTACATCCAATAAAATCATAAGTATTGAACTTCATTGAATTATGTTGGTAGAAGAGGTTAAGAGTCAAAGTAAATTTTATGGTGCATTGATGAGTCAAATCCAATAAACTTACAATTCTAGACCTACTGAGTAATGTTGTCAATTAAATTGCAAGGATACTAAATAAAGAAGTAGAGTCTTTTCCCACAGCCTTCATTAGCATTTCAACACCTGGTAAAGAAATCTTGTCAAAAATAAGTACTTGTCCTTGAAAAGCAATTTATGACATGGTCGAGAATAGCCGTACAAACTCTCAAATTACGCCAAGAAAGTATGTCATTCATGCAACGTGCCAGAAAGAATTATGATATTCCGAATAAACCACTTCCACAATTAAATATACAATGCACATAAATAATGAAATTAGATGTGTTAATATAGTTAAAAGGAACTTGCCAATAGCTAACCCGACCATAGGTCCATAAATCTGTCTTGTACAGTCGTACTTGTGGTTATTCTTGTAGATCTAGTCATACGAAAATAGGTTATCCTTCAAATAATTAATTAACCATTTAGAAATTGCTGCATTTGTGGCAAGTCAGCAAAACTAATTTCAACAAATTAAAAATTGTTCATTTTCAAATTTCTATACTTGATTAAATTATAGCTCTAATAAATAAAATTTATCAACAATGACCCGTCACTAAAAGGACAAAAACTTATCAACAAGTTGTTTATAATGTACAATGTTTAGAATGGTATTTATACGTCCGGGGTGAAACTTCATATACGGAGATATGTTATACACACGACCTTTCAGCACAGTCCACGTGCAATCTTCTGTTTGATGTTGTTTAACTCTGCTCAAAGAGATCAGTCGCTTATTTGACTGCCCTTTCAATCTTAAGAAACATTTGAAAAAGGTGACCAAATAATGAATAATGTGGCAACTAGTCTTGTAGTTCATATTCCCAACGATTAAATATATTTACAGTTATATTTATATTTAGGGAAAAGTACCATTTAGACCCCAACGTATGGGATCAGTGGCCATTTGGTACCTAACGTTTTTTTTATACCAAATCAAACTCTAACGTATAAAACGTTTGCAATTCAAACCCTACCGTCAATTTTTCAGTTAAATTTAACATATTCTTTTCAAAATTCCTAAACTACCCCCCTCTCTCTCTCTTCCTAAATCGTTTTCTCTCTCTCTCTCTCTTCCTAAATCGTTGATTGCTTCGTATGAAAATTGCCTAAATCTTTGTCTTGCTGTACCCAAAGTTCATTGTAATCTCCATACATAATTCTGTTTTATCCATACAGTTCAAAATGTCTCTTTAATTTGTTTAATCACTTTCTGCGATTTAGGAAATGAGCAAGGTGCTAAGCCAACTGTAAATCTTCTGGTTCGTGGTCCTACTTATCACCCTGCTGTTCATGATTTGAATCCATTTAAATATATGCAAATTCAGAATATATTTGAGTCTAATTTCTTAATTCCCTTTTGTTATGGAATGGGAATAATCTCCGACGAACTGTACGAGGTAATAAACTTTTCATTCATCGAACGCATACAGATTATTACAACCACATTCGACGAAACTTTTAACCATTCTGTTCTGAACTGGGTTTTTGTGGAATCCGCCATCTGAGATGGGGATTGAAACGCCGAAGAGATCAGAGAGGGAAGAGGTGAGTTTATTTATTTATTTATTTATTTCTTTTCTTTCTTCCCTAAATAAAAGCCACGTGTGCAACTTTATAACTTTACCCTTAAAACCTTTCTTATGAAAACGCTTCAGCAGAAAAGTTTTCACCTGCTAAGAACGCCGCCGCAGACCAGAGAAGAATGCCAAAACAGAGGGAGTGAAATCAACATTTGCAAAAAAAATCAAATCCTCGATTCTTCATCCCAGGCAAACCTCTCGACTTTCAAAGGTAATTCCCTAGTATCTGTTGATTTCATAAAAACTCATATTAGGAATCGATTTGGTTGAGTTAGATTGCTGTGGTCTTTTCCCTTGATTTGCTGGGTTAAACCTGAATTTGAGATATTTCTTTGTTGTTAAACCATCGAAAACATTGGGCATAAACTCTTCCATCAGTGTCAATAGTCAAAGTGGCACTGTAACGTCAGACCAAGGGGATTCTGAAGTTGTTGTTTAGTATTTGAGGCAGAAGGTCTTTTTGTTCTGTTGCCGTAAACATAATCTCTGAAGTTGATGTTTGTAAGTTTGATCCATGGGATTTGCTTGGTTATTTTCAAAATTTCAGTTCATTTTTTCAAATATTCTTCCGTTGAGATTCTTGGACTGTAGTTCAGACTAAATTGAGTTATTGTTGGCCGCGGGTCAGATTTAAAAGTAAGGCCATTTTGAACATTCGTGATATCCATAGTCCACAAATATTGGGTCAATTTTTGAGATTTTATTTTACCCAAATTATGGGTTATTTACCCAATAGGATATAGACTTGTCCTTTGAGTGTATATATGGAGATTAAATAGCCAAAGAATAATGAATGACTTCATTCTTTGTTAGGTGCGAATTGATTGAATTAAGCTGTGGACTCTTTGCTTGGACTCTTAAATTTATTGAGTTTGACCATTTGTAAGTTCAATCGAGGTAGGGATTTATTTTATTTTCGGTTAAGCATTATTATTTTTAATTCATTAATTAAATTCACTTATTTGGCATAAACTGTTCATTTAATTTTGTGTTATTGTACTTTCACACATTTATCAACTGCATTATTTCAATCATTGATAAAAATTGTGTGGTTTTTAACTAGAAGTAATAGGACAGCTGAAGAGCCGTGTCCTTGGGCGCGAAACCCTAAACCTGATCAGGGTAATTATGGCGTGCGACCGCCTGATGTCGATGTTTTGGCCTATGGCCCAGTGTGCTCGGGGTCCATGAGAGGCTCCATTTTCACCGATCATTTATTTAAATTAAAAATTGCATTTCTATTATATTTCTGCATAATGTTATATAACTGCTGGAAATAAACTCTATCCCTATTGAGTTTAGTCGACTCACCCCAAACGACTATCTTTTTTTCAGGATCGAATCAAAAGGAGTTCTAGTTATCAGCAAGGGATCAAGAACTTTCTTTAAGTTTCATTTTAATTTTCTTTTGAGGTTAGAGACTTTTGAGATTGTAAGTCGTATGGTATTTGGATATTTTGTCGGACGTATATCATCACATTATCTGGTGTCTCTGGTTGGACCTGTTTGATTTATATTTTGGACCCTGACTTTATGTTAGTTTATAAACCTTTCCGCTGCATGTTCTTTTAAGTGAATGAGAATTAGGGTCGGATGATCTAGCCCTTTTCGGGTCGGGTCGTTCCCCGTTCTGTTGCGGGTCCCCTTTGGGGCGTGACAGAAAAAATGGTATCAGAGCATGGTTGCAATCTTGAAAAGTGACACTTGTAGGATAGATTATGTGATGATATACAAGAATTATTATTGTACAAAAGGACGTATTTTGACCTTAGTCGTAAATTATTTTTTCAGATTTACGAAAATGCCTCCAAGAAGAGTCCCTAGGAACCAAACTCCTGCAGCACCTACTGTGCAATCAGCTGAATCGCAGCCTACTGATCCGATAATAGCTCTCAGAGATGTACTGCAAGATTTAACCCAACGACGCGGCAATCAGGACGTAGAGGACCGCCGCATGACTTACTTTATGCAGTGGGAGCGGATGAATGTACCGGTGTTTGTGGGTGATGCTGACCCTCAAGTTGCAGAAAATTGGTTAAGGGTGATTCATAAGAAGCTGACAGCTCTGAAGGCTCCAACAGATTATTGGGTTGGATTTGCAACTTATCTATTTGAGAAAATGGCCGAAGTTTGGTGGAGGTCTATGAAATTAGACTACCCTAAAGAGGATATGACTTGGACACAGTTCGAAACTCTTTTCAGAGACAACTATTGTAATGCTGAGCATCGCCAGAAGATGATTGCGGCGTATCATAAATTGGAGCAGGAAAGTCTCACCGTACTAGAGTATTATGCCAAGTTCATGGAGTTCTCTCAGTATATTAATCACATGGATCCGGTGGATATGCAGGTGAAATTTCGAATGAATTTGAGGCCTAAGATCAGACACCATTTATCAGGTTTTGCATTCAAGACTCTTTCTGATGTTGTTGCTGCTGCTCAGCGTGTTGAGGCAGATTTGGAAGAACAGTTTGGTGTATACAAAGGGAAATGGAAAGATGATCAGCACGTGGGAGGCAAGATAACAAAGAAGGACTTTAAGAAAGGGAGAAACCGTGATGGTCAGAATCAAGATAACTTTAGCAGATCTTCTGACACTACACCTTATTCTAGTGGGCGTTCTGGATCATATGTTTGTCATACTTGTGGACAGCCTGGACATTTAAGAAGGAATTGCCCTACTAATCAGAAATCTCAAAATAATTCAACACCTTCTCAAACAAATATTAGCAGGTCTGGTTTCGGAGATAACAAGGGATTTTCTGGTCAAGATCAGCGTAATCAACATCAATACCAGCCATCTGGTACCAACTTTCAGAAGTCTACTGGGTATCAACAGAGCTCTGCTTCTAACACCATTCCTGTTGTGGCTCCGAATTATATGACTAGTGCTAACCCTGGTTCGTCGAGGGGTGGATTCGGAGGTGGTAGTAGAGGAAAGGAAAAGATGACTGGTAAAGCTTATGCAGTTGCGGGATCTGAACTTCATGATTCATCTGACCATGGTGTTATTGATGGTATGATTTTCTTATTTAATACCATGATGCATGTCTTGTTTGATACTGGAGCAACGCATTCATTTATTTCTACATCTTCTGTTCATGCTTTAGACGTAGCCATAGAAAAACTTGACAATCCCCTTATTTTGAGTATTCCTATGAACAAGAAATATGAAATGAATCACATTGTT
Source organism: Begonia masoniana (assembly GCA_022432975.1). Taxonomy (NCBI): domain Eukaryota; kingdom Viridiplantae; phylum Streptophyta; class Magnoliopsida; order Cucurbitales; family Begoniaceae; genus Begonia; species Begonia masoniana. The sequence goes on from CM039510.1 coordinate 47,258,018, forward strand.
TGTTATGCGGCTATTATGATTAATGAACATGAGTTACCTGCTGACTTGATAGTTATACCTATGGATCAATTCGATATGATTTTGGGTATGGATTGGTTAAACTTTTATAAGGCTATAATTGACTGTCATCGGAGAAGAATATCTCTTACCTTGGAGGATGGAAAAGTTTTGGTCCATCCATGCAATGCCCGTATGTTTCCTGTTAATTCTGTTTTACGAACCTGTTTGGGAGGTCGGAGGAGATTGGAGCTATATGGGAGTGTTTTTGCTATTAGTGACAATCATTTTATGGTTGAGCACGATTCTGATTTATCAGTGGTTTGTGATTACCCTGATGTTTTTCCTGACGATTTACCTGGGTTACCACCCGATCGTGAGATTGAGTTCAGTATTGACTTATTACCTAATACAGCTCCAATTTCAACTGCTCCGTACCGCATGGCTCCTGCTGAGTTGAAGGAGTTAAGAACCCAACTAAATGGTTTGCTGGACAAGGGTTTTATTCGGAATAGTATTTCGCCCTGGGGATCACCCGTCCTATTCGCCAAGAAGCAGGATGGTTCGCTTCGATTGTGCATAGATTATCGCAAATTAAATCATGTGACAGTCAAGAATAAATATCCTCTACCAAGAATTGACGATCTATTTGACCAGCTCGGAGGATCAAAATACTTTTCAAAGATCGATTTGAGGTCTGGTTATCACCAATTAAAGATTCGTGAACAGGATATTCCCAAAACAGCTTTTCGCACCCGATATGGACATTATGAGTTTCTGGTACTTCCGTTTGGACTGACTAATGCACCAGCTGCTTTTATGGACCTGATGAATCGAGTTCTTCGACCTTATCTTGATCATTTCGTGGTAGTATTCATCGACGATGTTTTAATATATTCTAAGTCTCGTGAGGAGCATATGGAACATCTAAGAGTTGTCCTGCAGACATTACGTGAACACCAATTATTTGCAAAGCGAGAGAAATGTGATTTTTGGATGGCAGAAGTGAAGTTCTTAGGTCATGTAGTTTCTCAGAATGGTATTTCAGTAGACCCTGTTAAGGTCGAAGCAGTGTTAGAATGGAAACCACCTAAGAATGTTACTGAAGTACGGAGTTTCTTAGGTTTGGCTGGATATTATCGACGATTCGTCCAAAATTTTTCTTCTATTACTATGCCATTAACTCAATTGACCAGGAAAAATATAAAATTTGTTTGGGATGATAAATGTCAGATGGCCTTTGAAGAGCTTAAGAAGAGGTTGACTACTGCGCCAGTTTTAGCAGTACCTGATGAAAGTTTACCGTATGCAGTATATACAGATGCTTCTGGAGTGGGTTTGGGATGCGTTTTAATGCAGCAAGAAAAAGTAATAGCATATGCATCTCGACAGTTAAGGACGCATGAGCGGAATTACCCTACACATGATTTGGAGTTGGCTGCTATTATTTTTGCTTTAAAAATTTGGCGAAGTTACTTATATGGAGCTAAATTTGAGATATTTTCTGACCATAAGAGTTTAAAGTATCTATTTACGCAGCGTGATTTAAATCTCCGTCAGTGTCGATGGATGGAGTATATGGGAGATTATGATTTTAAATTAGAGTATCATCCTGGAAAAGCTAATGTTGTAGCTGATGCCTTGAGTCGTTATCCCCAAGGATCTCTTTCTAGTCTTTTGTTAGAAGATTGGAAGAGGTGTATGACTATAGAAGATTATGAATTGCATTACCAGGAGGATAATCAAACAGTTCGAGTATTTAATTTGGTGGCTACCCCCACACTCTTTCAACGTGTTAAAGATATGCAGAAATTTGATGATGAATTGAAAGAAAGATTTGAGAAATTCCGGTCTGGTGAGCAGTTTGATGGTTGGGAAGTTAGTTCCGATGGATTTTTGTTATTTAAAAGGCGAGTTGTGGTGTCGAAAGATCCAGAGTTGAGACAAGCCGTTTTAACAGAAGCCCACAAGTCCAAATTTGCTATACACCCAGGTAGCACAAAGATGTACCATGACTTGAAACGTCAGTATTGGTGGGTTGGAATGAAACGAGATGTGGCAGAATTTGTTTCCCGATGTTTGGTTTGTCAACAAGTTAAGGCTGAGCACCAGAGACCAGCTGGGTTATTGCAGCCATTACCTATTCCTGAGTGGAAGTGGGATAAGATTACCATGGATTTTGTAACGGGTTTGCCGAGGACAGTACAGAAATTTGATGCCGTATGGGTGATTGTTGATAGATTGACAAAGTCGGCTCATTTTGTTCCAGTCAAAATGGACTTTTCCTTGACTAAGTTAAGTAAGTTGTATGTTGAAAACATTGTTCGTCTACATGGTATTCCCTCAAGTATAGTTTCTGATAGAGATCCGAGGTTCACATCAAAGTTTTGGAAAGCCCTCCAAAAAGCCTTGGGCACCGAATTAAATTTGAGCACAGCACATCACCCTCAGACAGATGGTCAGTCGGAGCGTACTATTCAGATTCTTGAAGATATGCTGAGATCATGTGTTTTGGATTTTGGAGATAGTTGGATAAACCACTTACCTTTAGTGGAGTTTGTCTATAACAATAGTTACCAGACCAGTATTGGAATATCACCTTATGAAGCTTTATATGGAAGACCTTGTAGATCGCCTTTGTGTTGGGCTGAAATCGAGGAACGTGTTACCCTTGGACCCGATATGGTTCGAGAGACAACTGAGAAGGTTCAAATAATTAAAGAAAGATTGAGAACAGTCCAAAGTCGCCAGAAAAGTTATGCTGATCTTTCGAGAAGAGAGGTCGAGTTTGAAGTAGAGGACTTTGTATTTTTGAAAGTAAGACCTCGTCGTGGTGTAAGTCGTTTTGGTGTGAAAGGAAAATTAGCTCCCAGATATACTGGTCCGTTTCGAATCATGGATCGAGTTGGTCCAGTGGCTTACCGTTTGGACTTACCACCACAGTTGAACTACGTTCATAATGTCTTCCATGTTTCCATGTTAAGGAAATATATTTCTGATCCATCACATGTCATATCTTGGACCACGGTACCTATCCAGGAAGATGTATCCTATGAAGAGGGGCCCGAGAAAATATTAAGTCGAGATATCAAGGTGCTACGTCGTCGGGAGGTACCCTTAGTAAGAGTGCAATGGAAGAATCACAGTGAAAGAGAAAGTACTTGGGAACTCGAATCGGAGATGAAATTAAAGTACCCTCAACTGTTTAATGATGAGTCTATAGTTGATCCAAATTTCGAGGACGAAATTTCATTAAGTGGGGGAAAATGTGGAATCCGCCATCTGAGATGGGGATTGAAACGCCGAAGAGATCAGAGAGGGAAGAGGTGAGTTTATTTATTTATTTATTTATTTCTTTTCTTTCTTCCCTAAATAAAAGCCACGTGTGCAACTTTATAACTTTACCCTTAAAACCTTTCTTATGAAAACGCTTCAGCAGAAAAGTTTTCACCTGCTAAGAACGCCGCCGCAGACCAGAGAAGAATGCCAAAACAGAGGGAGTGAAATCAACATTTGCAAAAAAAATCAAATCCTCGATTCTTCATCCCAGGCAAACCTCTCGACTTTCAAAGGTAATTCCCTAGTATCTGTTGATTTCATAAAAACTCATATTAGGAATCGATTTGGTTGAGTTAGATTGCTGTGGTCTTTTCCCTTGATTGCTGGGTTAAACCTGAATTTGAGATATTTCTTTGTTGTTAAACCATCGAAAACATTGGGCATAAACTCTTCCATCAGTGTCAATAGTCAAAGTGGCACTGTAACGTCAGACCAAGGGGATTCTGAAGTTGTTGTTTAGTATTTGAGGCAGAAGGTCTTTTTGTTCTGTTGCCGTAAACATAATCTCTGAAGTTGATGTTTGTAAGTTTGATCCATGGGATTTGCTTGGTTATTTTCAAAATTTCAGTTCATTTTTTCAAATATTCTTCCGTTGAGATTCTTGGACTGTAGTTCAGACTAAATTGAGTTATTGTTGGCCGCGGGTCAGATTTAAAAGTAAGGCCATTTTGAACATTCGTGATATCCATAGTCCACAAATATTGGGTCAATTTTTGAGATTTTATTTTACCCAAATTATGGGTTATTTACCCAATAGGATATAGACTGTCCTTTGAGTGTATATATGGAGATTAAATAGCCAAAGAATAATGAATGACTTCATTCTTTGTTAGGTGCGAATTGATTGAATTAAGCTGTGGACTCTTTGCTTGGACTCTTAAATTTATTGAGTTTGACCATTTGTAAGTTCAATCGAGGTAGGGATTTATTTTATTTTCGGTTAAGCATTATTATTTTTAATTCATTAATTAAATTCACTTATTTGGCATAAACTGTTCATTTAATTTTGTGTTATTGTACTTTCACACATTTATCAACTGCATTATTTCAATCATTGATAAAAATTGTGTGGTTTTTAACTAGAAGTAATAGGACAGCTGAAGAGCCGTGTCCTTGGGCGCGAAACCCTAAACCTGATCAGGGTAATTATGGCGTGCGACCGCCTGATGTCGATGTTTTGGCCTATGGCCCAGTGTGCTCGGGGTCCATGAGAGGCTCCATTTTCACCGATCATTTATTTAAATTAAAAATTGCATTTCTATTATATTTCTGCATAATGTTATATAACTGCTGGAAATAAACTCTATCCCTATTGAGTTTAGTCGACTCACCCCAAACGACTATCTTTTTTTCAGGATCGAATCAAAAGGAGTTCTAGTTATCAGCAAGGGATCAAGAACTTTCTTTAAGTTTCATTTTAATTTTCTTTTGAGGTTAGAGACTTTTGAGATTGTAAGTCGTATGGTATTTGAATATTTTGTCGGACGTATATCATCACATTATCTGGTGTCTCTTGTTGGACCTGTTTGATTTATATTTTGGACCCTGACTTTATGTTAGTTTATAAACCTTTCCGCTGCATGTTCTTTTAAGTGAATGAGAATTAGGGTCGGATGATCTAGCCCTTTTCGGGTCGGGTCGTTCCCCGTTCTGTTGCGGGTCCCCTTTGGGGCGTGACAGTTTTCGTCTCTGAAATATTATGTGCAGGGAGGAGGGCATTCAGCTTCAGAATTCAAACCAGAACAATGTTTAGCCATGTTTAAGAAATGGCTGTCTGGAGTTTTACGCAGAGAGAGAGAGAGAGAGAGAGAGAGAGAGAGAGAGAGAGAGAGAGAGAGAGAGAGTTTAGGAATTTTGAAAAGAATAGGTTAATTTTAACTGAAAAATTGACGGTAGGGTCTAAATTGCAAACGTTTTAAACGTTAGGGTTTGATTGGGTACAAAAAGAACGTTAGGTACCAAATGGCTACTGATCCCATACGTTGGGGTCTAAATGGTACTTTTCCCTTATATTTATCAAAAAGTAAAATTATATAAGAATAAGTAAATATTTTTCAAACAAAACGCATATAGTTCCCTTGAATAAATTTTATATCGGCTGTTCCATGAATAAGAATCATAGAAATTACACAAAACAAACACATTTAATGATGAAAAAGGCAGTGTCAAAAAAATTTCACAGCGAATAACCAAATCGTTGATGAAAATTCAGAAAGAACAAAGCCTGTCAATTGACTTGCAGAAAAAAAAATACAACTAGACCATTATCAAGCAGAACTCTTAATGTTTTAAACACTAAGAGGGCGAGTGAGTGTTTCATACTTAAAGTTTTTAACGCTCAGTAAGATAAATAAATTCAACGTTAAAAACAAAGTTTAAAACTTTATTTTTTTTACTAAAAAATTAATTGCAAACTGAAAAACTAATTGTCATTAAAGCAACCATACCAAGGAGATAATCATGCAGCAAACCGAATAAACATAAAAAGTTGAAAATCCATGAATAGGCATACCTGCAAGATCGGTGGGTTCGAGTGAGCTTAAGCCAGTCCATTTGGCTAAACCCTTTTTCAAAAGGAACCTTGGCTCGAGCTGTAGGCTTACGAGCAACAGTTTTTTGCTTTTCTGGATTATCCATAGAATTTCCAGGATCTCCTAATACTACTTGTCTTGATGATTTATTTGATTGTTTTGAAATGACACATCGATGACATTAAAAGACAAAGAACCAACTTTTTCCTGCTTCATGAACGAGCTGTTATTTGGCAATATCCCATCATTGTGGCTGCTACAACTAGCATGTGAGACATCGTCCTTAATGGCAATGCCATTTATGTCTAACAGAGGATCTTTGGACTTGAGCAATTCTTGTCCGTCTTGTAGACCAACCTAAATGTCAACTATCATTTTAGTACGAAAAGAGAAAATACCACATAATCATATACAGCTCAACAAGGAGGGAGCTTATGCTACTTAATAATCCCTTGGGAAAAATATTACAAAATGGATAATGAGAACTGTAATGTAAAAAGTGAGCTTGCCTGACAAAATGTAAAATCATCATCACCAGCCATCTCTCACCAGATATGATAAGGCCTTCCCCCAGAAACACACAGCACCCGTTCTAAACAAAACATATGACAAAGCAACGTTAAAATAAACGATATTCAACTTTATTTCGCTGTATCTTTCCCTCTCCACGGAATTCATATGACCTGATTGGTCTCCTTCCCAATTCACTCTCTAATTCACTGAAAACAGAATCAAACCCAGCTTTCCCTTTGAACCCAGATGCTTCAAAAATCAGAATCCGACCACCAACTCGCTCCGATCTGTACTCCTACGCAGATTCGAATAGAATCATCAGAGGAAAAAAGACTCGGCCGAACTCCTCCACCGAATTCCCAGCGGTCAAAAATATTTCAAACGCTTTTCGCCAATTTGATAGAGAATTTAGTCGACCCAACAGTCTGGACCTCAATCACCGGAGCCCCTTCGGGACGCTAACCGGTGCGGATTACAGGATTGACTGATTCAATAGCTATGAAGATTGAAGAAGATGCAAAAGTTAGCAGCGTAGAATTTAGGAAAATTACCGATTATTACAGCGAGTTATCTGTTTTTATAAAGGAAACCTTCTGCTATCAAATTTAACGATTTAAATTTTAAACTATCAAAAAAAAAAAATAACAAAATAAACTCTACCAGTCCGTCCATCTACGTCTGGTATCCATTTTGACCGTATATCAGACAAAAAATAATAGAATCTGTCTGTTATAAATATTTTGCTGTATACTGGACGGACGTTTCAAAATTATGGACGGACGGACACATGAAAAGTTCAGTCCGTCCGTACGTAAGTTTTGTGGTGGCAGATGACGTGCGGATCAAACGAACTCTGTATTTAAGCGTCCGTCTGTTATTTTGTATGTCTGTTCGGTATTTTTAAAGCGTTTTATAAACGAACAGGCGCTATAAATTAGGGCGAAAATAGACGGACGATTAAATACAGAGTCTGTTCCGTTCTCGCTATTTATATCGAACTAGAGTCTGAAATCCGACATTTCACCGCGCCAAAAAACGATTTTCTCTCGACCTTCTTGTAAAATTTTTACAGATTTGCGATAAAAAAATGCTTCAGGTATTATCTGCAAAAAAATCGAACTAAATCAATTAGAATGGAAAAAAGCTATTACCTAAATCGTTTTTCGGTCGCAAATCTACCAAAAATTTAGCATGATATATCGTTTAGTTTCTAACAATTATAACGTCAAATCTCTCTGATCTATACCTATCCTCATTAAACTATATTTGGGCTATCTTCTAAGTTGTGGAGCTACAACGATGCAAACAAGGCTTTCATATATGTCAGGATTACAACACTTTCCAATCTAAATCTTGTTTCGATTTATACTGTTACACGATTTCAATCCTCAAATGAGAAAAAAACTTGGTCTGATTCACATACTGTTATGGAGATTTCGATGGCAAAAATGAACCTCCAACTTTCAACCACATTGCGGATAGGACGAAAACAATGAGACAATTAATATGAAGGAAAATTACGAGAATGGGCTCGACTATTTCTACGATATAGTGGTTGTGGCAATGAGAAAAATGATAATATAATCAAATTAATTATAATTTGAAAAAAAAAGCTATTTTCTACTCGAGTTTACATTATGTAGAAGTACATGGTTCTACATATAATAAGGAAATTAATATAATTAAAATATAAAAATACAAATTTGGTAAATTACCGAAATTGAGAATATTTAAATAATAATTAAAATATTATAATTTATAATTAATTATTTTATCACTAAAATGGTTTCTAAAGACATCTTGCCTTGTGGGTATATAAATCTCAGTAGGGTATAGATAAAATATAGAATTAGAGGTCACTTGGTAAGACTCTTTGTACATTATTGATGCAATAGGCTTCGGCAACCCTTCATAAAATCACAAACCAATTGTAGATAGTCAATCTAATATAACTTCTTTAGATTTCTAGAACCTCCCACCATCAAAGGCGTGGCGTTGAAATCGGGCATCACGACTAGTTGTGAAAATGTTGTAAACTTTAAACCTTATTGATCTAACATGTTTTAGAACAAAAACTGAAGCATATAGATCAAAGTGCGGAAATTCAAAATACTTACGACCATTTACGATAAACATGGACAGTTGTTTTTTCTCCGTGAAGAATCACTTTTGTACATTTATTTTCTCTAGAGATGGTGTATATTCTAAATGAGAAAATAGGCTTAGAGGACATTCAATTGATAACCCTCTATTTATAAACTATTCTCATCAAAGAGTTATAACGTGATATGACTCGTTAAAAAAAACTGAACCACACATTTTGGCAATGGTCACAAATCCAAAAGTCACTATGGATTGTGAAAATTGCCACCAAAAATTATTTGAAATCTAGCAGAGAATCATAACCAGACAATACTAAAAGTACGAATGAGATGGAAGCAAGAGATAGAGTCATAAAATGCCACATGAAAATTTTTGAGTAATTAACAAAAAAGAACATTAAATTATAGGGTGATTAATAAACTTGTCCTTAAACTATGTTCGTTAATAAACTCACTCTTAAATCATCCTTAAACTATATTCGTTAATAAATTCACTCTTAAATTATGTTTCGTTAACAAAACAATTATTGTCGTTCATATCTCTGTTACAATTTGTCTTTGCGGGAGCCTGGTCATGGAGAGTGAGAGCCTGATGACTCTTATTTTAGAGTCATTTTATGCAAATTTTATATAAGAAAACTTATATGAATTGAGTGATTGCAATAATAAATGGGTATGAATTATTACAATTGCCATGTAATGCTGCAGCATTAATGTTTTTATTCAATTTGACGTATTTAATGCCAATTCTCTATTAAAAATACATTTTTCTCCTTAAATCAAATTTTATATTTTCATAATTGAATGTTATTTTTATAGTAGGAAATTCGAATTCAAATGCTGAGATTTATGGAGAGAAAGTGAAGGCAAGAATCAAGGAAGAGAAATTTGGAAAGAAGAAAAGAGGAGAAGACATGTGGCATGGAGAAAATGACAAGAAATGAAGGAAAAGCCAATTAAAAGGAAGAGATTTGATTTTTCATGAAAACACGTGGATCAAGATCCAATTTGATGAAAGAGAGCTATTCTGGAATAAAAAATAAAAGGGGGATCCACGCAGGAGAGAGAAGATAGAATATACAATTAAAAAGGAGAGAGAAAAGAAGAAATGGATTTTGCATATTTTTCTTGGAACTTATTATTCAAAAATTCCATAAAAAGAGGGATATTCTGGCGTAACAATTAATTCCAGCGAAGGAGAGAACCGAGGGCTGGACAAGAAATTCTGGATCTGAAGAAAAGCACTGACGCCGCTTCTTGTTCTCTCATTCTTCTATTATTTCTATTGCATTTTTTCCTTTTGATGAACACAATTGTGTTTAGTTTTATTTTAATTATGTTTAGTAGCTAATTTCTTTAATCTTGGTTAGGACGATAGTACTCGTTACATGTTTTATGATTGATCTATGAATGCTACGTATTTTTCATTGAATGATTTCTCATTATTTGAACTGCTTAATTCAATTTATGTCGATAGACAATTTTGATTTCACATATTCCTATTGTATCGATAGGTAAATAGGAATTAAAGATACATGAGAAATTGAATAGATTAAAAGTGTTGCAAAGTAGCTAACATTAATCTATTTGGCATTTAAGAATAGGTTCACAAGAAAATTCAGATTAAGTTTTTGCCTTTTCAAAATCGAAAAGAAAATTCTAAAACGAATTTATCTAGGCAATTCGACTGAACCCTAGAAATATAAGATTTCTTGCTGTTCTGTGATTAATACTGTAGCATTGCTTATGCATTTTTGTTTGGAACAATCTTTCGTGATATTCCTTGCCTAATTCAATTCATATCGACAGATAGTTTGATGTTTCATGTTTATATTTTATCGACAGGTAAATATAAATGTTAAGATGCACGATTGATTAATTGGATTAATACGTTACAAAGTAGTTAACGTTAATTCAATTGGCATTAAGAATAGGGTTTATGGAAATTCAATGTTAGTTACCTTCTTTCACAGTCGAGAGAAATTCTAAAATTGAATTTATATAGGCAATTCGAAAGAAACCTATAACTATTTTTATTCTTACTGTTCTAGACTTATGCTGTAGTGTCAATAATAATTGCATGTAAAGAGGAAATCGACCCTAACCAAGGCTTTCTTTTATTGATTTTATCTCGTTTATTTTGCTTTCTTTTATTGCATCTTTATTCATAATTTATTTCTAATTATTATCCATCAATCTAATATTTTTATAAGATTTTTATAGCAATTTAAATACAATTAAGAATATCCTCGTGGGATCGATACTCTACTTACTCTATTACTTCGTTAGCGACACGTGCACTTGCGTGTAAGTGTGTAAAACCACTAACAGAGCCCATTTTTCAACAGTGGGACCTGCTCTTAGACACTATCTCTAGAACGAGATCCCGATCTCAATAGCGGACTTTCGCTCCATAATTAGTATTTATGTCTGCATTTCAAAACTCCTCCTTAAATATTTATTTTATAAACACTTATGGTTACGCTCGATAGATATACTGGGTGTCAATCAGGTTTCACAGTAAATTTGTTGAAAAGAAAAATTGAGGGGATCGCTTATCCTAACTCCTAATGTTAGGGTTCGAAATAAACTTTGCCTAAAAAATATAGAGTGGAATAATTAAGGCCTTAATTAATAGTAATAGAAAGCTTAAGCCAATTTGTTTTCCCGGGGGAGGGGACCTACTGGTTTTACCCTAAAGCTGTAGGTGGGGGAGAAGCTTAGGCATCATAATTCAGAGCAAAAGATTCCCCAAAAATTGTGACGTTGAAGGCCACATGCTCCTCTTTGCGTGCATGTGTATTTAATTGCTGTCGATCATCTTGCTCGATTGCCCTGCCTCCTGCTTTCGTCGCTTTCTTCCCTCTTGCTTAACATTTTTCTCATTTTGCTGCAATTGCCCTGCACAAGAATCACGACTCTGAAAGTAACTGTGATGGATAGAATGGTGGAAAGCTGTTCTCTTAATTTATTTCTTCTTTTTTTCTCCATTAAAGCTCAAATTCATACACTCTCTTTTCTCGCTTCTCTCACTCTTGGGTAGTGTTTTTTTGTTTGTTTGTTATTCAGGCTTTGTCCAGATTCTCCCTTCGATGTGAATTTTCACTCACATTTTCGTTAATTGCGTTGTTTTTCATCTGCCCACCTCTAATGTAGTGCATGTGTTATAGGTTTTCAAGTTGCAAGGAATATTGATCAAGTTACTATAAATTGTGCTAAGGACATAAGGTAAGTAAATTCATCGTTTAGAATAGTTAAATTATATTTTACTGCATTATTAGGTGGAGATAGATTTAATTTTTGCGTTGGTTCTAGTTAGGTTTAGAAATTTATTGTGATTGATTGGGATTGAATAGATTGAAGTGATTAATTGATATCGTTTTGCTGAAAATGAAAAAGTGAATTGTGAAAAATGTATATTTTCAATTTTTATTGAAATATTAAAACGTAGTGTTCTAAATTGACGTTATACGTTAAATTGAACATATTGGATTTCAAAATCATTGCATGGGTGAGTTACATTGTTTTAAACATACTTGACATTGGCTTTTTAACATTTTAAAGCATGCATTTAGGAAGGAGGAAGTTGGCAATTTTAGTAACATAGAAATCCAATGATTGGACTTGCCTCTTTGTGTGCGATGATTATGACTATGAAACTGAGTATGAGATTAACTTAATGTTCTCTCCTTGGGTTGAAAATCCTTAAATCTTAAGAGGAAGCAATGCAAGAGAGATTTTACAGCCCTACCGGAGAAAGCCCGGAAACTTGTAAAGGTGTGTGATGGTCATACATGATCAGTTTAGAGCGTGTTGCATTTTGACATTTACAATTGAATGTTAAAATATGATTTTGTGTTTTCGTGAAAATATGGTTTTAAATAGTGAAAACTTTATTTATATTTGCATTGGATTTAGTTATTCATTAAAATTTAACTTCGAATGATTATGGAAATAGTTTTAAAAGGATTGAATACGAGCAATCATGCATATATTTTATAAAAATGGCATAGATTTTAAAGCATAATTTGACTAAAAATTGATTTCAAAATAATTACGGTTAACTGGAGAATGGAGTATTGGTCCTAGATAGTGTGGATAGAGTATGAGTTAGTTATTCTAACTGCTAGACTCATTTACTAGGCTAAAAGCTCATTCCGTGGAATATGTATTTTTTTCAGATAACTAGAATGTTCACCGAGACGTTAAAACAAAGACAATCTAAAGACGATACAGAGGCATAGACAAAAACAATCAAGGTAGATGATTTTCTTTTGAGATGGGACCGAAGTGTTTAGTTTTTATTATGTAGAAACCCTTTTTGAACGGTCACATGTAGTAACCTAACTCTGTAACTGCTTCTGTGTGTTAAAAACTCTAATGTAAATATTACAATGTATAATATATATATTGTTTGAAATTATATGAAAAATCTTAATTTAGGATGCCAGGTTAAATAATTAGATTCAGTAAAATACAAACCGATCCATGCAAGTGAAATCGAGAACTCCTCTCCCACTTCGGGAATCCTACCGATAGCCCGTCGAGGCTCGGTCGGGATCGGGTCTTGACAAATTTGGTATAAGAGTTATACATAATAGTTCTAACTGGTTAGAGGGAGGGTTAGTAACTATATTTAGAATGCCTCTAATACTGTCTTTCTGATTAATATATGATGGTGAACGTTTTTCTGATTAATATATGATTGACTGTAGATGGAGAGAGAAGACTCTACTAGTAGAATCAAGACTCAAGTTGATGATATAGCTCAAATGAGAAGGGCTATGACAGCTTTAACTGATATGGTGAATAGAACTATTGCTCAACAGAGCAATGAAAGAGTAGAAAGTGCGGACTCAATAGAGATGAAGTCATTGGAGAGGTTTCGGAAAGCTAAGCCTCCAGTGTTCATGGGAGAGAGTAATCCAGGCATAGTTGAGGAGTGGCTGAGACAGTTGAAGAAGAAGTTTGAAATAGTGGAGTTCAAGAGGAATTTAAAGTCAAATTTATCGTAAATCAACTTGACAATAAAGCTGATAAATGGTAGGATCAGACTAAGACATCCCTAGATAATCAATGTAGTTGAGATTAATTTGAGAATATTTTCTTGGAGAGATTCTTTCCCAAATACATTCGGAAAGCAAAAGCTAAGGAATTCTAGTCGTTCAAACTGCAACCTTCTTCTTCTTCTTCCGGACTGTAGTGAGTTTCTGTTCGATCGGACTCCGAACATATCAACGAGATTGTCAGAGAGAGAAAATAATGGCCATCGAATTCTCTCTAATTTCCTTTTTTAAGCATAAAAAATCGTGATCTTTCTTCTACTTTCCTCTTTAGGTATTTCCCATTCTGATCAATTCTTATCCGCCATTGTTGCGAAGCTTATTCTGTATTGATTTGACTTGCAGGGCCTGGCTGTTCATCTCTCGCTTACGGAGCAATGCAAGAACTAAGTCCATTTCGCAGTCCGCAGCCATCGAAAAACCCTGGTCAAGAACAGATATGCATGGAACAGGCATATTATAACTAAATTATCTAATAATAGGGAAATTACCAATTAAAATTATAAAGTGTATGTTTTTTTAATTTCAAACCCTAAACTATCATTCTTAACTCTCTTAACTTTAAAGTATGAAAAATTTAACAAATCTAACTCTGACGGACGTCCGTTCTCAATTTTTGCCGTAAAATAGACAGACTTTTAAAAACAGAGTCTATCCGTTACTGAGAACGGACGGATTCTTTCAAAACACATTCCCTCCGTTTATATTTTTTGTCGTAGACGGTGCAGCACTCTCGAAAAACACCGTCCGTCCGTTCTTCTTAGGCAACGTGGCACTCAGAAACGTCGTCGAACGCACTTTGGGGGTGTTCACCCTCTGTTCTACATCGTCCGTCCGTACTATTTTACATGTATTATAACCTGACGCACATTGGATCAACATGATAGAAAACGGACGGACAGTCCGTCCATTGTCCTCACCGGAAGCACTCTTATATAGAGAGTGTGTCCGTTTTTAAAATTAGGGAGAGAGCGGAGGGTCACCACCCACCCAACATGCGTCTGTTTTTTAAAGTCTAACAAGATTAGAGGGTCACACTCTCTCAGAGTGCGTTCGATCTCACAATTATATCAGAACAAAGAATTTTCCGAACCTCAGTCGCATGCTCACGGACGCACTTGGTTCATTTTGCGTCCAGAGCGATCGAAGAACACTGTTCAAGAACGGATACTCATGAAATAGAGGTATTATTATAACTAAATTATCTAATAAATAATATATTATCCAATAAAATAAAATAAAATAATAATAAATATTTTATTTTGTAGCTGCAAATGTTTTGTTCTTGGAGTCACCAGCTGGAGTAGGGTTTTTTGTTAAAGCATCTATTGTTGTGGTTTAGTTAGTTTAGTTGTGGTTGTAGTTTTGGTTTGTATTGCTGGTTACTTTACAAAATCATTCTTTTTGTACACAATATGTAAGAACTTTAGTTGATGGAAAACACAACAGAGAAATCATTTCCTGACACTCTCTTATTCTCCTCTCTCCAACGCCGCCATTCTCACATTCCTTCTCCTTCTCCGATCATCGGCCGATTCAAGTCCTGTCTTACTTAATCTCAACTTGGTATCAGAGCCCAATAGATGGCATCTTCAAGCTCCACTGTGCCTTCTTCTCCCTCCACACTTTTCTCCTCTTCCTCTTTACCCCCTTTTCCTTGTGCAACTCAGACGTTAAACATCAAGCTCAACAACAACAACTATCTCATCTGGAAAGCTCATCTTCTCAACATTGCCACTGCAAATGGTATCAGCAAACTCCTGGATGGTTCGTTTTCCCAACCCGCACAGTTCCTCGATTCCCTCTCGTCTCAAATAAATCCAGATTTCAGTAACTGGGAGAGGTACAATGCGCTTCTTCTCAGCTGGATTTTTTCGTCCATCTCGAAGATTTGCTTCCACAAATCGTATCCTTCATTCCTATTGGTGATTGAGACGACGAAAGCGTCGTACTCACTGCCAAGCCTGGGGCGCTCTAGCTCGAATTTTTTCTTCCTCCTCGCTGGCAAGAATCACCGAATTGAGAAGCCAATTACACTCTGTCTCAAAAGATGGTTTTTCCGCCGTTGCTTATATCCAGAAAGTTACAAATTTGTGCAATACTCTGGTAGAAATTGGAGAGCCAGTATCTTACAGGGATCGATTGATCTATTTTCTCGGCAGGCTTGGCAGCGAGTACGACGCTTTCGTCGTCTCAATCACCAATAAGCCGGACCAACCTTCACTAGAGGAAATTCACAGCCTCCTCCAAAACTTCGATTTCCGATTGGAGAGGCGAAATGCTGCTGTCCTTCTTCCGTCGCCGAGTCAAATCGAAGCGCATGCTGCCAGTTTCCGTCCTCGTCCATGATGGACCCCTCGGCCGCTACCGCCGACTTTCCCCCAGCAAAACAACCCGTCGGCATTTCCCCAGAACACCCAATTCTGGCGTGGACCCAGGCCACCCAAACAGTTCAAGGCCCGGTGCCAAATATGTCAACGAATGGGCCAGTCTGCGCAGACTTGCTACCACAGGCTTAATCCAGCCTATAACTCACCCTACAGACCCACTGCTCGAACCCAATTTCATTACCACTCAAACCAGGCTCCACCTCCAGCAGCCCACATAGCCCAACAACCTTATAACCTCACCCAGCCCAACTCCCTTTACCCACCAACTTACCACCCATCCCATTTTCCCAGCCCACCTAAAACCCATCCTCAAGCCTTCTTCACTTCACCCTCTTCTCCCATCAGCACCGATCTCCCTCCATCTTCCAGCGCCGGTCTCCTGCCTAACTTGTACACCTGCTTATTCGCTTCACCGTGGACTTATGGACTCCGGTGCCACCCATCATCTAACTCCTCATGCCTCCATGCTTCAAAACACTCAGCCATACTCCGGAGCGTCGAGCGTTGCCACTAGCTGACGATAACCTTCTTCCTATCACTCAAATTGGCTCTGTTTCTATCCAGTCTCTATCTAGACCGTTAAGCTTAAATTCTGTCTGCCACACTCTCAAATTATCTCATAATCTCATCTCTGTTCATCAATTATGTCGAGACAACTCTGTTTATGTCGAATTTCACTCGGATTTCTTTTGTGTTAAGGACTCAACACTCCCACCAGCCTCTGTTTCGGGTTCACTCATTATGGCCTCTATCAAGTTCCACTTTTTTGTCCAGCCAAAGCTCTCCACGCTCGGCTTCCTCCCTCGGCCAGTGATCTCTCTCTCTTCTGGCACTACAGATTAGGCCATCCATCACCAAGTGTTTTGCAACGTGTCCTCACATTATGCAATCTTCCTGTATCAAAAACAAATGTGACTCATTTTTGTGTTTCTTGTCCGATGAGTAAAACTTATCGCTTACCCTTTCACCTTTCAAGTTCAAGTGCACAGTCTCCTTTTGATATTGTACACACTGATGTTTGGGGTCCGTCTTCTGTAAACTCTGTTACCGGTGTACGATACTTTGTTCTTTTTCTGGATGATTGTACTTGTTTCACTTGGTTATTCGCTTTAAAATTAAAAAGTGATGTTTACAATACTTTTGTCCATTTTCATAAATTTGTTCTAACCCAATTTGGAACTCACATCAAAACGGTTCAATCTGACTGGGTTGGCGAATTTCAATATCTCTCCGGGTTGTTTAAGTCTCTTGGCATTCACCATTGCATATCCTGTCCATATACTCCCAATCAAAATGGTCGTGTTGAACGTAAAAACCGTCATGTTGTTGAAACAGGTCTTGCTCTGTTATTTCATTCCTCAGTTCCTCTACAGTTTTGGCCCTACGCCTTTGCCACAACCACTACACTGATAAATCTGTTACCTACTCCCGTCCTTAAAAACAAATCTCCTTTTGAATGTCTATTTCGCTCTACTCCAGACTACTCCTCCCTTCGTGTATTTGGTTGCTTATGTTTTCCCTTACTCCGACCGTTCAACAAACATAAGTTAGAACCCCGCTCCCTTCCTTGTGTCTTTCTCGGCCCCAGTCCTCATCATAAAGGCTATACTTGTCTCGATCCCCAATCTAACAAACTCTATATTTCTAGGCATGTCACTTTTGTGGAATCCAGCTTTCCATTTTCCTCCTTTGCTAAATCTCATCCATCCCCACCCCCATTCTCCCTCTCCATTCCTTGTTTCTCCCCTCCATTCTTCTTTACACCTTCCTCAGAGCCACTTGTCTCCCTCATCTCCACATCCATACCACCATCACCAACCACCCACCAATCCTTGCCCTCTTCCGCATCATCCCCCGTCCCCATAACCACTCTCTCTCCACCTAGTCCTCTCAGCACTTCATGAAACACATACTTGGACTTTAGTTCCACTGCCTTTAGGAGCAAAAACTATTGGTTGCAAATGGGTGTTCAAGACCAAACTTAATTCTGATGGTACCATAAACAGGTATAAAGCCTGCTTAGTTGCCAAAGGGTATAATCAGACAGAAGGAATAGACTATGACGAGACATTTAGTCCAGTTGTCAAACCGACCTCAGTTCGCACAACTTTATCCTTAGTAGTCTCCTATGGTTGGAATATCAGACAACTTGATATCAGCAATGCCTTTCTACATGGTGACTTAACTGAGACAGTTTTTATGCAGCAACCTCCGGGTTTTATCAGTCAATCACATCCATCGGCTGTATGTCTTTTGCATAAAGCCTTATATAGTCTTAAACAGTCCCCTCGTGCCTGGTATACCAAGCTCCACAATGCTCGTATACGTTGGGGTTTCTCTGCATCTAAATCTGACTCGTCACTCTTTATATGTCGCACGAGCTCTTTCCGAATGATTATGCTTGTTTATGTTGATGATATTATCTTAACATGCAACTCCGATGTCCAAATGGAGAAACTGGTCACCTACCAACACTCCCAGTTTAAGATTTGAGATCTTGGCCCCCTATCCTTTTTTGGGGGATTTCCGTTACTCGAACTCCTAAAGGTATGAGTTTCTCTCAATCCACATATATATCAGACTTACTCCATCGAGCAAATATGGCAACTTGTAAACCCGTTCCTACTCCAATGGTGGCCGGTCCAGTCTTATCCCAGCATGCTGGTACTCCCTTGTCTGATGGTTATTTGTATCGAAGTATCGTGGCGATCTCCAATACTGCTGCATGACTCGTCCAGATATTGCCTTTGCGGTCAACAAAGTCTTCCAATTTATGCACGCACCATCCGACATTCACTGGCAAGCCGTAAAACAAATTTTGAGATATCTCAAAGGTACTCCGTCTCTAGGTATATCCTTCTCGCCCTTGAAGAGTTGTAATTTGACTTGCTACACCGATGCAGACTGGGCTTCTTGCCCAGATGATCGAAAAAGTACAGGCGGATTTTGTATCTTTATGAGCACAAATCTAATTTCATGGTCTTCAGCAAAATAAAAAGCGGTCTCTCGTTTTAGCACTGAATCAGAATACTGTAGCATAGCCAATGGCGCTGCCGAGGTATTATGGTTACAATCCTTGCTAAGAGAATTGGGCGTTAACCCCACAGAGGTACCTCTTATTCTTTGTGATAATTTAAGTGCCACGTATTTGGCTTCTAATCTAGTCTTACACTCTAAGTCTAAACATATCGAGATTGATTACCACTTTGTCCGGGAGAAAGTGCTAAAACAAGCTCTCCAAGTACGTTTCACGCCGTCTGACAACCAGCTAGCCGATGCTTTAACAAAACCTTTTCCTCCTACGAAGTTTCATCAGTTTGTTTCCAAGATCTTCGGCTTCCCGCCTTGATCTTGAGGGGGATGTTAAAGTATCTACTGTTGTGGTTTAGTTAGTTTAGCTGTGGTTGTAGTTTTGGTTTATATTGCTGGTTACTTTACAAAATCATTCTTTTTGTACCCAATATGTAAGAACTTCCGTTGATGGAAAACACAACAGAGAAATCATTTCCTAACACTCTTATTCTCCTCTCTCCAACGCCGCCATTCTCACCTTCCTTCTCCTTCTCCAATCATCGGCCGATTCAAGTCCTGTCTTACTTAATCTCAACTGTTTTCATATTCGAATAAAACATCGGACTATGCCAACAGTGGAGACGGTAGAACGGCTGACGACCAAAACGTGTTCTCGCCTTCTTGGTTAATTGGTTGAAGAGGTTTCCTGAATATAAGAACAGAGATTTCTATATTTCTGGAGAGAGCTACGCCGTCCATTATGTTCCTCAGCTTGCTCATACTATTCTCCACTACAAACTCCAAATCTCCGGACACCATCATCAACCTTAAGGGCATCATCGTATGAATCCCTCTCTCTCTCTCTAACTTACTCCATCTTTCTCTCTCTAGATCACTCTCGTGAAGAACAAGATTCTTAGAGTCAAATTTTAGAGCAAAGTTATGTTTGATGTATAGTAACTTATTGATGTGTTAGTTGAAGTTTAAATATCTTCTAATCGCTAAGTTTGTCTCTGAACTGTATGCCAACTTTCCTCCACGTTCTTCCCCAAAAAGCTATCAATATTCTATCGTAGTTTTCTGTTTGTTCTTGTCTGCAATCCATTTTATTCCCATTTTCCACGATTTTGGATGCTTTCTCGTCGTAAACAACTAATTTCTTTGATTTGTTAATGCAAATTGGAAATGCAGTTATCAACGATGAAACTGATCAGAAAGGAATGTACGATTACTTCGCGACGCACGCCCTCATTTCCGACCAAACTAATCTCAGAATCCAAAAGCTCTGCGATTTCTCACCAAATGCTACTTCTCAGTCTCTGGAGTGTATTTCGGCTACTCGTGAAGCAGACAAGGACACTGGTTCCCTCGATATTTACAACATCTACGCCCCCCTATGTTTCTCCTCCAACCTCACCTCCAAGCCCAAAAAAGCGTTCGTAAGATATGCTCTTCTTCTTCTTCTTCTTCGGTCTCAGTAGGAGAGAGATTTTGATTATTTTCTGGGTTTTGCAGATATGGAGGTATGATCCGTGCAGTGATTACTATGTTTACGCTTACTTAAACAGCCCTGATGTTCAGAAAGCCATACATGCAAATGTAACGAAGCTTACTCACGACTGGGAGCCTTGCAGTGATGTTATCAGCACATGGAAAGATAGCCTTTCCACCATTATTCCACTTTTAAGTTTTAAGAGAATTCATGGCCAATAATCTTCGAGTCTGGGTCTTCAGGTAAGCCTATTATCAAAACAAGTTGTCCATTCAGAGACGACGATTAGAGTCTGATCTTTATTTCTGTACTTGCAGTGGAGACACAGATGGAAGAGTGCCTGTAACTTCAACCAAATACTCCATTGACGCGATGAAGCTTCCTGTGAAAACTCCATGGTATCCTTGGTTCCTGCGAGGGGAGGTTAGAAATAATAAATTCACAAAAATGCAGTCTTTTCTCCAGTGATTTCTCTGTCGAATTGAAACCCAGATGTAATCTTTTTTGTTTAGATCGGAGGTTATACGCAAGTGTATGAAGGAGGTTTGACGTTTTCAACAGTAAGAGGGGCAGGTCATCAAGTTCCGAGCTATCAGCCTGGACGAGCTCTTTCTCTAATCAGCCACTTCCTTTGTGGAACTCCTTTACCTGAGGCTTTCTCAGACTAGCTTTCCATCTTCTTCCTCACACCTTTTCTCCTGCAAATTTTTCTTTTTTAACTGGATTTAATTGTTTCCTTAAAGTAAATCCTCCCCTTCAATGTTTCTTTTCTGGTTAATTATATTTAATTTTCTCTACTTCTATTTCTTCAATCTTGGCAGGGTTCTTGACATGACAGCCATTAACGAGGATAATTAACATTACATGTTAGAAATAATGTGTGCTACAAAAAATAGATAGTAAAATTAGAACGTAGGCATAACATTACTACTATGTAATTATGAGTAAATTTAATCATTTTGCAAATTAGATAAGAGTGATGTTACTTATTCTATTATTCTACTATCTTAAAATACTTATTTGAAGTAATTAAACAATAATTGATACATTTAATGTAATAATTTAGTTAATTTATTATATTAATTACACTCTTGACAAGTTAATAACATGTTAAAAAAATAAAATAAGAGAGTAAAAATAACATTATATTTTTTCATATTTCTTGGTTAATCGTGATTAATTAGATGCCTTACAAGATTTTCAAATACGATTACGAAACTTATCCGTGCTTCTTTGCTCGGTAACTAATTATAAAAGAGTAATGCTATGTTAATCTTATAATTCATACATTCTAATATATCAATCATTGATTGATGTAATTAATTTTTTTTTTTCCAACAATTTTTGTTCTATCGTATTTATCGTATCAATCAATCATTACCACATTAGAAGCCAAAAAGGAGAAGGTAAACGTAACTTACCTTGTAAAAAACTAATTTTAAGGATCTTGTTGCAAAAATTCTATTTTCAAGAAAGAGTGATGTTAGATTTACTTTCTTATTATATACCCTCTTAAAATAGACGTTGTCGTGTCAAACAATAATTGATACAATTAATATAATAAATTATAAATATATAATTTATTACTTTAATTATATCAATCATTATTTGACACATCAATTATGTATTTTAAGATGATATGATAAGAAGGTAAACGCACGTAATTTTTTACAAAAATTTGATAAGCTCCCAATAGAGGCCTTTTTGCAAAACGCCCAAATAGAAATTCATAACGTAGCGCGTAGTTGGCATTATAACGAAGCCCTGAAGCTCAAATCTCAAATCTCAAATCTATCCGTACAATTACAATCTCTCGCTGCAAAACGACCACGTTCTTGGTCTTCCTCCTCAACCTGATTTCTGCAAAATCAATTTCTTCCCTCTTCATTATAAAATAACTCTCTCTCCCACACTCCCACTATTCTTTCGCTCATCTGTTACATCGTCCTTCTCTCTCTTTACTTCCGTACTTCATTGATGAGGTGGGCCTCGGTGGGACCCTTTATACATGGTTGTGCCGGGGCAGTAAATGGCTCATGGTTTGTTGTGGCAATAAATGGCACAACCACCAATAATGCGTCGTCTCCTTTCCCTTCTTTCGATCTCTTAGAAAAGCATCGGCTTCAGAAGCAAAAAGGATTACAGCTTTATTCCAAAGACTCCATAGTTTCCAAATGACAAAGAGAGGCTCTTCATTTACTAATCTTTCCCACTCCCAAATCACACCTCACAAGCAACGTGAAAAGAGGTCTCATCTTCTCAAATTACTCTCCTTCCTCCAGACGAACTCAATGGCCGAAGGAATCATCATCCCCGTTTTTGCAGACCTCCTTTCCAAATTGGGTTCTACTGCTTTGCAAGAGATTGCACTGATCTATGGTGTAGAGGAGGAGCTTGCCAAGCTCAAGGACACTTTTTCTGCTATGCAGCCGGTGCTTCTTGACGCTGAGCAGAAGGGAGACCGAAGCCCTCCCGTCAAGGATTGGCTTGGGAAGCTCAAGGATGCCGCTTACGATGCCGATGATTTACTCGACGAATTGTCCTACGAAACTCTGAGGCGACAAGTGATTTCGAGGGATAAGGTACGCATTTTCTTCTCCCAACATGAGCTTGCTTTTCCTGCGAAAATGGTCCACAAGATTAAGAAACTTAGGCAGAGACTGGAGCTTATAGCAGCTGATAGAACCCAGTTCCACTTCTCAGAAACAGTACCTGATCGATCTAGGACAAAGGATAGAGAGTATACTCACTCCTTTGTTCGCGAAGAGAAAGTGATTGGGAGGGATGAAGAAAAAGAAGAAATTGTGAAGCGTCTCCTTGAAATCAATGAAAAACAGGACGTGTCAGTAGATGCAATAGTGGGTGTGGGAGGATTGGGAAAGACTATGCTTGCGAAGTCTGTAATCAACCATAAGAGAGTGAAAGATGCCTTTGATTTGAGACTGTGGGTGTGCATCTCTGAAATATTTGATCTGAAAATAATAGTGGGGAAAATAATAGAAGCAGCTACCAAACAAAGGACATATGGGCTTGAGATGGAGTCATTGCGAAGGACACTTCGAAACCAAATTGATGAGAAGAAGTACCTTCTCGTGATGGATGATTTGTGGAACGAAGACGGTGAAAGATGGGCAGAGTTGAAAAGGTTGTTGAAGGGAGGTGCAAAAGGAAGTAAGATTCTCATCACCACTCGCAGCGAACTAGTTGCTGAGGTTTCTGAAGCAACTTCCCCCTGCATTTTAAAGGGCTTGTCTGAAAGCAATTCGTGGATATTGTTTAAACAAATGGCTTTCAAAGAAGGTGAAGAACCAGAGAGCCCAAACATGAGAGAAATCGGGAAAGAAATTGCAAGGAAATGTATGGGTGTCCCACTTGTTATAAGGACCATAGGACGATTATTATACTTTAAAACATCGGAAGCTGAATGGTTGTCTTTCAAGAACAGTGAGCTTTCAACAATCACACAGCAAGAAAATGAGATGACTCAGGTGCTTAAACTCAGCTACAATCACCTTCCCTCTCATTTGAAGCCATGTTTTGCGTATTGTTCGATGTTCCCAAAAGATTATCAGTTTGAGAAAGATGAAATGATTAATTTGTGGGTGGCCGAAGGATTTGTCCAATCACAAGGTGAGAATGAATGCTTAGAGGATGTTGGCAATGAGTTTTTTATGGAGTTGATATGGAGGTCTATTTTCCAAGATGTACAAAGAAATAAATATAGTAATGTCAAAGGATGCCAAATGCACGATCTCATGCATGATCTAGTACGATTAGTTGCAGGCACAGAGTGTTTTACTCTAGATTCAGATATTAAGAATGTCAATGAACGAACTCGACGAGTATCATTTGATTGTGGTGGCGAATCAAAGTGGTCTGTACCTTTTACATCACAACTCAAACCATATAAATTAAGGACATTTTTATCGTCGTCACATGTGTGGGATTATAGGCTTAGTTGCGAGCTAAATGAAACTGAATTGGAAGCCCATATATCATCTGTTAAATCGCTACGCGTTTTGGATTTTAGGGGTGTGCAAACCGAACCGGAACCGATGAACCGAACCGAAACCGGTGAAATAGGTCCGGTTTTGACCATAGGTTCGGTTCAGATCGGTTTTATTTTATAGGAACTGGTGATTAAGGTTTGGTTTTCGGTGTGGATCAATCAAAACCGATCCCAACCGAACCTGTAACTAAAAAACAAAAAAAAAAAGAATATTGAAGAGTGAAGCCCTAAATCGTCGGGTCTTCACTCTTCATGGGAGAGGTTGATCCAGCTTTCATCCAAGCCCCGGAACACAGGCCCAAGCTCTCCGCCATTGAAGCGGAAGGAATTCCTCTAATCGATCTCTCCCCTCTGTTTTCTTCTCCGAACTCGGACTCCAATTGGAAAGTTTCGCCGTTAGCCGAGCTGGTGGAGGAAATCGGCAATGCTTGCGAGAAATGGGTTCTTCCAAGTGATCAACCATGGCGTTACTTCAGAAAAGCGACAGAAGGTTGAGAGCGCTGCGAGAAGATTTTTCGCTCAGGATTTGGAGGAGAAGAGGGAGGTTCGGAGAGACGACGATCGGGTTTTGGGATATTTCGACAAGGAGCATACAAAAAATGTGAGAGACTGGAAGGAGGTGTTCGATTTTACTGTGTTGGAGGCTTGGAGCCCAATTTAAATTTACATTTTTTTTATTTTTGGAAAATAAGTTGTAAAACCGAAACCGAACCGAAACCGAACCGAAAGTTTCGGTTCGATTTAGGTTCGGTTTTGGTATGCTGCAAAACTGGTTTCAGTTTGGTAAGTCCGAAACCGAAACCGATCAGTTTGGTTCGGTTTCTCTCCAAAACCGGTTTTGCACACCCCTATTGGATTTACAGTGGTTGTGTATGAAAAAAGTACTATTTTCAATTGGTCTGCTAAAGCACCTAAGATTTCTGAGTCTTTCAGGCAAGGGACAGTTAGAGTCATTCCCAAGTTCAATAACTAAATTGCATAATTTGCAAATTCTAAATATCAGTTATTGTTCATCCTTGAAAGAACTACCAAGAGATATCGGAAGTCTTATCAACCTGAGACATCTTGAGCTTTCTTGTAATGAGTCCATAGAAAGGCTCCTGGATTCTACATCTAAATTGTTGCATTTGCGAAATTTGATTCTCAACGACTTTACAAGTCTAATAGAATTACCAGAAAATATAGGTAATATGATAGGCTTGAGGTTTCTTCATCTTCGCGGTAATTACAGTATAAAATTGCTTCCGAATTCAATTGCCAAGTTGCAGAAATTGCAATTATTAAATCTGGAAGGTTGTGAATCTCTAAGAGAATTGCCAAGAGATGTTTCTAATCTAGTAAACCTAAAGCATCTGGATCTTGAATACTGTGATGGATTGAGAAGCATGCCACTTGGACTAAATAAGTTGACTGGTTTTCATACGAGAACTTATATGCAGTGGGTCCCTCGGTGTCTTCTGAAGATAATGGGTTGTCGCAACTTAATACCCTTATCAACATAAGAGGAAGATTGTGTATCCGAGATTTACATCAGTTGAGGAAGGATTCGTCCCAAGCTAACTCTGTAAACTTGAAAGATAATCACGGAGTCCGTGATTTGATCTTAGAATGGAGTGAAATTGACTACAATCTTAATGGTATCGATTACGACTTTGTTGTTTTGAAAAAATTGCATCCAAACAAAAATGTTGAAACATTGAGTATAGATGGATATGGTGGAGTGAGATTATCAAGTTGGGTATCTTCATTATCAAATTTGACGCAAATCTCGATTGAGCATTGTGAAAGATTGCAGTATGTTCCACGATTTGATCGACTTCCAAATCTCCAAAATTTGTTTTTAAGGGGCTTAAAGCTCATAGAGTATATGGACAACAATGAGACAGTGGATGAATTTCATTCGAGTGTTTTCTTTCCATCCTTACAATCCCTCCGCCTTTTGAAGATGGATAAATTAAAGGGATGGTGGTAGTCGAGGGAATTCACTCCAAAAGATCGTGGTCAGAGCTTCCTTCTTCCATCATTTCAATGCCTCTCTCGTTTGTGGATAATGAATTGCCCTCGAATGTTTTCCATCCCATCTTTCAACTTGTCTTTAAAGGAATTGTATCTTAGCTACTCCAGTGCATCTCCAGAAGATTACACCCAATTGGAAGCGCTTGATCGCCGTGATGATTTACATTCAAGTTTTCAACACTTGACCGCACTGCATTCTCTTTCTATAATTGGTTGTAGGGATCTTGTTATGTTGCCAGATTGGATTGGTAACCTTACTTCATTACAGAATTTGACAATTATAGATTGTCCAAAACTAACTTTGCTTCCGGAGGGCATTCGCCAACTCTCTTCTCTATGGAGTTTGACTATCCGGGGTTGTAGTAGACTGGAGGAAAGATGCAGACCACAAATTGGTGGGGATTGGTCCAAGATTGCTCACGTCAAAGATATCAAAATCCGTCGGTAAATCAAGTACTCAAAACCAATATTTCATCTTTTCTTTTTTACATCTTTTGAAATTCTTCATTAATGGAAGTACTTGAAGAAGTATCTACTTTTTTTTTAATGATTTCATTATATATTCATGAATGTACACACGTGCTAATGCACATTGTTGTCGATGTTGCCATTTGATACGATGTTGCCATTTGATACCTAGATATATTGTCGTACAATGCATGATGTGTAAATTGTAAAAGAATATGTTACTCCAGCCCCAGAAACTCTCTCTCATTTAAAACTACAATAATTTCAGATGAGTAATAAATAATCATCCCCTTATTGCTGGTATCAATGCAACTTCTACTACATGTAAGCACATTTTTTACTTATGAACAATCATCACAATTCCCTAATTACAAATGTTAATTGCATAAAGGGGTTAGTGTAAGAAGCAGAAGTATGAGAGATGGTTGTTGTTTGCTTGCGAGGTAATGATTCGGGGTTTCTTAGCGTCGGAAGGAGGTCGACGCAGATGTCCCGGCGGACCGAGAAGCATTGACCGTACTGATTACCGCTCTCTACGGCGAGCAGAGCAGCTGGCACCCACCCAAGTGCTTTAAATGAGTCGCACAATCGAACCAGGACTTCTGCAGCAAGTTCTGCAACGTCTGTGTGCTGGCTTGATTTCCACAATGTTGGCTAGCCAAGATGGACGAAGGAGTAGATCCAGAAACAAAAAACAAGGTTGCCAATATACAAACTCAACACTCTCATTACCGACAACGTTGACACCATTTAGAAGTTTTAGGTACTAAGTTATTAATCTGTTGATGTTGGTCAGATGGTAGATTTATATTAGTTGTCTTGCTCAGTTTTGCGCACCATTGGTGGAGAGAAAAAGAGATGGTGAATGAAGAGAGGAGAATCCATGGTTTATGTCCAATGGTGCTGGAGGAGGCAACATTAACTCTAATTTCAGTGACTTAATTCCTTAAACTTTTATGGAAATAGTGTCTCGTTGGCGATTATGACACCTCTAATCTCCATCTACACATTTTCACGTAAATTTCCCCTATGACAACTCCAGATCCAATAAATTTAGCTTTCCTCTACTATAATTACTTTATTTATTTGTGTATGTAAATAATTGAAAATACAGTTCATTTATTTTTCCAAAAGACAGAGTTAATGATAGACCTGGAGACATTATACAGCAGCGATGGAGGTGATGTCTATGCTTGGGGATTCAGAGCCGCTGCCGATTTAGTAAATGTCATCTTCCATAACCCTGGAGTTCAAGAAGATCCTGCTTGCGGGCCACTTATAGACGCTGTTGCTATCAAGGAGCTCTTCCCTCCATTGCCCACCAAATGTCAGTATATGCCAACTATTCAATTGCTAATTACAACATAAAAAACATGAAATAAAAATTAGTAAATCACTCAAACTTCAAAACACAGATTTATAGCAGGAATTTTCACCATGATCATGCAAGCTCCTGCTTTCTTAATTAGGTTGTTGCTTTCAATATGATAATAGAAGACCGTATAAAGTGTGGTTTATCACCATAGAAAACTAAATCTGGACATTTTGTTACCTTTTCTTGATCCGCCGATGTTTGGTGTGGTCAATTCTTGCAGATAACTTGGTTAAAAACAATGGATTTGAAGAAGGTCCTCATCGTTTAGTAAACTCCTCAAATGGGGTCTTGCTCCCTCCCAGTCAGGAAGATCGCACATCCCCGCTTCCGGGTTGGCTCATTGAATCTCTAAAAGCTGTCAAGTTCATAGATTCAAAGCATTTCAACGTCCCATTTGGAGAGGCTGCGATTGAGCTTGTTGCCGGGAGAGAAAGCACCATCGCCCAAATTATCAGAACAGTTCCAAACAGAATCTACAACCAATGGCATTCGCAGTTGGAGATGCCAAAAATGGCTGCCACGGGTCAATGATGGTAGAAGCTTTTGCAGGAAAGAACACTCTCAAAAGTCCCATTCCAGTTCCATGGAAAGGGAATGTTCAAAACTGCTAGTTTCAAATTCAAAGCTGATCAGATAGGACAAGAATCACATTCTTCAGCTCACATTACCACACTAGGATGTGCGGCCATGTTTTAGATGAAGTACGAGTTTTACCTTCTAAATAAATAGGTTTCGCTTCATTTCACAAAAGGATTATGGAGTATGAACGATGATGATTTTGCCACTAGAATCAATGAGTTATTTTCTATCTTCTGTTTAAGTGCTATTTTCTAACACAAAAAGAAAGCTGCATAAATTTATTTCAATACATCTATAAATTGTCGATATAATACAAAATATATCAGCAAATCCATCTAAAACAACAAAGAGGCAGTATAAATTCATTTCAATACATCTGTCAATTGTCGATAACTTGTTAAATGGACTACAATATTCATTATCAATTATGTTGAGAACCTCACTTAAAGTTATTTGATCCCAACTCATGAGTTCCAGGGAAGTAAGTGAGTGAGAGAGAGCAAGAAGAGAGGCTACACTGCATAACAAATTACAAAACTTTGATCAAGGAATGACTTTCCTGTTATTGAATGAATGAAATCTAACAACTTTTTAACCAGCTAAAGGAATAATGCTTCACCGACCATCATCTAAAGTACCCACGAGACACTTCTCCAGCAAAAACTCGAAATTCACCCAAGCATGATATTTATCTAAACAAATAGAGATTGGTTAAAGAATGCAATATGTATCTAGCAATGTCATTTGTTGAAAAAATAGATAAATAAACACAGTCTCTTAAATTTAATGGTAAAGAGCAGGATTTCTAAGAAACAGGACCAACAAAGTGACTGTGGTTACATCTAGTAGAATCATAAGCATTGAACTTTGTTGAATTATGTTCGTAGAGGAGGTAAGAGTCAGTAAATTTTATGGTGCATTGATGAGTCAAATCCAATGAACTTACAATTCTAAACCTACTGAGTAATGTCGCCAATTAAATTGCAAGGATACTGAATAAAGATGTAGAGTCTTTTCCCACAGCCTTCATTAGCATATCAACACCTGGAAGAGAAATCTTGTCAAAAATAGGTACTTGTCCTGAAAAGCAATTTATGACATGTTCGAGAATAGCCATACAAACTCTCAAATTACGCCAAGAAAGTATGTCATTCATGCAACGTGCGGGAAAGAATTATGATCTCCCAAATAAACCACTTCCACAATTAAATATACAATGCACAGAAACAATGAAATTAGATATGCTAATATAGTTAAAAGGAACTTGCCAATAGCTAACCCAACCATAGGTCCATAAATCTATCTTGTACAGTCGTACTTGTGGTTATTCTTGTAGATCTAGTCATACAAAAATAGGTTATCCTTCAAATAATTAATTAACCATCCAGAAATTGCTGCATTTGTAGCAAGGCGGCAAAACCAATTTCAACCGATTAAAAATTGTGTCCCTTTTCAAATTTCTATACTTGATTAAATTATGGCTCTAACAAATAAAATTTATCAACCATGAACAATCACTAAAAGGACAAAAACTTACCAACAAGTTGTTTATAATATAAAATGTTTAGAATGATGCTTATACCTCCGGGGTGAAACTTCATATACGGAGATATGTTATACACACGACCTTTCAGCACAGTCCACATGCAATCTTCTGTTTGATGTTGTTTAACTTCGCTCAAAGAGATTAGTCGCTTATTTGACTGCCCTTTCAATCCTAAGAAACATTTGAAAAAGGTGAGTAGACAATGAATAATGTTGCAACTAGTCTTGCAGTTCATATTCCCAACGATTGAATATTTTTACAGTTATATTTATATTTATCAAAAAATAAAATTATATCAGAATAAGTAAATATTTTTCAAACGAATATAGTTCCCTTGAATAAATCTTATATTAGTTGTTCCATGAATAAAAACCTTAGAAATTACACAAAACAAACGCATTTAATGATGGAAAAGGCAATGTTAAAAAAATTTCACAACGAAGAAACAAATCGTTGATGAAAATTCAGGAAGAACAAAGCCTGTCAATTGACTTGCAGAAAAAAAAATACAGCTAGACCATCATCAAGCAAAACTCTTAATGCTGTCAACACTAAGAGGGGGCGAGTGAGTTTTCCAGACTTAAAGTTCTTAACGGTCAGCAAGATAAATAAATTTAACGTGAAAAACAAAGTTTACAACTTTATTTTTCTCTACTAAAAAACTAATTGCAAACTGAAAAACTAATTGCCATTAAAGCAACCATACCAAGAAAATAATCATGCAGCAAACCGAATAAACATAAAAGTTGAAAATCCATGAATAGCCAAGGTATGCCTATACCTGCAAGATCAGGGTGGGTTCGAGTAAGCTTAAGCCAGTCCATTTGGCTATACCCTTTTTCAAAAGGAACCTTGGCTCGAACTGTAGGCTTACGAACAATAGTTTTCTGCTTTTCTGGATTATCATCAGAATTTCCAGGATCTCCTGATACTACTTGTCTTGATGATTTATTTGATTGTTTTGAAGATGACACATCAATGACATTAAAAGACAAAGAACCAACTTTTTCCTGCTTCATGAGCCAGCTGTTATTTGGCAATATCCCATCATTGTAACTGCTACAACTAGCATGCAAGACATCGTCCTTAATGGCAATGCCATATATGTCTAACAGAGGATCTTTGGACATGAGCAAATCTTGTCCGTCTTGTAGACCAACCTAAATGTCAACTATCATTTTAGTACGAAAAGAGAAAATACCACATAATCATATACAGCTCAACAAGGAGGGAGCTTATGCTACTTAATAATCCCTTGGGAAAAATATTACAAAGATGGATCACGAGAACTGTAATGTAAAAAGTGAGCTTGCCTGACAAAATGTAAAATCATCATCACCAGCCATCTCTCACTTCCAGAAATTATAAGGTCTTCCCCCAGAAACAAATTATCAGCACCCGTTCTGTTTCATAAAGAGTATTTAATCAACCCGAGAGAAACAAGAGCCAATAACTCAATCCCAACTAGATAACCCTGAATAACTATCAAACAAAACATATGACAAAGCAATGTTAAAATAAACGATATTCAACTTTATTTCGCTGTATCTTTCCCTCTCCACGAAATTCATACGACCTGATTGGTCTCCTTCCCAATTCACTCTCTAATTCACTAAAAACAGAATCAAACCCAGCTTTCCCTTTGAACCCAGATGCTTCAAAAATCAGAATCCGACCACCAACTCGCTCCGATCTCCACTCCTACGCAGATTCGAATAGAATCATCAGAGGAAAAAGACTCACCTCTAAACGCCGGCCGAACTCCTCCACCGAATTCCCAGCAGGGGTTTCTGTTCGGTCAGAAATATTACAAACGCTTGGCGCCAATTTGATGGAGAATTTAGTCGACCAAACAGTCTGGACATCAATCGCCGAAGCCCCTGCGGGACGCTAACCGGTGCGTATTACAGGATTGACAGATTCGATAGCTATGAAAGATTGAAGAGGATGCAAAAGTTAGCTGCGTAGAATTTAAGTAGGCCGCCATGGACTCAACGGGCTAGTCAAAGCAAGCCTTTTGAACTGTGGGCCTAGGCTATAAAATCATTTTATTTTGTTAAGAATATATAACGTCTAGTAATAAATTCTCATAATTAATTAGTACTATTAATATTTTAATTTTGAGTTCGTTCTTAAACTTATTTATCTCAATTTAAATAATACATTATTGCTAAGAATAAAGTTTAGAAGAGCTCAA
This sequence comes from Begonia masoniana, assembly GCA_022432975.1. Taxonomy (NCBI): domain Eukaryota; kingdom Viridiplantae; phylum Streptophyta; class Magnoliopsida; order Cucurbitales; family Begoniaceae; genus Begonia; species Begonia masoniana. The sequence goes on from CM039510.1 coordinate 47,290,647, forward strand.
ACGGACAGACGCAACATTAAAGTTTGCAAAGAACATCAATGATGTGAGATATTTATCATTTATAAATTTTGCTTTTGATTTATATGCATAACGATTTTAGCATGATAGATCGTTTAGTTTCTAACAATTATAACGTCAACTATTTCTGATCTACACCTATCCTCGTTAAACTATATTTGGGCTACCTTCTAAGTTGTGGAGTTACAACGATGCAAACAAGGGTTTCATATCTGTCGGGATCACAACACTTTCCAATCCAAATCTTATTTCGATTTATACTGTTACACGATTTCAATCCTCAAATGAGGCAAAAACTTGGTCTGACCCACATACGGTTTTGGAGGTTTCAATGGCAAAAATAAACCTCTAATTTTCAACTAGATTGCAGATAGGACGAAAACAAAGAGACTATTAATACGGAGGAAAATTACGGGAATGGGCTCGACTATTTCTTTCTACGATATAGTGGTTGTGGCAATGGAAAAAATGATAATATAATCAAAGTAATTATAATTTGAAAAAAAAAAATTATTTTCTAGTTTACATTATGTAGAAGTACATGGTTCTAAATACACAAACTAATCAACTAAAGTAATGAAACTAATATAATAAGGAAACTAATCTAATTAAAATAAAAAAATGTAAATTAGGTAAATTACCAAAATTGAGAATATTTAAATAATAATTAAAAATATTATAATTTATAATTAATTATTTTATCACAAAAATGGTTTCTAAAGACATCTTGCCTTGTGTATAAATCTCAGTATGGTATAAAAATAGTTTTATCCTTGTAGCGTTTTGGCCGATAAAATATAGAATTAGAGTTCACTTTTTAAGATTCTTTCTAGTTTCTAGCTTTCCACATTATAGATCAAAGTGCGGAAATTCAAAATACCTACGGCTATTGATGATAAACAGGGACAGCTGCTTTCTTTTTGCGAAAAATCGCTTCTAAACCTTTATTTTCTCTAGTGATGGTGTATACTCTGAATGAGAGAAAATAAGCTTAGAGGACATTCAATCGATAACTCTCTATTTATAAACTCTTCCTATCAAAGAGTTATAACGCGATGGAGATCATATAGATCGTTACATTGATTATGGCTTTCTAAAAAAACTAGACCACACCTTTTAATAATGGTCACAAATCCAAAAGTCACAACGGATGGTGAAAATTGCCAACAAAAGAAGTATAACCAGACAATATTAAAAGTACGGACGAGAAGGAAGCAAGAGAAAGAGTCATAAAATGACACATGAAAAATTTGGAGTAATCAACATAAAAAAAAAACATTAAACTAAGGGATGATTATGTTCATTAACAAACTCACTCTTAAATTATGGAGCGAGATCCCGCTCTTCTTCAACAGCGAGACTCGTTCTTAGACACTATCTCTAGAGCGAGATCCCGCTCTCAACCGCAAACCATCGATCTATGATCAATATATATATCTGCATTCTAAGATTTTTTTAAAAAATTTATTTTAGTAACACTTCTTATTATGCTCGAAATATGTTCCGGGTGTCAATCGTACCTTTACATCTCAAGAGGTTTCACACTAGTTTTGTTCAAAAGAAAAATTTTGGGGATCACTTATCCTATCCTAACTCCTAATGTTAGGGTTCAAAATAAACTATACCTAGAAAAAAAAAAGCAATAAGGCCTTAATTAATACTAATAGAAAGCTTAAGCCAATTGTTTTCACGGGGAAGGGGACCTACTGGTCTACCCTAGAGCTGTTTGTTTGGCACTGTGAAACAGTAATAGGTGGGGGGAGAAGCTTATCATAATTCAGAGCAAAAGATTCCCCAAAATTTGTGACGTTGAAGGCCATATGCTCCTCTTTGCGTGCATGTCTGTTTAATTGCTGTCGATCATCTTGCTCGATTCCCCTGCCTCCTGCTTTCGTCGCTTTCCCTCTTGCTTAATATTTTGCTCATTTTGCTCATTTTGCTCATTTTGCTCATTTTGCTCATTTTGCTCATTTTGCTCATTTTGCTCATTTTGCTCATTTTGCTCATTTTGCTCATTTTGCTCATTTTGCTCATTTTGCTCATTTTGCTCATTTTGCTCATTTTGCTCATTTTGCTCATTTTGCTCATTTTGCTCATTTTGCTCATTTTGCTCATTTTGCTCATTTTGCTCATTTTGCTCATTTTGCTCATTTTGCTCATTTTGCTCATTTTGCTCATTTTGCTCATTTTGCTCATTTTGCTCATTTTGCTCATTTTGCTCATTTTGCTCATTTTGCTCATTTTGCTCATTTTGCTCATTTTGCTCATTTTGCTCATTTTGCTCATTTTGCTCATTTTGCTCATTTTGCTCATTTTGCTCATTTTGCTCATTTTGCTCATTTTGCTCATTTTGCTCATTTTGCTCATTTTGCTCATTTTGCTCATTTTGCTCATTTTGCTCATTTTGCTCATTTGCTCATTTTGCTCATTTGCTGCAATTGTCCTGCACAAGAATCACGATTCTGAAGGCAATACTTTTCGTCACGTGCAATCTACTATTATAATAATATATGACATATGCTTAATCTTGTACTTTTATTTTAGGGTAAAATGTATTTTTTGGACTCAACTATCGGTTGAGTGCAAAAAATAGATCCAACTATGTTTTCGTGTAAAAATTGGTTCGAAGTAGTGTAAATGGACAAAATATGACTTTGCGGGTACCTGTGTACCATCTGAACGAGTAACCGCGTTCTGAGAAAGGGTACTTGTTTCCCCTTGGGGGCGTTTTAGAGAGTGAAGACCTCCCCGCGTGCACGTGCGCCTCATGTTCGCGGGGGGTCTTCACCCTCTGAAATGCCCCCGATAGGACACGGGTACCCTTTCTCAGAACGCGGGTACCCGTTCTCCCCGATAATGCACTTCAAAGGGTGAAGACCCCCCCGATCACCTGACAAGTGCCTGTGACGGAGAACGGGTTTCCGTTCCGTCCTCCGTCAGACCCGTGATCAATTATTTGCTGGATCACGGGCTGATCTGGTGAAAACGGGTACTCGTTCTGCAGATGCGACAATCCGTCCTCCGTCAGACCCGTGATCAATTATTTGCTGGATCACGGGCTGATCTGGTGAAAACGGGTACTCGTTCTGCAGATGCGACAATCCGTCCTCCGTCAGACCCGTGATCAATTATTTGCTGGATCACGGGCTGATCTGGTGAAAACGGGTACTCGTTCTGCAGATGCGACAATCCGTCCTCCGTCAGACCCGTGATCAATTATTTGCTGGATCACGGGCTGATCTGGTGAAAACGGGTACTCGTTCTGCAGATGCGACAATCCGTCCTCCGTCAGACCCGTGATCAATTATTTGCTGGATCACGGGCTGATCTGGTGAAAACGGGTACTCGTTCTGCAGATGCGACAATCCGTCCTCCGTCAGACCCGTGATCAATTATTTGCTGGATCACGGGCTGATCTGGTGAAAACGGGTACTCGTTCTGCAGATGCGACAATCCGTCCTCCGTCAGACCCGTGATCAATTATTTGCTGGATCACGGGCTGATCTGGTGAAAACGGGTACTCGTTCTGCAGATGCGACAATCCGTCCTCCGTCAGACCCGTGATCAATTATTTGCTGGATCACGGGCTGATCTGGTGAAAACGGGTACTCGTTCTGCAGATGCGACAATCCGTCCTCCGTCAGACCCGTGATCAATTATTTGCTGGATCACGGGCTGATCTGGTGAAAACGGGTACTCGTTCTGCAGATGCGACAATCCGTCCTCCGTCAGACCCGTGATCAATTATTTGCTGGATCACGGGCTGATCTGGTGAAAACGGGTACTCGTTCTGCAGATGCGACAATCCGTCCTCCGTCAGACCCGTGATCAATTATTTGCTGGATCACGGGCTGATCTGGTGAAAACGGGTACTCGTTCTGCAGATGCGACAATCCGTCCTCCGTCAGACCCGTGATCAATTATTTGCTGGATCACGGGCTGATCTGGTGAAAACGGGTACTCGTTCTGCAGATGCGACAATCCGTCCTCCGTCAGACCCGTGATCAATTATTTGCTGGATCATGGGCTGAACTGGTGGAAACGGGTACCCATTCGGCTACAACGGGTACCCGTTCGCCAGACCTATTTAAGCCCTCTCCCCTCATCTTCTCGTATCACCTCCCACTCTTCTTTTTTATAGTTTCTGCATCATATAGAGATCCATCCAGCTAACAAGATCTTTGTGTCCATCCCTCGGAAGAATGGTGTGGCTGATGAGATTGTGAATAACCCGAGCTTTGACATTCAAGTCCTTCGATCTCGGCTTCACGAACCCGGCAATCTCTGAATTATGGTGGATTTGTCGCATGAACATTAGGCCCTCTTCTGTGCTGGAAAATTCACACTGTCTGAAAGCGTGATAATATTGTTCGGCGTCCTCAATGGCAAATCCGAGCAGCTCATTGATGATTTCTGCATTTACGGCAACGTCTGAACCAAAAAGGTACGTCCTCAAATGACCTGTACTCCCGGCACTATGCATGTTCGTATAAAACATGCGAACAACTCTGTCACAGCTCTCGCCCCTCATGCTATACACACCGTGCAAAAAGATGCCATCAAACATCTCCTTGATCCCGAAACCCTCCCAACCACTGAAGTTGGTAGTCTTCCCGTAAAAAATGGAGCGAATTCCCATATCTTGATCGTATTGCTCCTTTGCCGCCCGACTTCGAAATTCCATCGAATAACAGCCCGGGGGCGGCTGTCGCTCTTCCTCTGTCGCCTGGTTTGATGCTTCACCTTGTTCATTCCGTCGTGGACCTTTTCTACCCATAAATATTCTCGGTATTTTCGGGATTTTTCAAATTTTTCGGGGGATCGAAGATTCGGGTTTTTTCTGGTTTGTCGCCTAACTAACCTCACGAAATGAGGATTTTCAGAGCGAAAATCATGAAATCTGGAAAAAATTGGTTCGGTTTTGGCTCGACTTAGGGTTTGGTGGCTCGGTTTAGGGCTTGGTGGCTCGGTTTAAGGTTTGGTTGCTCCAATTTGGGTGGTTTAGGATCAGTTTTGGAAGATTTCGGCGATTTTGGTAGCACCACGGTGGATTCTGAAAATTTTACGGAGAGAAAATGTTGGGTTTCGGCGTGAAAATCATCAAAATGAGCCTCGACCGACGTTATACTATCGCAGACCGGGTACCCGTTAGAGAGTGCACACCCCCCCCCCCCCCCGGATGCGTGCCAATGGGTACCCGTCGTTCATACACGGGTACCCGCCTGATGAACATTCAAACAACGGGTACCCGTATGAAGAACACGGCAACCCATTGTTTGAATGTCAAATTTTTGTTGAAGACCCTCCTCGCACGTGAGGAGCACGTGGCCCTTAAGGAGAACGGGTTGCCGTTATCTGTAAGCGGCCACCCGTTCTCAATTAAGGCAACAGTGCCTTTTTTTTTTATTTTACTTTTTTTGGTTTTTTTTTCATTTATTTACCGGTCGACCGAAACTTTAAAGTGTCGACCGAAGGTTAGAGGTGTAATAGTTAACTAGGGAAATTATGAAACGTCACAGTTTAGAATAGTTAACTAGAGAAATTATGGGACGTCACAGTTATGGTATTGGATTCTAAACAATTTATTTTGAAGTTTTTGACATTACATAAATTAAAAAAAATAAGAAGAAATAAATTAAAATTATTTCAAAATAATTACAACTGTCACATGCATCATAATTAATAACGATCAATTATTGGATGCTCAACTACCCTCGTACAACTGTGAGAATCGATAAAACTCTTTATTTCAACGGGTTGCTAGTTTTGCATCCGCGACACATGCAGTCGCAATGCACAACCTTCTGCGCATTTAGCCGTCAGACGTCGTTTGTCGCATTTATGGAATTTGATGCCATAACCATTTTGCACCGAATATTCCATTATTACGTGTTTAATTTCCTGCATACAACTATATTTTTTTTCCTAAATAAAAACTCATTTGAGAAGAGTTAGAGGGATCGAGAAGAAAAGAGAAGAGTGGGAGGTGGTACGAGAAGAGGAGGGGGAGAGAGCCTTTAAATAGGCCTGGCGAACGGGTACCCGGTGTATCAGAACGGGTACCCGTTTTCACCAGATCAGCCCGTGATTCAGCAAATAATTGATCAAAGGTCTGACGAAGGACGAGTTGCCGCATCAGAAGAACGGAAACCCATTCTCCGTCACGGGCACTTGTCAGGTGATCGGGTGGGGTCTTCACCCTCTGAAGTGCATTATCGGGGAGAACGGGTACCCGCTGTGACAGCCCGAAACCCGAGCCCGATCGGGATCCGAGAACTGAGCCGTCACTCCGGGACATTTGCAGAAAATGGGGACAACTATTTTTTTCGACTTTTTAAAACTCACGGACATTTAAATGAAACTTCTCAGAATAAAACAGGAAGACGTAGGCGGAAGACTGGTGGAAGAAGACTGACGGATGACGTAGTTTCAAAGGCTGAAGCGAAAGATGTAAATAATGGATAATGAGAATAAGACAAAAAGTGAACAGTGCACCGGTGGATATAATATGTGAACAGTGACCGGTGGATGAAAAGTGTGAACAGTGACCGGTGGATGAAAAATGTGAACAGTGACCGGTGGATGAAAAATGTGAACAGTGACCGGATGATTGAAAAGTGTGAACAGTGACCGGTGGATGAAAAATGTGAACAGTGACCGGTGGATGAAAAATGTGAACAGTGACCGGTGGATGAAAAATGTGAACAGTGACCGGATGATTGAAAAGTGTGAACAGTGACCGGATGATTGAAAAGTGTGAACAGTGACCGGATGATTGAAAAGTGTGAACAGTGACCGGATGATTGAAAAGTGTGAACAGTGACCGGATGATTGAAAAGTGTGAACAGTGACCGGTGGATGAAAAATGTGAACAGTGACCGGATGATTGAAAAGTGTGAACAGTGACGGTGGATGAAAAATGTGAACAGTGACCGGTGGATGAAAAATGTGAACAGTGACCGGATGATTGAAAAAGTGTGAACAGTGACCGGTGGATGAAAAATGTGAACAGTGACCGGTGGATGAAAAATGTGAACAGTGACCGGTGGATGAAAAATGTGAACAGTGACCGGATGATTGAAAAGTGTGAACAGTGACCGGTGGATGAAAAATGTGAACAGTGACCGGATGATTAAAATAAAGTAATATAAATAAACATAAACTGGAAATCATACAGTGGAAGACTTACAGTAGATGACAAGGGTGGATGACAGAATTGACTTTGATTGGGGCGGATGACTCGGGCGGATGAGAACTTTCTCTGGATTTGAAAACTGTGAACTAATTTAAAACTGGGGAATGGTGGAATATGTTGGCGGATGATGTTAATTAGACAAAAGTGAACAGTAACTACAGGTAGACGTTACTGTTCACCGGATAATATGAACTACAGGTAGACGTTACTGTTCATGAATAAGACAAAAGTGAACAGTAACTACAGGTAGACGTTACTGTTCACCGAATGATATAAACTACAGGTAGACGTTACTGTTCATGAATAAGACAAAAGTGAACAGTAACTACAGGTAGACGTTACTGTTCACCGGATGATATAGTTTTAAAGGCAAAATTTACAACTTTTATCAGGAAGACATACGAACAGAGAACATAAAAACAGAAGACATAAAAGTCTCCAACTCTCAAACCAGCTCAAAAATCTGATTTTTCAAACACAACAGAAAACATGACAGAAAATTAAGAAAGATCACACTACATGGATAGCTCTAAAACCAGAAACTATCCATGCACAGACTAACAGAAAATATTCCAAACTAATTCCAGAATATTTCAAAACATACGAGCAATTCCAGAATATTTTCAAACATACATTCCACTGTCAAATACAGAGGTTTAAAAACACAAACTCCAAAACCTATACTTTATCAAAATCCCAACAGAATTCCTAACAGAGACTAAACTTTGTTTTAAAATCTCAAAAAAAACTATGCAGAACTTGACATACTTACACACCACAGGAAATCAGAATATGTCTGGCTGCCACAACCAACCCCCACAAGCTCGTTCCTCCAACAGCACCTACACATCGGCCTAAGGCACAAAGTCCTCATCCACGGGTTCAGTACCTACAACAGGGAGTTCAACTATGAGCCTAGAGCTCAGTAAGAACATACAATGCAAAGTGATGCACGTGCTATGCATGAACATTTTCAAATACATGAACATTACATTACATTACCTTACATTTCACTAGACAGGGAGGTATAAGTGGGTAGAGGAGCTGGCGCAACAGGGATACAGGGATACAGAGATACAGGGATACATTCATAACATGACATGACATATTAGTAGTTAGTAATTTTACCGGGTCCCAGGGAGGGATAAAGCACAGGGTATCCTTGGCGAGGATAATCCTTTTTACAAGCGTCCCAGAGAAGGACAAGAACAGGCCGCCAGTCCTCATCCACACTTAACCATACATTACATTACAGGTTTTAACTTTCATAACTTCAAATCGTGTACAGAAAACATTTTCATGACTTTCAGAGAAAACGTGTATGCATGAACATTCATAGACAGGCGACAGAATAATAAGCAGAATAAGCAGAGTATAAAACAGAATACACTTAACCTAAACATAACCTATGGTTTAACTACCCAACAGAAATTCCCGACGACATAAAACCTAGTACCTCCATATTGTAGGGCCTTAAGGGCCGAACCTATACGCATGAACTTACTTGGCATCCGTAGAGTTTGCAAACCTTGAACATTTTTTCTCGGTGTCTCACGAACCTATATTATGCACATCCGAGCCGTTATTCACATTACGTAGGTGTTAACTAACGAATTAAGCAAAACATAATTCATAATCCATTCAAATAGCTCAAACCTATTTTGCATTAGGAAAACTCGATGAACACAAACTGAAAACCGGATTTCACAACCGCTCTAGGTCCAAGTTTTTGGACTGTCATAACTTCCTCGATTCTTATCCGTTTTTGATAATTCAACATGTTTCGGAAAGATTATTACGTCTAGATTAATATGAAATTGCCAATTTATAAAAAGAAGGTCAGATATGAGAGTAGGATTCACAAAACCGCAGACTGCTCTATAAGTGCCGAATTTCAATCGAATTTCCGTTTTTCATCGAACGAGCTTAGTTTTTCCTTAGTTTACCCATTCAAACCTTTAAATAATATTCTAGCATGGTTTCGTATAAATTTGACGGTTTTTCCCCAAAAACTCTAACCCTAAACTTCAACGAAACTAACGAATAACTACCCTAAACTTGATAACTAGGGTAGAGGATTACCTTAAACGAAGAGACGGAGAAAAACCAGAGGAGACGAAGGGCTGAAACGTCGGCGTGGAGAGGAGAGGGAAGGTTCGTCGCTGGAAGAGAGAAAACAGTGAAGAGATGGAAGGAAACAGAGAAGTGAAGTGTGAAAGTGCAAAGCTTAACGTGGAAGAGAAGAGAAAAGTGGAATTTGGCTTTTTCCACAAGATTTGGACAAGTGGCATGCCCACATTGGCTCACTCCCACTAACCTTAATCTACTTCCTAAATTGCCCCTCATTGGCTTTCAACTAAATTGTCATTTAGTTCTTTGTTTCGGTTACTCCTTGGTTCGGTCTCCCCCACTAAACATTCCAATAAAATATTCACTACATTAATAGCGAAATAATCCCGACCAATAATTCAAGGGATAATTCCATGGCAAAAAATGCCGGGTGTTACACCCGCGTTCTGAGAAAAGGTACCCGTGTCCCCTCGGGGGCATTTCAGAGGGTGAAGACCCCCTGTGAATGTGAGGCGCACGTGCACGCGGGGGGGTCTTCACCCTCTGAAACGCCCTCGAGGGAAAACGGGTGCCCTTTCTCAGAAGGCGGGTACTCGTTCTCCCCGGATCACTCTCCACGGATGGTACACGGGTACCCGCAAAGCCATATTTTGTCCATTTACAATACTTCGAGTTAGTTTTTGCACAAAAAACATAGTTGGATCCATTTTTTGCACTCAACCAATAGTTGAGTCCAAAAAATACATTTTATCCTTTATTTTATTCTATAAGTTCTAGATAAACTTTCTTAAGAGGTCATTGACTCTTCCTCAATTTATAGCAATAATGATAGCTATTTACAATATTTTAGTTTATTATTATTTCTTGATTAGTGTTTTTAGTTATTCTGCTTATCTGTATCTAGGGCTGGGCAAAAGTCGGGTTCGGTTCGGTTTTGGACCGAACTGACCCGACCTCTTCGGTTTCGGTTTCAGAAACCGAAACCGAACCCGAAACCGAACCCGAAAAACGTAAACCAGACCTGATCCGAAAACTTCGGTTCGGGTCGATTCGGTTCGAGTCGGTTTTCGCCACGTTGACCTTCTCCGTTTGACCACGTTGACCTGCTCCATTTGATCGGTTCTGTTCAGTCCAAAACCGAACCAAACGTCCAAACCGAAATAATAACAATGGGCATGTTCGTTCCCTCTCAAACCTGGAAAAACAATACATCTTGTCATAAACAGTCAGAAAAGCTACAGCAACTAAGCATTGTCATTGCGAACTGATGATATAAACAGAATATTTTTTCCTCTGCAAACTCAACTTTCATTTTTCCCACTTCAAACAAAAACCATTACATATTTACATGTAGATCATTCAAGCGTGTGGTAGAACCACAAGATCTAATCGTTCTGTGCTATGAACTTGAGCACGTTGCAAATATTAAAAATAGCAAAGCAAGGAAACTGAGAGACTTTTTCAGTCATCAAAGAGAGGCCACTGTTTATTGTTCACCTTCACAAAAGAACAGTTTTAGATGTTGTTTAAGCATAGGAGAAATTTTACATTAATTTGCTCCTTCAAGTTATGGTACTAATATAGTAGTTTCTTCAACAGCCCAGATCTCCGACTAGTTTGTTTAAGAAATTAGCATAAATTAAAATGACTGAAACTAACAAGTAACATCTTAAACAGTTTCATGTCCACGGAATAAAACAAGTGTTAAGAATGTTGAGAATCTATTCACTGCAACAACTAAAGCAAGAATACTACCTCGTGAAAAGCAAGCTTGAGAATCTATTCACTGTGAGTTGTATACACGAACCGACGGGAGGCAGCTGATATTGATAAACCGGAGCGCAATCGGAGGCGGGACAGTGAGCCGGAGCGTGAATCGGAGCGAGGAGTTGTCAGTTGTCACTCGTCACCAAGGAGAAGTCAGCCCGTCACCCGTGGTCGTCAATCCTCTGTCGCTGCCGCTGGAGCGCCGAGGGCGAGGAGTCGTCGCCGACTCGCCTCGTCGATCGTCTGTCGCGATCGCTGGAGTGAAGGCTGGCTGGAGCCGGAGGAGTTGAGCGAGAGCGACGACGAGGAGGAGTTCGAACTCGGCCACTCCCGACACTTCGAGTCTTCGACACCCTAAATCCCTAATCAGCAATAGGTTCGGTTTTTCAGGTTCGGTTCGGGTTTGGCCTCCACCCGAACCGAACCCAAACACATATAGGTGAGCCCGACCCGAACTCAAACAAATCAATTCTTCACCCGAACATACCCGACTCGAAGGCTCGGTTCGGTTCGGTTTCGGTTCCGCCCACCCCTATCTGTATCTTAATTGTTTTTAATTAATAAATTTAGTTTAATATTTATGCGCACATGTTCAAATAGTCATGTATGAAGTCTCTTTCCATAATTATGAAAGTAATGCCTACATTATTTGACATTGCTTGCTTGAAAATAAAATTTAAAACAATGATAATTTTAATTTTTTATTTATTGAAGAATTATTTATTAAATTATTATAAATAAAATAATAAAAATAAATACATCATTTAAGTAGAAAATAGTAGGATTATTTATACCTTCATTCCAAAACTTGGAAGCTCTAATCCTCCACTTCCACTCTTATCTTACTACTATTTATAAAAGAAAAACATCTCTAAGACAGTAACAGATAGAAAAAAAAAAACAAAAGTTATATATATCTTTTATTTTAATAGTTTATTTAGTCATAAATTTTAGGATTTTTTTTTTTTTAAACACACCTTAAAGTTTAAGTTTTTTTTTTAAAAAAAAAAAACTTAAAAAATACTATTCATTGTAAAAAACCTCCAAATTTCAAAAATAGGCAAAATAAATATTTTAGTCCAGACTAGCCAGTGACTGCCAGGAGGAGGCCGGCCTCCTCTCTAAACCGACAAAACCCGTGACTTTTGCCCACGGGTTTTGTCCTTTGCTGTGGAGGCCGGCCGGTTCAATTGAACCGGCTGGCCTCCATAGAAAATTCCAAAACCTGTGACAAGAGTCATGGGTTTTGGATTATTTATGGAGGGCTGGACCGGCCGGCCTCCATACCCCTATCTAAACCCTCATTCATTCTTCTTCAACTCACATCAAAATTTCTCAAAACTCTCTCTATTACTTTCTTTCTTCGACGATATTTTTCGGCGTTCAACAACTAGGTATGAAGTTTTTTTTTTTTGTTTTTTTTATCATTTACTTTACGAAATTTAAAATTATATAGACATTTTAATTACTCATTTTTTAATGATTTATTATTTTGTTCCATGTAAGCGACTAATTTTTAGTCTCATGCGATATTACTCTGCGTTCACCGTTTAGGTATGGAGTCTGTTTCTTTTTTTTTTTTACGAATTTATCTAAATATTATGAACATTTTAATTACCCATTTTTTAATGATTTAATATTTTGCTCCATGTAAGCGACTAATTTTTTTTTTTACGAATTTATCTATTATACTAAAATGGATCTCATCTGTGTAAGTGGTGTAATTGTACTTAGGAGACTGAATTTTAAGTGAGACCGTTTGTGACCCCTCCAGCCTTTTCTGGGAACTTACTTGAAAAGATAATTCTGTCTAGGAGATTGTCCAATACAGTCTTTCCTGAAAATTATTTTGATCAGTACTTTCCACGTTTTAACTTTTTGTATTTTATTACTTTTGTTTTAATTTTTTTTTAGCGGCGACGATGGATTCCGATTCAAGTAGATTGATTGATTTAGATGAGAGATCAGCTGGTGATGTAGAAATGGATTGGTGTGCAGACGGCACGCCTGCATATGGTGATGGACGATCATTCGATCACCCAGATGCAAATGAAGAAGTATTCAATTATTCGACCTCCAAAACGCTAGATGATGAGTTTCGAACATTGGTTGGCTCAGATGGCGAAGAAGTGGAAAGCAGACCGGTAAGAGAACAAATCTCAATAGGATTTCATGCAGGTAGAAAATCTGGTTCTTTAGAGGAACTTAAAGACGAAATATATAAATATTCTTTGGAAAAAAATTATGGCATTAAATTCACTAAAAGTGAAAGAACTCGACTGACGGCTAAGTGTGGAGATGAGTGCGGGTAGCGACTGCATGCATCGTTGATGCAAAATGAGCGAACGTTTCAAATAAAGAAATTGATCGACTCTCACTGCTGTTCGAGGCAAGTTGAAAATCGACACGCTTCAGCAAAATAGATGGCGACACATTACTTGAACAGGTTCAAAAGTCACCCTACCTGGGACATTTAATCTATTATCGAGATAATGAGGAATGACTTCACCGTCGATATTTCACCCAGTCTTGCCACAAGTGCAAGAAGCATAGCTCGAACCCTCAATGAATGGAAGTGCAACGAACAGTACGTGCAAAGCTTGAGAACTGAGATTGAATAGTTTGTGCGAGTCATTCAATGCACTTCTTTTGCTAGTCAGGGACAAACTGATCCTAACCATGTTCGAGATGATCTGAACACGCTAGATGACTCGCATCGTGAAGAAATATGAGAATGTGATGACCCAAATGTGCACGTATGAGTACGATGGCTGCACGAACCGGAACCCGGATGGCAGTACGTCGGCGCGGGCGAACCGGAAGGTGACAGGTCATAAAGAGGGGGTCGTCACAATCCCACATCGCTTGGGAAAGTATATGGAAATGAAACATATGTAAGAGATCCCTCCTAAAATAGTAAGACGCGTTTTGGAGCACAATTGGTAACGGATCCCATAAGAACTCCGAAGTTAAAAGTGCTTCGGCGAGAGCAATTTCAGGTTGGGTGACCTTCCGGGAAGTTCTCACCAAATAAAGCCGTGAGGGGATGATATTGGGCTACGGCCCAATCCCCAGAGCGGACAATATCTTGCTGGGATAATGGGTCGTTACAAATGGTATCAAAGCCTGTACCCAACCGAAAATGTGGCCAACGAGGACGTTGGGCCCCCGAGGAGGGGTGATTGTGATGACCCAAATGTGCACTTATGAGTACGATGGCTGCACAAACCGGAACCCGGAGGCGGTGACGTCGCGCTGGGCGAACCGGCATGGTGACAGGTCGTAAAGAGGAGGTCGTCACAATCCCACATCGCTTGGAAAAGTATATGAAAATGAAACATATGTAAGAGATCCCTCCTAAAATAGTAAGACGCGTTTTGGAGCACAATTGGTAACGGATCCCATAAGAACGCCGAAGTTAAAAGTGCTTCGGCGAGAGCATTCCAGGTTGGGTGACCTTCCGGGAAGTTCTCACCAAATAAAAGACGGAGGGGATTGAATTGGCGCTACGGCCCAATCCCCAGAGCGGACAATATCTTGCTGGGATAATGGGTCGTGTACAAATGGTTATCAAGCCAGTACCCAACGAAAAATTTGGCAAGAGGACGTTGGGCCCCCGAGGAGGGGTGATTGTGATGACCCAAATGTGCACTTATGAGTACGATGGCTGCACAAACCGGAACCCGGATGGCGGTACGTACGCGCGGGCGAACCGGAAGGTGACAGGTCGTAAAGAGGAGGTCGTCACAATCCCACATCGCTTGGAAAAGTATATGAAATGAACATAGGTAAGAGATCCCTCCCAAAATAGTAAGATGCGTTTTGGAGCACAATTGGTAACGGATCCCATAAGAACGCCGAAGTTAAAAGTGCTTCGGCGAGAGCATTTAGGTTGGGTGACCTTCCGGGAAGTTCTCACCAAATAAAGCCGGAGGGGATGATTATTGGGCTCGGACCAATCCCCAGAGCGGACAATATCTTGCTGGGATAATGGGTCGCTTAAAATGGTATCCAAGCATGACCAACGAAATGGGCCAACGAGGACGTTGGGCCCCGAGGAGGGGTGATTGTGATGACCCAAATGTGCACTTATGAGTACGATGGCTGCACAAACCGGAACCCGGATGGCGGTACGTCCGCGCGGGCGAACCGGAAGGTGACAGGTCGTAAAGAGGAGGTCGTCACAATCCCACATCGCTTGGGAAAGTATATGAAAATGAAACATATGTAAGAGATCCCTCCCAAAATAGTAAGATGCGTTTTGGAGCACAATTGGCAACGGATCCCATAAGAACGCCGAAGTTAAAAGTGCTTCGGCGAGAGCAATTCCAGGTTGGGTGACCTTCCGGGAAGTTCTTGCCAAACCAAGCCGTGAGGGGAGGATATTGGGCTACGGCCCAATCCCCAGAGCGGACAATATCTTGCTGGGATAATGGGTCGTTACAGAGAAGCTGGCCGATTCAAATGACATCTTGTGTCCCAAGATAAGGACAAAGCTTGAGAAGCTAAAGAGTGTATCTGGAAATTGGCATGCAACGTTTGTGGGAGCTACACGATTTCAAGTCCGCAATGGATACAAACAATTCGATGTCGACATGAGTTTGGGTGTGTGCAACTGCACCAGGTGAGAGCTTACAGGAATCTCGTGTGTCCATTCCATTCCTTGCATGTACTGGATAAGAGTCGCACCGGAAGACTACGTGAATGCATGCTATTACACGGGAAGATACCTGCAGATGTACTCACACTATTTTCATCCCATCAGCGGCCAAATAATGTGGCCACTCGTAGAAGATATGAACGAAATCCTCCCGTCAAAAAGACAGTCAACCTGGTAGGCCGAAGAAGACAAGAGTGTGAGATGTCGAAGAGCCATCAAGCTCAAGAGTTAGTAAGAGGAACTCAACCGTGCGTTGTCGTATACGTCGGCAGCAGAGGCATAATACTCGTACTTGTCCTAACCGAGGATCAACTTCAGGCGTTGCTTCGTAGGACACATTTATGGGCTTCAACACATGTGACGAGATGCAGAAATTTTCGACACATGGCCGTGGCATAAATTTGTAATTTTTTTTAATATACCATTTATTAATTTTTTTGTAATTCATTTATTCTTTAATTATTAATTCATTTAAATAGGAGTTTCTTTTTAATTTATTCAATTCAAGTATTTAAATTATTTATTTCTAAAATGTGATTGAAATTGTAATTATTTATTTAAGTTTAGTATTCATGAAATTTACATCACAAAACTAAACTAAACTACACTGGTGGGTCATCATCATCTTCGTCGAGACTAAGGTGCCCCATCCAATTCTTGACACTCGCATCCAGTTCATCGACTCTGCCTATAAGGTGCTGTATGTCCCGCTGCTGGCTTTATTGTATCTCCAATACCTGATGCAGGTGTTGTTGGTGCGTCTGTTACATTTGATACATCTGCTGGTACTGCATATGCTGCGTATGCTGCATTTGAGCCATCTACTGCTGGTGCGTCTGCTGCATCTGATACAGCTGCTGCAGATACTGCCTCGTGCCCCATCCACTAGCCTCATCTTCCTCCTGGGGGGCCAATGGCGGCGATGTGGTCTCCTCCATCGGCACTGTTCGAGAGGTTGATGCTATCTGATCGCTCTTCAGCACCCAAGTGCCATTGACTTCCATAAAGCTCATTTTCATCAGATGAGAGGTGTTGAATACGTCGGTTGGCCTTTGAATTGTTCTCGACTCGCCAACCGGTATCTGAATCCCAGCTTGATCGATGATCTTCATAATCAATGGCCCGTACGGGAGATTCGTCCTGGGTGCCCTTCCGACCTCACGCATGTAACTTAAAATCAAGAAGCCGGAGTCAAAAGGCTTCCCGTTGCACAACTTCTCCATGACATAGAGGTCCATGCAGCTCACGAGATTTCGATGTCCCTCTCGCGGCAAAAAGGTCTGGGCTAGCATGTTACGAAGAACCCGACCTCTAATATTCAGTTCTCTATTTCGTGGCTTGACGAACACCTCGATGTTGGAATTGATATGAAGTCCCCGTAGAAACTCTACTCCCTCGGGCAATGTGACAAAGGGCAATCTCGGGAAGCATGGTAATATTACTTTGCCTCTTCTATGGCAAACCTCAGCACTGAGTTCACTAGCTCTGGACGTATCATAAACCCTCAACCAAGGACGTACGTCTTCAAACCTATCAAAACTCCATTTTTTCCAGACGCTGTCAAGTTTGAGTAGAACAAGCAAACTATTCTCTCACAAAAATCGTCACTAAATGCATTGACCCCGCCCAGACCGATGGCGTCAAATATATCTTTGATTCCCAACGACTTCCAACCTGTAAAGTTGAAAGTCATACCATGACTAACTGAGCGTTTAAGCAAATCTTGCTCAAATTTCTCTTTACACTCTTGATTCCGAAATTCCATGGCAGTAGTCTAGCTAACTGATCTACTTAATTCAGCATCCATCGTCGTTGCTAAAAAAAAAATTAAAACAAAGTTAATAAAATACAATATTTAAATAATGTATAATATATAAATAATTAAAAAAAACAAACTCCATGGACCTAGCCGGTGAACGCGGAGTAATATCACCAGAGAGAGTAAAAATTAATCGCTTACATGGAGCAAAATATTAAATCATTAAAAAATAGGTAATTAAAATGTCCATAATAGTTAGATAAATTTGTAAAAAAAAACAGGCTTCATACGTAAAAGGTGAAAGCGGAGTAATATGGCCTCAGAGTAAAAATTAGTCGCTTACATGGAGTAAAATATTAAATCATTAAAAAATGAGTAATTAAAATGTCCATACTATTTTAAATTTCATAAAATAAATGATAAAAAAATAAAAATAAAAACTTAATACTTAGCCGTTGAATGCCGAAGGAAGGAATTAATAGAGAGAGTTTTGAGAGATTTTGGTGTGAGTTGAAGAAGAGGAATGAATTGTTTTTAAATAAAAAACTGGAGGCTGGCCGATCCAACTAGACTGGCCGGCCCACTCCTGGCGGCCACTAGACAGTTCAGACTAAAAAGTTTATTTTGCTTATTTTTAAAACTTGAAGATTTTTTTACGATAAATAGTAATTTTAAAATTTTTTTTTTAAAAAAAAAACCTAATTTTAATACATGCCTTTCAAAAAATCAATTGAATTTTTTAAATTTTCATCAGTCACACGTACTAACGAATGGTTACAATTTTTACACCTCTTTCACACAGTAAAACACTACCTAAGAAATTAAAGATAATGGAGGGACCCACATTATTAACCTTTCTCATGGAGTGCCGTGGTCCACACGGTTTTAAGTCTTCATCGTCAAGGGGGACAACCACCAGTGACTTTGGTGGGTCCTCATCATTAATCAACGACGACAACACCACTGCCTCACGTCCTTTCTCTTTATAAAAAGTACTGATAAAGAGAGGGTCTTCTTCACGTTACGAATCTTTCCCCCTCCCAAATCACAGCTCATAAGCAACCTCCAAATCACAGCTCGTAAGAGCACCTCCAATGGTCGGCACCCATAGGTGCCTACCATTATTTAAAAAAATAAAAAATTATTCTCTTTCTCATCCATCTCATATTATTTTTCTTCCACGTCAGATTGGGCAACTTTAATCAAAAAACCACTCTAATGGTTGTCATCGACCGATGCCATACTATATTAAGAGTTTAATATATTTTTTCTCTCTCTCTATGGTCCCACATCTATATTATTTTATTTATTATTTTGATTATATTTAATAAATTGAGTAATTACTACATACAATTAAACTTAGTTACCGATTTACATATTAATTATAAATAATTAAATAAAATAAAAACCCGAACATCACAACACATTAACATACTTAATAAATTTTACATACTTCAATATGAATAATATTTTTCAATCAGCTTGTGCTCCAAATCGAGACCATATATGCTCGACCAAGTCGGACTGAAGATTGCGATGAATGTTTTTATCACGGATTTCAGTATTTCGTTGAAGCATTGTCTGAAAGTTGGAAATAGATCCGTGTGATACTTCAATTGTTGGTGATGGGGTAGGACCTTCATCGTAATTATAATCATCATATAAGCCCCGTTCATCCTCCACAATCATATTGTGCATTATGATACATGCGTACATAATATCTTTGATAACAGCTCTGTCCCAAAACCGACATGGCCCTTGTACAATGGCAAACCTAGATTGAAGAACCCCAAATGCTCGCTCAACATCTTTGCGCACTCCTTCTTGGAATCGGGCAAATAATTGTCTTTTCTCCCCTTGGGGCAATGTGATGGTCTTCACAAATGTACCCCACTGTGGATATATACCATCTGCCAAATAGTACCCCATGTTGTATTGAGTGCCATTAACCGTAAATTCAACTGGAGGAGCTCGCCCTTGCAAGATGTCAGTGAATAACGGCGATTGGTTCAACACATTTAAATCATTGTTGGATCCAGGGACGCCAAAAAATGCATGCCAAATCCAAAGATCTTGTGACGCAACAGCTTCGAGCATAATTGTTGGCCTTCCGTGATCACCTCGGGTGAATTGACCTTTCCATGCAACTGGACAATTTTTCCAACCCCAGTGCATACAATCAATACTACCCAACATGCCGGGAAACCTGCGTTCCTCGCCCATATGAAGTAAGCGAGCGATGTCTTCTAGATTGGGTCGTCGCAAATACTCTGCCCCAAAATTCTCATTTACTCCCCGAACAAAATTGACGAGGCACTCCACTGCAGTGGTTTCACCAATCCGGACGTATTCATCAACTGAGTCCGCAGCCACTCCATGTGCCAACATTCGCATAGCAGCAGTGCACTTCTGTAAAGGGGATAGTCCATTTTTACCAGTTGCATCAACCCTCAATTGGAAATACTGAGAATGCTGTCCAAGGGACTCCACTATGCGTAAAAAACGTGTCTACGCATTCTAAAACGTCTCCTAAAATGATATTCTCCATACACCGGTTGTTCAGTAAAGTAGTCATCGAACAAATGTTGGTGGCCATCTTCACGTCCCCTATCTCTGTAAACCCTTGTTTTTTGCCCTCTTCTCGATCTACTACATTCTTCATGTCTCTTCTCTACGAAATATTTGAAATATTGTTCCTCGCACTCGTCGGTGCATTCTGCTACTATAATATTCTTGATCTTCATATTCTCGTAGGGATTAGGAGACGGTGGTGAACCATTAGGAGACGGTGGATAGTTTGAGTGATTCGAGTTTGAAGAATGTTCCGAATCCATTTGAATATGAATTGGAGGTAGTTGGAAAAAATTGTTGATACTTGATAGAAATGGGTTGGTATGTATTTATATATGTAAAAAAAATAATAACTTATAAAAATCATATAATTATGGGCATAGCCGTTGAGAGTTGAACCGTTGAGAGCAACAGTTACTTTTATAAAAATTAATTTTTTATTATAAAAAGTACTTCAACATTATACCATTATCTTTTTTTTTTGTTTTTTTAATAATGGGCATCGGTGCCCATGGGTTGCACTTTTTTGCAACCCATGGGCACCACTCGCTGCTCTCCAATGGAGAGAGCAGCGAGGGAGGCTGGTGCCTGTCAGAAAAACCTGACAGGCACCCTTGAGGGCATCTCCCATTGGAGATGCCCTAAGCAACCTGAAAGAGTTCTCATCTTCTCAAATTACTCTCCTTCCTCCAGACATTCTTCACGTTACGAATCTTTCCCCCTCCCAAATCACAGCTCATAAGCAACCTCCAAATCACAGCTCATAAGCAACCTAAAAAGAGTTCTCATCTTCTCAAATTACTTTCCTTCCTCCAGACAAACTCAATGGCCGAAGGAATCCTCTTCCCCTTTGTTGCAGGCCTCCTTACCAAATTGGCTTCTACTGCTTTCAAAGAGGCTTTCAAAGAGACTGCACTGATCTGTTGTGCAAAAGAGGATTTTGCCAAGCTCAAGGAAACTTTTTCTGCTATGCAGGCGGTGCTTCTTGACGCTGAACAGAAGGCAGACCTAAACCAATCCGTCAAGGATTGGCTTGGGAAGCTCAAGGATGCCGCTTACGATGCCGATGACTTACTCGACGAATTGTCCTACGAAATTCTGAGGCGAAAGGTGATTTCGAGAGATAAAATTGCCAAAAAGGTACGCATTTTCTTCTCCAAACATAACCAGCTTGCTTTTGATGCGAAAATGGTCCACAAGATTAAGAAACTTACGCAGAGACTGGAGCTTATAGCAGCTAATAGAACCCAGTTCCAATTCTTAGAAACAATACCTGTTCAGTCTAGGACAAAGGATAGAGAGTATACTCACTCCTTTGTTCGCGAAGAGGAAGTGATTGGGAGGGATGAAGAAAAAGAAGAAATTGTGAAGCGTCTGCTTGAAATCAATGAAAAACAGAACGTGTCAGTAGATGCAATAGTGGGTCTGGGAGGATTGGGAAAGACTATGCTTGCGCAGTCTGTATTCAACCATAAAAGAGTGGAAGGTGCCTTTGCTTTGAGACTGTGGGTGTGCATCTCTGAAATATTTGATCTGAAAATAACAGTGGAGAAAATAATAGAAGCAGCTACCGACCAAAGGCCATCTGGGGTTGAGATGGATTCATTGCAACGTGAGCTTCGAAACCTAATGAATGAGAAGAAGTACCTTCTCGTGATGGATGATTTGTGGAACGAAAACTGGGAAAGATGGGCCGACTTGAAAAGGTTGTTGATGGGCGGTGCAAAAGGAAGTAAGATTCTCATCACCACTCGCAGCAAACTAGTTGCTGAGGTTTCTGAAGCAACTTCCCCCTACATTTTAAAGGGCTTGTCTGAAAGCAATTCGTGGATATTGTTCAAACAAATGGTTTTCAAAGAAGGAGAAGAACCAGAGAGCCCAAACATGATAGAAATCGGGAAAAAAATTGCAAGGAAATGTATGGGTGTCCCACTTGTTATAAGGACCATAGGACGATTATTATACTTTAAAACATCGGAAGCTGAATGGTTGTCTTTCAAGAATAATGAGCTTTCAACAATCACACAGCAAAAAGAAGAGATAACTCGGGTGCTTAAACTCAGCTACAATCACCTTCCCTCTCATTTGAAGCCATGTTTTGCGTATTGTTCGTTGTTCCCAAAAGATCACAAATTTGATAAAGATGAATTGATTAAGTTGTGGGTGGCCGAAGGATTTGTCCAATCACAAGGTGAGAATGAATGCTTAGAGGATGTTGGCAATAAGTATTTTATGGAGTTGATATGGAGGTCTATTTTCCAAGATGTACAAACAAATGACTATGGTGATGTCGTAGGATGCAAAATGCACGATCTCATGCACGATTTAGCACGTTTAGTTGCAGGCACAGAGTGTTTTACTTCAGATTCAGATATTAAGAATGTCAATGAACAAACTCGACGAGTATCATTTGATTGTGGTGGCGAATCAAAGTGGCCTGCACTTTTCACATCACAACTCAAACCATATAAATTAAGAACATTTTTATCGTCGATACAGGTGTGGGATTATAGTCTTAGTTGCAAGCTAAATGAAACTGAATTGGAAGGCTATATATTATCTCTTAAATCGCTACGGGTTTTGAATTTACAGTGGTTACATATGAGAAAAGTACCATTGTCAATTGGTATTCTAAAGCACCTAAGATTTCTTAATTTTTCGGACAATGACAAGATAAAGTCGCTCCCCAGTTCAGTTACTAAATTGCTTTTTTTGCAAACATTGCATCTCAATAATTGTTCGCTTATAGAACTACCAGATGATATTGGAAGTCTTGTTAACTTGAAGCATCTTGATCTTTCCTGTAATGAGTCCATAGAAAGGCTCCCGGATTCCACATCTAAATTGGTGCATTTGCAGGAATTGATTCTCAAATACTGCAGAAGTCTAAGAGAATTACCAGAAAATATAGGTAATATGGTAGACTTGAGGTTTCTTAATCTTACCGGTATCAAGCGTATAGAATTGCTTCCGAATTCAATTTACAAGTTGCAGAAATTGCAATTATTAAATTTGAGCTTTTGTACATCTTTAAGAGAATTGCCAAGAGATGTTTCCAATCTAATAAACCTAAAGCATCTGGATCTTGGATACTGTGATGGATTGAGAAGCATGCCACTTGGACTAAATAAGTTGACTGGTCTTCATACGATGAACTTATATGCAGTGGGTCCCTTAGTGTCTTCTGAAGATAGTGGGTTGTGGCAACTTAATACTCTTATCAACATAAGGGGAAGATTGTGTATCAGAGATTTACATCACTTGAGGAAGGATTCGTCCCAAGCTAACTCCGTAAACTTGAAAGATAATCACGGACTCCGTGATTTGATCTTAAAATGGAGTGAAATTGACTACAATCCTAATGGTATCGATCACGACTTTGTAGTTTTGGAAAAATTGCATCCAAACAAAAATGTTGAAACATTGAGTATATATGGATATGGTGGAGTGAGATTATCAAGCTGGGTATCTTCATTATCAAATTTGACGAAAATCTCGATTGGAAATTGTGAAAGATTGCAGTATGTTCCACGACTTGATCGACTTCCAAATCTCCAACAGTTGTGGTTAAAAAACTTAAAACTCATAGAGTATGTGGACAACAATGAGAGAGTGGATGAATTTCATTCGAGCTTATTCTTTCCATCCTTACAATCTCTCTCTCTTAGGAACATGGATAAATTAAAAGGATGGTGGAAGTCGAGGGAATTCACTCCAAAAGATCGTGGTAAGAACTTCCTTCTTCCATCATTTCATTGCCTCTCTTGTTTGAGGATATTGGATTGCCCTCGAATGTTTTCCATCCCATCCCTCAACTCGTCTTTAAAGGAACTGTATCTTAGCTACTCCAGTGCATCTCCAGAAGATTACACCCAATTGGAAGCGCTTGATCGCCGTGATGATTTATACTCGAGTTTTCAACACTTGACCGCTCTGCATTTTCTTTGTATAATCGATTGTAGGGATCTTGTTATGCTACCAGATTGGATTGGTAACCTTACTTCATTACAGGAACTGAATATTAGCTTTTGTCCAAGACTAACTTTGCTTCCCGAGGGCATTCGCCGACTCTCTTCTTTAAGGAAATTGACTATCCATGGTTGTAGCAGACTGGAGAATTGGTCGAAGATTGGTAACCTTACTTCATTACAGGAACTGAATATTATACGGTGTGATGATCTTGTTATGTTACCAGATTGGATTGGCAACCTTACTTCATTACAGGGACTGACAATTATGGATTGTCCAAACCTAACTATGCTTCCCGAGGGCATTCGCCAACTCTTTTCTCTAAGGAAATTGGCTATCATTGAGTGTGGGAGACTGGAGGAAAGATGCAGGCCACAAATTGGCGAGGATTGGTCCAAGATTGCTCACGTCAAAGATATCAAAATCGGTTGGTAAATCAAGTACCCAAAACCAATATTTCATCTTTCAACACCAGATGTAATGACAGGTATTGCCATTTGTTTTACACCTTTCGAAGTTGTTCATCAATGGATGATGTGTAATTTAAATGATGATGTGTAATAACAACTTTCGAAGACATACTTTTTTATATTGGTATATTATCATACAACAACGCATGATGTGTAATTTAATCTCTATTTTTATTATAAATATTAATCCCTAATAGTATACTCAATCAAATACACAAACATCACATCTACTCCTAAATTCACCTCCCCCATTTTTTATCAATAAAAGGTTATCAAGACAGCTAATATTGTTACGTTTTCATGGCCGTGTACTAGATTAATGCTAATACAAAAAGTTTGCCTTATAACTAAATAATTATTTAATATATTAAAAATAATATTATATTTATTTTTTAATTTTATATTTTGATATTAATTACTGATGTGTAGTGTGATTATTAATTGTTTATAGCAAATAAATTTAGCTTTCCTTTGATAAAATAACTTTATTTATTTGTGTATATAAATAATTGAAAAGACAGTTCATTTATTTTTCCAAAATACAGAGTTAATGATATACCTATAGAGTGCCACGTCATGAATAGAGGAGAAAAAGTAAGGCCCAACAAAAATCAGACAAAACGACAACGTTCTTCGTCTTCCTTCTCAACGTGATTTCTGCAAAATCTGTTTCCTACTAATTTCTTCCGTCTTTCTTCTTCTGCATTTTAAAATATACTCTCACTCCTGAGTCCTGACTCACTCCCAGTATTCTCTCTCTCTCTCTAAAAATGGCTGTGGCTCAGGCTCTCGCCCTGTTTCTCGCTCTGTCCTTGCTGCTCCTGCTTCTGCACTTACCTACTTTGAAGGTAATCCAAGTTTTTTTTTTTTTTTGGCCTTAGTACCAGTAGATCTGTGATGTATAAAGGGTGCTGCTTTTTCTGGGTTTTCATTGCCTTTCCAATGGTGTCCTTTCCTCTTCTTGCTCTGCTTCTCTCAGAATGTAGATCAGAGCTTCCTCTCTCTCCCTGCTAGTGAGAGAAACATAAAAACCTCATCTGCGTTGATTTCATCTTAAGAGTTAAGTCTAACCCAATCTGCATTTTGGGGATTCAGAGCCGCTGCCGATTTAGTAAATGTCATCTTCCATAATCCTGGAATTCAAGAAGGTTCTGCTTGCGGGCCACTTATAGATGCTGTTGCTATCAAGGAGCTCTTCCCTCCATTGCCCACCAAATGTCAGTATATGCAACTCTTCAATTACAACATAAAAAACATGAAATAAAAATTAGCAAATCACTCAAACTTCAAAACACAGATTTATAGCAGGAATTTTCACATGATCGTCCAAGCTCCTGATTTTTTAATTAGGCAGTTGCTTTCAATATGATAATAGAAGACCGTATAAAGTGTGGTTTATCACTATAGAAAACTAAATCTGGACATTTTGTTACCTTTTCTTGATCCGCTGATGTTTGGTGCTGATCAATTCTTGCAGATAACTTGGTTAAAAACAATGGATTTGAAGAAGGTCCTCATCGTTTAGTAAACTCCTCAAATGTGGTCTTGCTCCCTCCCAGACAGGAAGATCGCACATCCCCGCTTCCCGGTTGGCTCATTGAATCTCTAAAAGCTGTCAAGTTCATAGATTCAAAGCATTTCAACGTCCCATTTGGAGAGGCTGCGATTGAGCTTGTTGCAGGGAGAGAAAGCGCCATCGCCCAAATTATCAGAACAGTTCCAGACAGAGTCTATAACCTGGCATTCGCAATTGGAGATGCCAAAAATGGCTGCCACGCTCCAATGTTTGGTCGAAGCTTTTGCAGGAAATAATGCTCTCAAAGTCGCATTCCAGTCCCATGAAAAGGGAATGTTCAAAACTGCCAGTTTCAAATTCAAAGCTGATTCAGATAGAACAAGAATCACATTCTTCACCTCATATTACCACACTAGGATGGATGACTTTGGCTCTCTCTGCGGCCCTGTTGAGTTTTAACCTGCTGAAGGAATAATGTTTCACCGACCATCATCTAAAGTACCCACGAGGCACTTCTCCGACAAGAACTCGAAATTCACCCAAGCATGATATTTATCTAAACAAAACGAGATTGGTTAAAGAATGCAATATGTATCTAGCAATGTCATTTGTTAAAAAATAGATAAATGAACACACTCTTAAATTTAAAGGTAATGAGCAAGATTTTCAGGAAGCAGAACCAACAAAGTGACTTATGCTACATCCTAATAGAATCATAAGCATTTAACTTTTTTTAATTATGTTGGTAGAGGAGGTTAAGAGTCAAAGTAAATTTTATGGTACATTAATGAGTGAAATCCAATCAACTTAACAAGTCTAGACTTACTGAGTAATGTTGTCAATTAAATTGCAAGGATACTGAATAAAGATGTAGAGTCTTTTCTCACAGCCTTAATTAGCTTATCAACACCTGGGACAAATATCTTGTCATAAATAGGTACTTGTCCTCAAAAGCAATTTATAACATGGTCGAGAATAGTTGTACAAACTCTCAAATTACGCCAAGAAAGTATGTCATTCATGCAACGTGCCAAAAAGAATGAAATTAAATGTGCTAATTTTTTAAAAGGAACTTGCCAATAGCTAACCCAACCATAGGTTCATAAATCTGTCTTGTACAGCCGTACTTGTGGTTATCCTTCAAATAATTAATTAACCATCCAGAAATTGCTGCATTTGTAGCAAGACAGTAAAACCAATTTCAACGGATTAAAAATTGTGTACCTTTTCAAATTCTATACTTGATTAAATTATTGCTCTAACAAATAAAATTTATCAACCATGATCAGTCACTAAAAGTGCAAAAACTTACCAACAAGTTGTTTATAATGTACAATGTTTAGAATGATGTTTATACCTCTGGGGTGAAATTTCATATACGGAGATATATTATAGACACAACCTTTCAGCACTAGTCCACATGCAATCTTCTGTTTGATGTTGTTTAACTTCGCTCAAAGAGATTAGTCTCTTATTTGACTGCCCTTTCAGTCCTAAGAAACATTTAAAAAAGGTGAGGCAATGAATAATGTTGCAACTAATTTTGCAGTTCATATTCCAACGATTGAATATATTTACAGTTATATTTATATTTATAAAAAATAAAATTATATCAGAATAAGTAAATATTTTTCAAACGTATCTAGTTCCCTTGAATAAATCTTATATTAGCTATTCCATGAATAAGAAGTTAAGAACCTTAGAAATTACATAAAACAAACGGATTTAATGATGGAAAGTGCAATGTTAAAAAAATTTCACTCATTGATGAAAATTCAGGAAGAACAAAGCTTGTCAATTGACTTGCAAAAAAAAAATACAGCTAGACCATCATCAAGCAGAACTTTTAACTCTGTCAACACTAAGAGGAGGAGAGTGAGTTTTCCAAACTTAAAGTTCTTAACGGTCAGCAAGATAAATAAATTCAACATTAAAAACAAAGTTACAATTTTATTTTTCTCTACAAAAAAACTAATTGCAAACTGAAAAACTAATTGCCATTAAAGCAACCATACAAAGAAGATAATCATGCATAATCATGCAGCAAACCGAATAAGCATAAAAGTTGAAAATCCATGAATAGGCATACCTGCAAGATCAGGGTGGGTTCAAGTGAGCTTAAGCCAGTCCATTTGGCTATACCCTTTTTCAAAAGGAACCTTGGCTCGAACTGTAGGCTTACGAGCAATAGTTTTCTGCTTTTCTGGATTATCCACAGAATTTTTAGGATCTCCTGATACCACTTGTCTTGATGATTTATTTGATTGTTTTGAAGATGACACATCCTTGACATAAAAGACAAAGAACCAACTTTTTCCTGCTTAATGAACGAGCTGTTATTTGGCAATATCCCACCATTGTGACGGCTACAACTAGCATGTGAGACATCATCCTTAATGGCAATGCCTTTTATGTCTAACAGAGGATCTTTTGACTTGAGCAAATCTTGGCCGTCTTGTAGACCAACCTAAATGTCAACTATCATTTTAGTACGAAAAGAGAAAATACCACATAATCATATACAGCTCAACAAGGAGGGAGCTTATACTACTTAATAATCCCTTGGGAAAAATATTACAAAGATGGAT
This sequence comes from Begonia masoniana, assembly GCA_022432975.1. NCBI lineage: Eukaryota > Viridiplantae > Streptophyta > Magnoliopsida > Cucurbitales > Begoniaceae > Begonia > Begonia masoniana. The sequence goes on from CM039510.1 coordinate 47,319,230, forward strand.
CATGAGAACTGTAATGTAAAAAGTGAGCTTGCCTGACAATGTAAAATCATCATCACCAGCCATCTCTCACTTCCAGAGAATATAAGGTCTTCCCACAGAAACACAATTATCAGCACCCGTTCTGTTTCATAAAGAGTATTTAATCAACCCATGAGAAACAAGAGCCAATAACTCAATGCTAACTAGATAACCCTGAATAACAACTATCAAACAAAACATATGACAAAGCAATACATCGCTGTATCTTTCCCTCTCCACGAAATTCATATGACCTGATTGGTCTCCTTCCCAATTCACTCTCTAATTCACTGAAAACAGAATCAAACCCAGCTTTCCCTTTGAAGCCAGATGCTTCAAAAATCAGAATCCGACCACCAACTCGCTCCGATCTCCACTCCTATGCAGATTCGAATAGAATCATCAGAGGAAAAAAACTCACCTCTAAATGCCGGCCGAACTCCTCCACCGAATTCCCAGCAGAGGTTTCTGTTCGGTCAAAACTATTTCAAACGCTTGGCGCCAATTTGATGGAGAATTTAGTCGACCCAACAGTCTGGACATTAATCGCCGAAGCCCCTTCGGACCGCTAACCTATTACAGAATTGACTGATTCAATAGCTATGAAGATTGAAGAAGATGCAAAACTTAGCTGCGTAGAATTTAAGAAGGCCGCCATGGACTCAATGGGCTAGTACTAGCAAGCCTTTTGAACTATAAAATCATTTTAATTAATTAGTGTAATTAACATTTTTAATTATTTATATTTTATTTTAATTATTAAATTAATTAATAAGTGATACGCGTAACGTCACGAGATGAAATTAGAGAGCAAATCTATCATTATCCAAAATCAAAAGTGCATGAAATTTTTATTTGAAATGAGAAAAAAAATCAACACATTAAATCTGTGACATTAAATTCAAAAGACCCTTAAGTTATAAAAAATTAAACCAAATAAAAACATTTTAAATATATGTTAGATATAAATAGATTGACGTAAATACAATGAGTTGGATGAAGTAAAAGATCCTTAATAATCTTGGTTTGATTTACACCAATAATAAAAAAATAAAAAAATAAAGTTCATTTTTATTTGGGTTCTCTGATCATAGTTAGTTTAGTAATTCATATTAATGGCTAGTTAATCAAACATCAAGTAACTTAAGTAATCATGTTCGTCATCAATTACTCGAGACTCTTTGATGAAAAAAATCTTTAAATAACATTTGAGTTCGTTCCTAAACTTATTTATCTCATTTTAGAGAATACATCATCGCTAAGAAAAGAACTAGAAGAAAATTTAGCAGAGCTTAAACGAACAGACACGACATTAAAGTTTGCAAAGAATATCAATGGTGTGATGTATTTATCATTTATAAATTTTGCTTATGATTTATATGCATAATGATTTTAGCATGATACATCATTTAGTTTTTAACAATTATAACCTCAACTATTTCTGATCTACACATATCCTTGTTAAACTATATTTGGGCTACCTTCTAAGTCATGGAGCTACAACGAATGTAAACAAGGGTTTCATATTTGCCGGGATCACAATAGATTTATAATGTTCCACGATTTCAATTCTCAAAATAGGAAAAATCTTGGTCCGACCCACATTATCTTATGGAGGTTTCGATGGCAACCGTGAACATCCAACTTTCAACCAGATTGTAGAGAGGACAAAAACAATGGGACAATTAATATAAAGGAATATTATGGGAATAGGCTCGACTATTTCTACGATATAGTGGTTGTGGCAATGGGAAAAATGATAATATTATCAAATTAATTAGAATTTGAAAAAAAAAAAAAAGCTATTTTCTAGCTGTTCCCGTTTATGGTCAATGACGAAAGTATTTCGAATTTCCACAATTTAGTCCATATGCTTCGGATTTTGTTCTAAAGCAGGTTAGATCAATAAGATTAAAGTTTACAACTTTTTTGTTAAAAAACGTTATTATTTTTTAGTTTTACTCAGTTTATGTTATACTAATATTTAAAAAAGTTGGTTAATAATAATGTGTCTTAGTAGTTGCTATTTTTAAGAAGTGGTTTATTTGTTTTACTTAATTGGTTAATGCATGTTTTTGTGCATGTACGTGTCTGATGTAGTGTTATATTTAAGTTTGCTGAAATTATTCAATAAACTATCTCATTGAAAATCAATTCTTGCACATCTTAATATTTTTCACGACTAGTTGTGATGCCGGATTTCAACGCCGCGCCGCGCCTATGATGGTGGGAGGTTATACTGGATTGGCTATCTACAATTACAAATGGTTTGTGATTTTATGAAGGGTTGCCAGAGCCTATTGCATTAATAATGTGGAAAGCTATAAACTACAAAGAGTTTTACCAAGTGACCTCTAATCCTATATTTTACCCACCAAACGCTGTAAGGATAAAAAACTATTTTTATACACTATCGAGATTTATACCCACAACCATTCTAGTGATAAAATAATTAATTATAAATTATAATATTTTAGTTATTATTTAAATATTCTAATTTCTAAAATTTGGTCATTTACCTAATTTGTGTTTTTTTTTATTTAATTAGATTAGTTTCTTTATTATATTAGTTTATTACCTAATGTGTATGTTTAAGTACTACTTGAAAACCAATGAAACGTGTGCTCAAGTCTCTTTATTTAGAACCATGAAACTTCTACGTAATGCAAACTCGTGAAGAATCATTTCTAAACATTTATCTTCTCTAGTGATGGTTTATATTTTGAATTATGCTCCTCCGTTAAAATTTGTCTGTGCAAGAACCTGGTCTTAGAGAGCAGGATCTCACTCTGTGTAAATTATTGTTGCTCCTGCTCTTAATCATTGTCTCTGGAAAGAGATCACACTCTCAGTCTCAACGGCGGACTCTCCCTCCATAATTGGTATATATGTTTGCATTCCAAGACTTTTCCTTACAAGTTTGTTTTAGTAACACTTCTGGTTATGCTCGATAGATCTTTCGGGTGTCAACCGTACCTTTACATCTCAAGAGGTTTCACAGTCATTTTGTTCAAAAGAAAAATTTAGGGATCACTTCTCCTAACTCCTGATGTTAGGGTTCAAAATAACTTTACGGGGGAGGGGACCTACTGGTTCTACCCTAAAGCTGTTTGTTTGGCTCTGTGAAACAGTAATAGGTGGGGGAGAAGCTTAGCCATCATAATTCAGAGCAAAAGATTCCTCATAATTTGTGACGTTGAAGGCCACTAGCACAGCGAGGAAACAGGTGGTGTAAACCACCAAATTGGATTTTTTTCAAGGGTTTTGCATGGCGGTAATCCACTGGTATCTTCTGGGATTTTACCGAAGAGCTTGTTATGGTTTAAGTTCAACTGTATTATCTCCGTTAAGCCATTAAGACTCAGAGAGATGGAACCAGAAAAATCATTTACGATAAGTCTACGTTCTCGAGCTTCTCGCTTTTGTAAAACTCGGGTAGATTTCCGGAAAAGTTATTTTTTGCTAAGTTGAGCATTTGCAGCACCGGGGTATCCCATCTGTGGCCGTCGATACTTCCCCAAAGATTGTTACCGGAGATATCCAAGAAGTAAAGAATTAGTCGAACCGGTCCGGTCCAGTGAGGGACATTTCAAAAAAAAAATGAACAAGTGAAAAAACGTTACTTTTTGACTGAAAATATGACGATAAGGGCCACATTGCCCATTATCAATACATTAAGGTTATTATTGTCTATTATTTAAATTTACGGTATAAATTGCTAATTTCACCTAGTTGTAGGGGTCAAATTGTACTTTACTCTTAGGAAAACATTTCTATAGATGTAGTCCCTTTTTTTTATGCTCATTTGTTGCAACACTTTCCATAGACTCAAGTGCTTTAGAGATTTCATCATAAGCTATTTTACTTGCTTCTGCTATCTGGAAATGGAGATGAATAGAAGTAAAATTTTCAGCAAATTTCGTAGTTTTGATTGATGAGCATCGATGATTTATCTGCGATGGATTTAAGAATTGAAACTATTTTACTTTCAGTGATGTTTGAAATTGCGAGTTGGTCGATTATTATATAGCGTTCTAGTCATATTTTTTGCGTGGAAATCAGGTAAATAAATACTATGATCTTCTCATAAGTTTTTACGAGTTTAGTTGGGGAGAGTCTTTCCACTTTGCACCAAGGTACTATTTTTATAATTTTATTTTTCTAACTTGATTCTTCCCACTTTGAGGGCAACCATTTGATTAATGTGACAAAAGAACGTAGAAGAAGGAGAAGAATCTTTCTAAAAAAGAAACAACTAAAACAGTTAGTTGACAATCATTTCTTCTACGTTATAATCGAATCCACCAGTTCTATACTAAATGTTTAGAGATTGAAATCAAATCTTATCAGTTTCGAAACCGAATCAAAGTTCAACCAAATTTTTAAATTAAAAAAATATATTCGTGTATTTTTACGTAATTTAATATTTTAAAAGCAATTAAGTATCATAATTGACTAAATACGTCATATCTAAAACTATTTTTTGAAATGTTAATTTACCAAGTACTTACCTGATTTTTTTATACAGCGGATTATTTTGATGGCACGGTTAAAAGTGATTATTTAGCATATTTTCCCAAAGATTGGTAAGGAATTTTAATTTTTTTTCCAGATGGAAGAATGAATATCTGAAAGAAAGTATCAAGAGGCATGAACATTTCGTTGCTTTACAACTAGCCCTGAAACCTGGTCAGAAGGTTTGTGTTCTCAGTTGTAGTCCACCACTCATTAACTAAGAATTGCAGGTAAGATTTCGCTTCAGCCTTTTGAAAATACTCATTCTGCCTCATGTTATAGGTGCTGGATGTTGGCTGTGGAATCGGTGGACCTTTGCGAGAAATATCTCGATTCAGGTGAGCTCCATTTTTTTTATAAGAAAAAAAGATAGGGAGAGATAAACACTTCAAAGGAGAGATTTTGATTATTTTCTGGGTTTTGCAGATACGGAGGTATGATCCGTGCAGTGATTACTATGTTTACGCTTACTTAAACAGCCCTGGATGTTTAGAAAGCCATACATGCAAATGTGACGACGCTTACTCACGATACTGTTAAGATTAGACGCCTTAATCCATCTGTAACGAACGATTCAGAAACAACCGAAAAAGAAAAACGAGAAAATAATGGACACCGAATTTACGTGGAAACCCTAGAAAGGGAAAAAACCACGGGCAGAGGAGAAAATCACTAATAACAATTCGGTACAACGAGTTTTGCGATTCAAGCATCAATATATAGAGAAAACCTAAAACCCTAATATTGATATACGGGCCCGACCCGGCCCACTAGAATTCGGGTCACACCAAATTCTAACAAACTCCACCTTGACACGAATTCCACACGAGAGATCCAACGGGCTACTCGGCCCAATCCAAAGCGAATCCAGACCACTGAACTCTAACAATCTCCACCTTCAACGAAATTCCAGTGCAAGGAAACAAATCTGCAAAAACTCATTAAACATAAGCTCCTCTACCACAAAGGCCCCAGATGGGCCAACTCAGCATCCGATACCGTTCAAGTTTAAGCCCCGCTTAAACTTGAGAGACTTCCTTGAGAAGAAATCGCATCTCCTCCTCCTCCTTGGTATCACTGAACTATCAGAGTTGCTGCAACGAACTCCATCTGAACATGTCGAAGACTCCACACAGGAATCGTTACCCTCGAACACATTCAATGCATAACTCACAGTTTCATCATATCGTCCCGGAGTTTTAACCTTCCACTTGGTTCTGCCTTTGACGATACCATTCTGACCTGAAACTGAAACTGATGACTGAACATCTGTAATAGGCTGACTCACCGGCTCTGATGTACCCTCAGATCCCAACCTGAACTTCACCCGAGAACCTGACTTCTTCCGAGTCTTCTCAACCTTTCTCTTAGAAGGTGAATTCATAAACTTTGCAGCCTTATTACCCATCACATTGACTGTGGAACCCGCGATCTTCTCATGCATCACATATAATGAAGAGTATTTTTCTCCTCTCGCCACAATCAATGAACCTCTAGTAAGCTTCCATTTTCCATCACGAAAGGTGTTGCCAAAACCTTCGTTGTCCAGCTTCCCAGTCGAGACCAAATTCTTGCGGATATCCGGGATGTGCTTCACACCTCTCAAAACCAAGGTGCTGCCGATGTTGGTCTCCAAACACACATCTCCCATACCAATGGCTTTTGCAATGCCACCATTTCCCATCCTCACACTTCCAAAGTCACCCGAAGTATAGGATGTAAAGAAATCTCTCCGCGAAGTGGCATGTACTGAAGCGCCACTATCGATCACCCAACTCGTATCTTGGCAATCAGAATTTACGACATCCTCGTTGTACACACTAAAGGACTCCTCGGTGGTTGTGTCTTCCTCCTCGTCTGTGTCACCCTCTTCGAACATCTTTTCCTTTCCTTTGGCATTCAGATTCTCCCGAAGAAACTTGTGACAAAATCTCTTTATGTGTCTTTTCTTGCCACAGTGATAACACTCAAAGTTGGCGTGTTTTCCGGACTTCCTCTGATTTCGATTTCCATTGCCCGGACCTTTACTTTGACTTCTGCCCCTATTTTCAACACTCAGAGCTGAACCATTCGATGTTACACCAGAATCAATCTTACGAACCTCCTCGGCAAGAATACGATCCCTCACATCAGTGAATACCAGTTTAGCACTTCCAACTGAGTTACTAACTGCTGCTCTCATAGGCTCCCAACTGTTCGGTAGAGACGCCAACAAAATTAGGGCACGAACCTCATCTTCAAAATCAATTTCCACAGATAGCAATTGATTCACAATCGTATTGAACTCATTCAAATGTGCTGCGACAGAAGCACCATCAATCATCTTCAGATTAAACAACTTCTTCATAAGAAATACCTTATTATTCGCAGACGGTTTCTCGTACATATCAGATAGAGCCTTCATCAGACTCGCGGTGGTCTTCTCCTTCGTCACGTTGTGAGCAACGCTTTTGGCTAGCGTCAATCGGACGACTCCCAAAACTTGTCTATCAAGGAGATTCCATTCACCGTCTTCCATCTTCTCTGGTTTCGCACTCAAAGGAAGATGAAGTCTTTTCCCGTACAAGTAATCCTCGATTTGCATTTTCCAGAATGCAAAATCTGTCCCATCGAATTTCTCAATACCGTATCTTGTGCTATCCTCACCTGACATCGTTATCAATAATCAATGCCCAAAACAGATATTTCCTGATCAATTATTCAAACCCAATAATCAATCTCCACAATATCAGTAATTCCGCCAAATAAATTTTCTGAGCCCGAAAATATCTGAATCGATAACCTTGTCCAAATATTTCCCCAAAATTGCTGACTTTTAAAATCAGAATAAATCCTGTAGAATATTCTGAACCAATAAAAATCGCCCAACAAACAGATAATATCCTGATTAATTATTCAACCCAATAATTAATCTCAATATCTATAAATCTGCCCAACAAAATCAGAGTTTTCCAAATATTGAAATTCAACCAAATTTCCAATTTTGAAACTCTTCCCTAAGCCTTCACAGTTCACCCAAAAATTCAAGAGCCTTCTCAACGCCAATAATCACAAAATTCCAAACAAATAATTGTATTGAGAAATTTCAAGACAGCTCCTCGCTGCTGGCTCTCTCCAAATTCACAGAATTTTCAACCAAACAGCAATTCAACAAATCCAACCAATCAGCAATTCAGCAACGCCCGAATAGAAAAAAAAAAAAGCAAAATCACTCCCTTTTCTTTCACTGTCGCAGCAAAACAGAACGGACTGCTCTCTGTTCTCGGCGGACTCTGAACGGCGGTGAAGGTCAGCGACGGCGGGAGGCGCGGGGCTGCGCTGTTTGCTCGGCGGCGACCTGTTCTTCAGATGACAGTTCGCGGCGGCGAGTTCTGTGCACGCGTCGGCGGTGCGTTCTGTGCGCGCGATGGCGGCGACGGCACGGCGTGGGTGGTCGGCGATCTCCGCACGGCGTTCTCTGTTTCGTCGCGGCTCGGGCACTCTCTCTGTTCTTCTGCGCTGCGTGAAGGATAACACTCTTCTCTGTTTTTCTTCACCGTGGAAGAAGACAAAATCTCTTCTTCTCACACCTTTTTTTTTTTATTTTTATTTCCTCCTTTCTTTTTCACCCAAAAATTGTAATTTCAATTTTCAAAATTACAATCTTCAGAACTCGTTCAATACTTCCGAAAAAATCCAAACCTGATTTTTCAGAAACTACTTCAACCTGAAGTCGTTCGATACCCTTCAAACAATCAAACCCTGATTTTCGAAAACCGCTTCAACCTGAAGCTCTGATACCAGTTGTTAAGATTAGACGCCCTAATTCATCTGTAACGAACGATTCAGAAACAACCGAAAAAGAAAAACGAGAAAATAATGGACACCGAATTTATGTGGAAACCCTAGAAAAGGAAAAAACCACGGGCAGAGGAGAAAATCACTAATAACAATTCGGTACAACGAGTTTTGCGACTCAAGCATCAATATATAGAGAAAACCTAAAACCCTAATATTGATATACGGGCCCGACCCGGCCCACTAGAATTCGGGTCACACCAAATTCTAACAGATACGACTGGGAGTCTTGCAGTAATGTTATCAGCACATGGAAAGATAGCCCTTCCACCATTATTCCACTTTTAAGAGAATTCACGGCCAATAATCTTCGAGTCTGTGTCTTCAGGTAAGCCGATGATCAAAAAAAGTTGTCGATTCAGAGACGACGATTAGAGTCTGATCTTTATTTCTGGACTTGCAGTGGAGACACAGATGGAAGAGTGCATGTAACTTCAACCAAAAACTCCATTGACGCGATGAAGCTTCCTGTGAAAACTCCATGGTATTTCTCAAACTAGCTTTCCATCTTCGTCCTCACACCTTTTCTCCTGCAATTTTTCTTTTTTAACTGGATTTAATTGTTTCCTTAAACTAAATCCTCTCCTTAAATGTTTCTTTCCTGTTTAATTATATTTTATTTTCTAGTAAATAACACATTTTGAAGTGATAAAAAATACTTATAATTTATTCTCTACTTTTACCTCTTAATTTTTAAAATGATCTTGACATGACATTCATTAACGGGTATAATTAACATTACATATTAGAAATAATGTGTGCCACAAAAATAGATAGTAAAATTAGACCGTAAGCATAACATCACTATTATGTAATTACGAGTAAATTTAATCGTGGAAAAATTAGATAAGAGTGACGTTACTTACTCTATTATTCTACTATCTTGAAGTACATAGTTGTGTCAAATATTAATTAGTGTATTTAATATAATAAATTAGTTAATTTATTACATTAATTGCACTCTTGACATGTTAGTAGACAGTAGTATGTTAAAATAGTAAAATAAAATAGTAAATATAACATTATTTATTATATAATGAGTAGTTTTATCCCCAATTACGTTAAATATTTACAAATTTTTTAATAATTAAAGTCTTTTTAGTATTAATTTTTTGTTTTCATTTAACATGTCAATATATTTTTCCATATATCTTGGTTAATCCTGAGATGCCCTACAAGATTTTCAAAATACGATTACAAGACTTATCAGTGCATTTTTGATCGGTAACCAATTATAAAAGAGTAATGCTATGTTAATCTTATAAATCTTATTTCTTAACGTGTCAATCGTTGATTGATATAATTAATTATTTATTTCAACAATTTTTGATCTATCATATTTGAAACGCCCCATTTTAAAATCTGCAATTTTTTTTTTCCAAATTTGAAACCTAAAATTTTTTTCCCAAATTGATTTATAAAATTTGACCATTAAAACCCTAATTTCAGAATTTTTAAAATCTTTTTAAATAAGTGAAACCTTAAAATAAAATAACTTGATCAGAACTGAATTAAATACAGAGTTTAAAGAAATTCATAAAACTTATTAACGATAAAGCCAATAAGAGTTTTAATTGGATAAAACTTATTAAGTCTTTTTTTCCTTATTAAAAATTCATAAAACTTATTAAGTCTTTTTTTCCTTGGTTAAAAATTCACCTACATCACAAAAGTAATGCGTGAGATAACTCAGTAAGTAAAAATATGTGCATGTGATTTTAATGACATACATTACCCAATTTCATGCTTTAAAAGTTTCATACGGGATGAAATTCATTTTTCGATCTTTACCATACGTGTAGGCTTTCAGAAAACTAACGGTTTCTTACCCTCATAAAGTTTCATCACCCGTCTCAATTTATAACCATGTGTTCAGACTCTCATTAGTCTTCTCATGTTTTCCGTCAATTTCATTCGTTTTCATACATTTCATACACACATACATTATGTGATTATCAATTTTATCTTTCTACATTTCTATATCAAATGCCTATACATGCATGTCTAAGTAAAAATCATAATTTTGACAATTAAGATAATTTAGAAAAAATAACTTAACAATAATTTAAACATACGTTTTATGATGTAGGGCCTACGACCAAATCATTGAAAACATAGTATTTTCACTTACTTGGATTCCGAGCGTTTAGGGTTATCGGGACTTTTCTGGTATTTCAAATAATATCATGGTTAAATAAAATCTTTGATATTAAGTTCCTAATTAAATAAATCCAATTTCAAAGGAAATTTACATAGAATTTCCTTACGTGTGTTCTTAGGTTAGATCGGGTCGAATTATATCGATTCGAGCAACTTTTGGGATTTTTGTTGCCTAAATCAAATATTTGATATTAAATTTATACTTCGATAAATTCATTTAATAACGATTTAGGCAGAAATTTCTTACCAGTAAAATCTTATTTCGGTTTGGTAAAATTCAGTAAAAAATTTGGGTCAGATCCGGTTCAGTTCGTTTCAATATGGGTCAGTTCTGGTTTGTCCCGGATGAACAGTGCCGGTCGAGTGAACAATACCGTTTCGGGTTGGCTGGCCGGTTCGGTTCAAGTGGCTTAAGTGGACCAGTTCAGTTTAAAATAAACTGAACCATTATCCTCTTCTTCTTTCTTTGCCATTTCAACCGAGAGATGGAGAGAGAGAGAGAGAAAAACAGAGAGATTGAGAGAGTGAGGTGAGGCCGAGAGAACGCCACCGAGAGCGAGGGAAACTCTCGCTGCAAAGGGTTGTCGACGGAGTCCGAGAGGCACTTGGTCTCACGATTAGGGCTCGGTTAAGGTGAGTCTTTCACCGGAAGAACGTTCAGTCGAGGGATAGATCTTTGCCAAAGGAACTTTCGGCAGAATGTCGGCGCTGTTCGCGATGGTTGGAGATCCGGCGAGGTGAGAACTCTGATTTCTCCTCTGGTTTACACAACAAGATAGAGAGAGGTTTCTTCTTAAATTTTTTTGGTTGGATCCTAGATGAATTGGTTGAAGAATTAAGTTTTGTGCTTGATTCACTCATACTTCAATTAAATTTGTCGAAATCGTCGGTGAGATATTTTTTATTGTTACAATATTCATCGTACCAATCAATGATTACCACGTTAAAAAGTAGGAGTTAACTACCTGTAACACCCGGCATTTTTGCCATGTAATTGTTTTCCCGAATCATTTATGCGGGATTAACATTATATTTATACAACGTATGTTTTGGTTGAATTGTTGGAAATGTTTAGTGAAACTAAACTAATGTGTAACCAAAACAAAGCAAATTAGTTAAAAACCAATGGAAGGGTAAATAGGGAAGCAATTAAGGTGGTTGGGAAAGATCAAGTGGATGAGTGACACTTGGCAAAGACTTGCTGAAGGAGCCAATGCCTTTTCTCTTCCATTATTCCTCTTTTCTCTTCACTCTACGTGAAGCACTCTCTGTTTTCTCTCTTCCAGGCGACTAAGACGAAACTTCCACGCCTTGTTTCTCTAGCATTTCTCTGTTTTCTTCAGCAAAGGTAAGCATCTACTCACACTAATAAATTTGGACAAGTTTGAGGTGAGTTTTTACCGAAGTTTAAGGTTTCGGTTTTCGGTGAAAACTCACTGTTTTTGGATGAAAACACGTTGGTGTGTTTTCTAAAGAGTTGAAATGTGTTTGCTGCATTTCCTACGAGATATTAGTTAGCATTTGTAGCGTGTTTAAGCTCTGAACATTCATGCTACAGGTCCGAGCTTTCCAGAGACGTTCGAGCATACTACTTGGCTGCACACAGGTAAGTTCATGCATTTACGTTGGCCCTTAAGGCCCTACAACTTGGAGGTACTAGGTATGGTTTGGGTAGATAGGTTTTAGGTTATGTTTTAAGTTAAACATGTCTCCCTTATATTATGTCCTCCCTGTTGTTATTATCCTGTCATCTGTGAATGTTAAGTTCAAGTATCACACATATTCATGCATACACGTTTTCCTGTAAAATCATGCAAAAGTTTTCAGCACTGGTTTTGAAGTTAAGAAAGATAAAATCTGTAATGTAATGTATGGTTAAGTGTGGACGGGGACTGGCATCCTGTTCTTGTCCTTCTCTGGGACTCATGTAAAAATTATCCCTGCCAAGGATACCCTGTACCTTGTCCTTCCCTGGGACCCGGCAAAATTACTAACAAGTGTCATGTCCTGTTATGTTATGTATGTTTATGCGCCAGTTCCTCTATAAGCCTCACTTATACCACCCTGTCCAGTGAAATGTAATGTAATGTAAAGTTAATGTATTTGAAAAGTTCATGCATAGCATATGCATCACTGCATTCATTTCTGATATGTTCTTACTGAGCTCTAGGCTCATAGGTGAACTCCCTGTTGTAGGTACGGATACTCCTGATGAGGACCTTGTGCCTCAAAATGACGAGCTGATGTAGTTGGAGGACTGATCTCATTGGGGGTGGTTGCTGCAGTCAGACAAATTCTGTCCCGAGGTCTGAGTATGTTAAAGTGAAGTCTATGTCTGTAAACCCTTATTTTTTTGAAGTCTGGTGTTTTTATTTTAAAAAGTGTAGGAAATTCTGTCAGATAAATATGATGTATAAATCCTGGTATTTGAGTCTTAAAATCTCTGTTGTTCATCGATAGTTGTCTCCTAAGATGTCCTGTTGCTGATGTATTTAAAATCTCTGAAATTGACAAATTGTATCCATATGTTTTTAACGTTTTGAAAACATTCTGGAACTGCTTGAGTTCTCCCTTTTTAGGTCGTGCATGGATAGGCTCGAATTTTAGAGCTATCCATGCAGTTTGTTTTCTTGAAAATCTGTAAATTTTTGAATCGGGTTAAAGGTTTGAAGCCTTATGCCTTCTATTTTAAGGTTTCCTGTTGGAATGTCTTCCTGTTAAAAAGTGGTCTAATTCTGTCTTTAAAACTAAGTCTTCCGCCTAGTTTATAAAATTGTCTTCCGGTTGACGTCACTTTCTCTTCCGATGCCGTCAGCATAAGTCTTCCGTTGACGTCATCTTCTCTTCCGATGACGTCAGCATAAGTCTTCCGCCCAGTTTAAAATTTTGTCTTCCGGTTGACGTCATCTTCTCTTCCGATGACGTCAGCATAAGTCTTCCGCCCAGTTTAAAATTTTGTCTTCCGGTTGACGTCATCTTCTCTTCCGATGACGTCAGCATAAGTCTTCCGCCCAGTTTAAAATTTTGTCTTCCGGTTGACGTCATCTTCTCTTCCGATGACGTCAGCATAAGTCTTCGCCCAGTTTAAAATTTTGTCTTCCGGTTGACGTCATCTTCTCTTCCGATGACGTCAGCATAAGTCTTCCGCCCAGTTTAAAATTTTGTCTTCCGGTTGACGTCATCTTCTCTTCCGATGACGTCAGCATAAGTCTTCGCCCAGTTTAAAATTTTGTCTTCCGGTTGACGTCATCTTCTCTTCCGATGACGTCAGCATAAGTCTTCCGCCCAGTTTAAAATTTTGTCTTCCGGTTGACGTCATCTTCTCTTCCGATGACGTCAGCATAAGTCTTCGCCCAGTTTAAAATTTTGTCTTCCGGTTGACGTCATCTTCTCTTCCGATGACGTCAGCATAAGTCTTCCGCCCAGTTTAAAATTTTGTCTTCCGGTTGACGTCATCTTCTCTTCCGATGACGTCAGCATAAGTCTTCCGCCCAGTTTAAAATTTTGTCTTCCGGTTGACGTCATCTTCTCTTCCGATGACGTCAGCATAAGTCTTCCGCCCAGTTTATAATATTGTCTTCCAGTTGACGTCATCTTCTCTTCCGATGACGTCAGCATAAGTCTTCCGCTCAGTTTATAATATTGTCTTCCGGTTGACGTCATCTTCTCTTCCAATGACGTCAGCATAAGTCTTCGCCCAGTTTAAAATTTTGTCTTCGGTTGACGTCATCTTCTCTTCCGATGACGTCAGCATAAGTCTTCGCCCAGTTTAAAATTTTGTCTTCCGGTTGACGTCATCTTCTCTTCCGATGACGTCAGCATAAGTCTTCGCTCCAGTTGACGTCATCTTCTCTCCGATGACGTCAGCATAAGTCTTCCGCTCAGTTTATAATATTGTCTTCCGGTTGACGTCATCTTCTCTTCCAATGACGTCAGCATAAGTCTTCCGCCCAGTTCATAATTTTGTCTTCCGGTTGACGTCATCTTCTCTTCCGATGACGTCATCCATTATTCTACGTCTTCCGCCCAACAGTATCCTGCTTTTGAAAATCCAAGTCTTCCGCCAGCATAAATTACGTCTTCCGATTTTATTTTAACTCCATAATTCTTTATATTGCTTCAGTTTATTCATAGTATCTGTTTTGTCTTCCGATGACGTCATCCACTGATTTCTCCTCCGGTTCAGTTTAAAACTACATCTTCCGCCACTGTTTCCTGTTTCCATTTCCGCCAGTCTTATGCTTATTTCGGTTTGGTTATCCATTATTGAGACCTGTTTGTTTTCCATTCCAGAGAACTCTCTCTCCCTGTAAATGTTTTCGATTACCTACTGCAGTCCTCCCTCTCTGTTCACTGTTTTGACTGTTCTATTTGTTCAAAAAAAAAATATAGTCACCATTTCCTGTAAATGTCTCGGAGTGACGGCTCTCGAACCCCGGTCAGGTTTGGGGCTGTTACACTACCAATCAATGATTACCACGTTAAAAAGTAGGAGTTAACGAAACATTACCTTATAAAAAACTAATTTTAAGGACCTTGTTGCAAAAGGCCTTATTTTCAAAAAGAGTAATTGATATGTTTACTTTCTTATTCTGTCATCTTAAAATAGACGCTGACGCGTTAAACAATGATTGATGTAATTAAAATATAATTAATGTAATAAATTATAAATATGTAATTTATTATTTTAATTGTATTAATAATTGTTTGATACGTCAACGGTATTTTTAAGAAATATAATAAGAAGGTAAACGTACATTATAACGAAGCCCAGAAGCTTAAATCCCAAATCTATCCGTACAATTACAAATCTCTCACTGCAAACTACAAGCACAGTACACCTTTTTATCGTCTTCCCCGAGGAGATTCCATGCAGCTGAATCTCTTACTTCGTGGAAATCCATTTCTCAGTTTGGCGCTATGGTTTGTATTCGCAAAGCTACCATTGATGATGTAACGACCCACGTCCCCGGCCCAGGCCCGTACACCTGGCACCGAGCCACGTGTCCGGCAGCCTAAGTGGTACTCCTCACTTGTACCCCAGGTACTTAAGCCCTGAGGTCCTGGGTTCGAGTGGAGGGAAGGCAAAAATCCTCTGCAGGGGGAGGAAAGATCGTGAGTAGCGGACACGTGGCCGGACACGTGGCTCGGTGCCAGGTGTACGGGCCTGGGCCGGGGACGTGGTTCGGGACGTGGGTCGTTACAGAAAAAGGCGCAGCGACTGATCGCTGCACTTTTGCTACTGGGCTGACGATTATGCCCTCCCCTGTTTATTTTATTTATAATAGTTTTTTTTAAATGTTTTATTTAATTTGTTTTAAGATTTGTTTAAATTGTTTTAAAAGTTGGATTTCAATTCCGATCTCGATTCCGGTTTCGATTTCGGTTTGGTTTTCACCTAGAGTTTTATTAAAGATATTATGATAAAAAACAATAAAAAAATAATACGGGAAATACGAGTACAGTTTTAGGGGTGTCACAGATGACCTTCTGGCTATGCAAGCCTGCAACCTTCTGTAGATACCAAATGAAGTATTGTTTCTATCACATTTTCTCTTGGCCTCAGCTTCTCTATGTTGCCAAAGATTACAATGGCCGAATCGTCTGTTACGTTTTGGCCAAAATGGAAGAGGAAAGCAACGAGTGTCATGACCATATTACCTCTCTCGTTGTTCTCCGAACTCATCGCAAACTAGGGCTGGCTACTAAGCTTATGAACGCTGCAAAAAACGCGATGGAGAAGGTTTATGGAGATGAATACGTTTCTCTTCATGTGAGAAAGAGTAACAAGGCGAAATTCAACTTGTATACGAAGACTTTGGGATATATATATATATATATAATATATATATACATACATATATATCTTTTATTTTAATAATTTACATAATCATAAATTTTAACACACGCCCTTCAAAAATCAATTGAATTTTGAAAAATTCATTCGAGTAAAATCTCATCATTCACACGTATTAATGAATGATTACGATTTCTACACTTTTTCACACAGTAAAACACTACCAAGTAATAGTTATCTTAACATTTAAAAAACAATTACGAAATTAATACCCGAAGGTACGGAACGTCATTATTTGAATATTTAATATATGTTGTGGCATTTTTATTATATATGTCAAATCAGGTCCGTTTTACGAAAATAAAACGTCATTAGAGTCCTAACAATTGATAGGAATTTTAAGGGAATTTTTGGACTTATAACGCTAATTTCGAGTAATTACACTTCTTGAAATATAAAGGACGCTTGAATAAAAATAGTAAACAAGGTCCGAATTGCGAACAGACAGTTTTAATAAATCCCAGATGATAAGTTGGACTTATTGGCAAAGTAAGGAAATTTGGAGAATTCGAATAGTTAACCGATTAACGAAACGAATGATGAAACAAATAGAATTAAGTGCTAAGGGCAATTTGGTAATTTGCCAAATCAAATTATTAAATAACCTAACTTTTCTCTCTTTTCCTCACTTCTTCTTCTTCTTCTTCTTCTCAGGATTTCACGAAATACCAGATAGAAAAGCTCTCTGTCCGTCGACGATTTCCGATGATTCCGGCCTCCGTTCTCCTCCATTTCTCCTCCGTTTTTCGTGATTCTTCCTCATCTCGCTACCCTAGGTATGAACCTACGATCTTAGAGTGTTTATTTCGATTTCTACGGAGTTTGAATAATTAGGGTTTCGTTTAAAAACACGAATTAGGGTTCGTAATTAATAGGTTAGCCGTGATTAAGTGTATATTGAATGTATTGGACGTTATTGGACGAAGTTAAATCAATTTGTGAAAAAGTTAAAATTTAGGGATTTTCGGGTTTTTAAGGAAAAACTCGTAAATGGTGGTTTGGAACTATCGAGCATGAATTGACGTTATAAACGCTTCGATTAGCTAAGTTAAGAATTTAGGAAAATTCTTTAGTTAAGGTTTGTAATTTGGACGTCAATAGCTTAAATTGGTTTTAACGACGAATATCGTGTTTTTGTCTCAGACACACAACTCCCGTGGACGAAGCTTGAGATTCAGCGCGCTCAAGGTAAGTTCTCGTGACTTACTTTGACCAATCGGTCTACACCATACTTCGATGTCGTATCGAGGATCCCTGAAGAGTTTGTTTGTTTAAGCTGCTTTTGGTTGGGTGGTTAGGTTTATATTGTTTATAGGTTATTCTATTTCAGTCTTGATGGTATACATGTGCTTGTTTATCGTATGTTTATAGTATGTTCATATCTGTTCATGTATCACGTATTTCAAATGTCATGAAAATGAATTTCTGCACGTGTTTTAAGAAAATGAATGAACCTCTGTAATGAATGAACGAAATCTGTCTGTATCTGGTCACGCGAGGTGGGGCTCAGGCACGGCTGTGCGTGTTGCAAGCGTGTACCCCCCTCCTCTAGGTGGAAAGGGTAGTCCGACCGCTGGATAGGCCCTCTCCATTTAGTGGGTTGCAATCTCGGTGACAATCTGTCTGTCTGCGACGTATCTGTAATCTGTATTTGAATCTGTATCATGCATGTTTTCTGAATGGCATCTACACGCATGCATCTGCATTTACGTAGCTTACTGAGATTTCAATATCTCATATGTGTCTGTATGGTGTAGGTGATATTTTAGGTGACATTGAGCCAGGTGAGGATGACGTTCCTCCTCCTGATGTAGGATGCAGCTGATGGATGATGGCCCGTGGGAGTGCGCTGGGCAGTCGAGGCGCGTTTTGACCCGTGGGGGAAGTATGTATAGATTTTGGGATTTTTGCGATGTTTGGGCTGATGATAATTGTATAGAACATATTAGGATGCTTGGTCTGGTAGTTGATAGGTTTACTTTTGACGTTTCAAATGTTTTGGTAATCGTATTTAAAACGTTTTGTTAAGTCTTTTATTTGAATGTTATAAAAATGTTTTAAATGGTTTTAGGATTTGTTACGGATATACTCGGTTTTTAGAGCTATCCACGCAGTTGGATTTCGCAAATTCCGCTGCGAGTTGGTTGAGTTTAGAATATGTTTATTAGAGTTTAAGTTGAAATTGCATTAGGATTATGGATGAAAAGTGTTTGAAAAATATGAATGTTTACTCTCTGGAATCCGGATTCCAGAGAGCTTGAAGTGTGAAGTTTTGGCTAAGTGTAGAAAAAGCAAATGATGGCGATCGAAAGGAGTGAAGGATCGCTGCACTCAACGTGCAGGGATCGATCTCTGCGTGGTGCGGAGATCGATCACTGCACGCAGCGATCGACTGATCGCTGCCCCTTTTGTTACTGGGCTGACGGTTTTGCCCTCCCGATTTAATTAATTTGTTTTTAATTAATTGTTTAATAGTTTTGATTATTTTATTAAATAGTTTTATAGTTGTTTTTAAATATTTTGAAAGTTAGATTCTGATTCTAGTTTCGATTTCAGTTTAGTTTCCGCTTAGAGTTTAATTAAAGATATTAGGATAAAAAAAAAATAGTACGGGAAATACGGGTACAGTTTTAGGGTCGTTACATTATCTCTCATTTAATTTGAAATTTTGATTCGTAACAATAATTAATTTACTCAAAATAAAACGATAACCGAAATAAAAAAAAAACTTGCCACATTGCTCAGCATTCATCACTTGCTCCATGACATCAACTTAAATTTATCATAATTCGTTTTGAAAATAGTTTTCAAAAACAACTTTATAAGTTTGTTAATTAATTGAATAATTAATTATTCAATTATTTTATTTAATAAAAAATAACAAATTTATTCTTGAGTGTATTAATAATTAATTAATATTATTTGTTCATTTTACTATTATTCAAATAATGATAATAGGTGACGAAGGGATCGATGGACCTCTAGTTTTAAGCTCCAATAATTTTTCATTAATTAATATAAACTCTTTATATCAATCATATAATTATTAACTCTAAAATAATTCACTAAAATACTTAAAGTTGTACTCTTAAAACTATAGAGTATATTTACTTAAAATAATGTTCATTGATATAGTCATTACATATGTATTAACCTTCTATTTAGATTTGTAATAGAGTTAAGTTTATTTATGTTAATTTTTTAAATTACATTTATATTCTTGACTATCATTAGTTATTGATTAATAAATAATTCATAATAATATAAATTGCGTGTTTCTCTGACTATCCAACAAGTGAATCTATGTAAATGAATTTCATTCCATTGATGTTAACATTCACAAGTATTCATTTTAGTGCATTTTCAATATACAAGGTTTATGAAATATAATTCATACAAAATTTTACCGAATAAATTAAATTAAAATAAAAGTATATTAAATACAACAAATTAAGACAACGTGATCGATCCTCTGCGTGGTGCCGGCGATCGATCACTGCACGCAGCGATCGACTGATCGCTGCCCCTTTGTTACTGGGCTGACGGTTTGCCCTCCCGACTTTAATTAATTTGTTTGTAATTAATTGTTTAAGTTTTGATTATTTTATTAAATAGTTTTTCTAGGTTGTTTAAATATTTTGAAGTTAGATTCTGATTCTAGTTTCGATTTCAGTTTAGTTTCGCTTAGAGTTTAATTAAAGATATTAGGATAAAAAAAAATTAGTACGGGAAATACGGGTACAGTTTTAGGGTCGTACATTATCTCTCATTTAATTGAAATTTTGATTCGTAACAATAATTAATTTACTCAAAATAAAACGATAACCGAAATAAAAAAAAAACTTGCCACATTGCTCAGCATTCATCACTTGCTCCATGACATCAACTTAAATTTATCATAATTCGTTTTGAAAATAGTTTTCAAAAACAACTTTATAAGTTTGTTAATTAATTGAATAATTAATTATTCAATTATTTTATTTAATAAAAAATAACAAATTTATTCTTGAGTGTATTAATAATTAATTAATATTATTTGTTCATTTTACTATTATTCAAATAATGATAATAGGTGACGAAGGGATCGATGGACCTCTAGTTTTAAGCTCCAATAATTTTTCATTAATTAATATAAACTCTTTATATCAATCAATATAATTATTAACTCTAAAATAATTCAACTAAATACTTAAAGTTGTACTCTTAAAACTATAGAGTATATTTACTTAAAATAATGTTCATTGATATAGTCATTACATATGTATTAACCTTCTATTTAGATTTGTAATAGAGTTAAGTTTATTTATGTTAATTTTTTAAATTACATTTATATTCTTGACTATCATTAGTTATTGATTAAATAAATAATTCATAATAATATAAATTGCGTGTTTCTCTGAACTATCCAACAAGTGAATCTATGTAAATGAATTTCATTCCATTGATGTTAACATTCACAAGTATTCATTTTAGTGCATTTTCAATATACAAGGTTTATGAAATATAATTCATACAAAATTTTACCGAATAAATTAAATTAAAATAAAAGTATATTAAATACAACAAATTAAGATTATACATATATAACTATAATTATGATAAAATTAATTATTTTATATTTAACAGAAATTATCATAATAATATAATTTTATTTAGTTCAATTTTATATAATCATATTATATATAATATATTAATCATACGTGATTTTATGTCAGGATATAACAATGCAAGAAACGAAACAGCTACTTAGCTGGGAATGTTACACGTCGATCTCTGCGTGATAAAGGTTAATGCCCTCGACATCTTTCATGAGCAGTGGGTGCATAGTTGCAATTTCCTCTCCAACACAATAACATGTTCCTCTCCAACATCTTAAGGGGGACAACTACGCTACGCATGCCTTAGGTGGGTCCTCATCATCAATCAACGACAACAACACCACTGCCTGTCACGTCCTTTCTCTTTAGAAAAAGTACTGACAAAGAGAGGGTCTTCTTCGCTTTACTAATCCTTCCCACTCCCAAATCACAGCTCATAACCAAACCTAAAAAGAGGTCTCATCTTCTCAAATTACTATCCTTCCTCCAGACGAACTCAATGGCCGAAGGACTCATCATCCCCGTTTTTGCAGACCTCCTTTCCAAATTGGGTTCTACTGCTTTGCAAGAGATTGCACTGATCTATGGTGTAGAGGAGGAGCTTGCCAAGCTCAAGGACACTTTTTCTTCTATGCAGTCGGTGCTTCTTGACGCTGAGCAGAAGGGAGACCGAAGCCCTCCCGTCAAGGATTGGCTTGGGAAGCTCAAGGATGCCGCTTACGATGCCGATGACTTACTCGACGAATTGTCCTACGAAACTCTGAGGCGAGAAGTGATTTCGAGGGATGAGGTACGCATTTTCTTCTCCAAACATAAACAGCTTGCTTTTCGTGCGAAAATAGCCCACAAGATTAAGCAACTTAGGCAGAGACTGGAGCTTATAGCAGCTAATAGAACCCAGTTCCAATTCTTAGAAACAATACCTGATCAATCTAGGACAAAGGATAGAGAGGATACCCACTCCTTTGTTCTCGAAAAGGACGTGATTGGGAGGGATGAAGAAAAAGAAGAAATTGTGAAGCGTCTGCTTGAAATCAATGAAAAACAGAACGTGTCAGTAGATGCAATAGTGGGTGTAGGAGGATTGGGAAAGACTATGCTTGCGCAGTCTGTATTCAACCATACGAGAGTGGAAGATGCCTTTGATTTGAGATTGTGGGTGTGCATCTCTGAAATATCTGATCTGAAAATAACAGTGGAGAAAATAATAGAAGCAGCTACCAAACAAAGGCCATCAGAGTTTGAGATGAATTCATTCCACCATAAACTTCGAAACCGAATTGATGGGAAGAAGTACCTTCTCGTGATGGATGATTTGTGGAACGAAGACGGTGAAAGATGGGCAGACTTGAAAAGGGTTGTTGATGGGCGGTGCAAAAGGAAGTAAGATTCTCATCACCACTCGCAGCAAACTAGTTGCTGAGGTTTCTGAAGCAGCTTCCCCCTACATTATAAATGGTTTGTCTGAAAGCAATTCGTGGATATTGTTCAAACAAATGGCTTTCAAAGAAGGAGAAGAACCAGAGAGCCCAAACATGATAGAAATCGGGAAAGAAATTGCAAGGAAATGTATGGGTGTCCCACTTGTTATAACGATCATAGGACGATTATTATACTTTAAAACACCGGAAGTTGAATGGTTGTCTTTTAAGAACAGGGAGCTTTCAACATTCACACAGCGAGAAAATGAGATAACTCAGGTGCTTAAACTCAGCTACGATCACCTTCCCTCTCATTTGAAGTCCATGTTTTGCGTATTGTACTTTGTTCTCAAAAGATCACGAGTTTGAGAAAGATGAATTGGTTAAGTTGTGGGTGGCCGAAGGATTTGTCCAATCACAAGGTGAGAATGAATGCTTAGAGGATGTTGGCAATGAGTATTTTATGGAGTTGATATGGAGGTCTATTTTCCAAGATGTAAAAAGGAAATGACTATGGTGATGTCGTAGGATGCAAAATGCACGATCTCATGCACGATTTAGCACGATTAGTTGCTGGCACAGAGTATTTTACTCCAGATTCAGATATTAAGAATGTCAATGAACAAACTCGACGAGTATTATATGATCGTAATAGTGGATTAAAGTGGTATGTACTTTCAACATCACAACTCAAACCATATAAATTAAGAACATTTTTATCATCGTCGTCACGGGCGTTGGTTTATAGTCTTAGTTGCGAGCTAAATGAAACTGAATTGGAAGCTTATTTATCATCTCTTAAATCGGTACGCGTTTTGGATTTACAGTGGTTGCGTATGAGAAAAATACCCTTTTCAATTGGTATTCTAAAGCACCTAAGATTTCTTAATCTTTCGGGCAATGGACGGATAAAGTCGCTCCTAAGTTCAATTACTAAATTGCATAATTTGCAAACTCTAAATATCAGTTATTGTTCATCCCTGAAAGAACTACCAAGAGATATTGGAAGTCTTATCAACTTGAGACATCTTGACATTTCCGGAAATGCATTAGAGTTGCTCCCCAGTTCGTTTACTGAATTGCATTTTTTGCAAACATTGCATCTCAATAATTGTTCACGTCTGCGAGAACTACCAGAAGATATCGGAAATCTTGTCAACTTGAGGCATCTTGATATTTCCCATAATGGGTCCATAAAAAAGCTCCCAGATTCCACATCTAATTGCTGCATTTGCAAAAATTGATTCTCAACTACACAAGTCTAATGGAATTACCAGAAAATATAGGTAATATGGTAGAGTTGAGGTTTCTTCATCTTAGCCATAACGAGCTTATAGAATTGCTTCCGAATTCAATTGGCAAGTTGCAAAAATTGCAATTATTAAATCTGAACCTTTGTAGATCTCTAAGAGAATTGCCAAGAGATGTTTCCAATTTAGTAAACCTAAAGCATTTGGATATTGATTTTTGTTTTGGATTGAGGGGCATGCCACTTGGACTAAATAAGTTGACTGGTCTTCAGACAATGAATTTATATGCAGTGGGTCCCTCGGTGTCTTCTGAAGATTGCGGGTTGTGGCAACTTAATACCCTTATCAACATAAGGGGAAGGTTGCTTATCCAAGGTTTACATCACTTGAGGAAGGATTCGTCCCAAGCCAACACTGTAAACATTAAAGATATTCGTGGAGTTCCGTTATTTGATCTTAGATTGGAGGGGAATTGGCTACAATCCTAATGGGAGGGAAATTGGCTACAATCCTAATGGTATCGATCACGACTTTGTAGTTTTGGAAAAATTGCATCCAAACAGAAGTGTAGAAACATTGAGTATAAGTGGATATTGTGGAGTGAGATTATCAAGTTGGGTATCTTCGTTATCAAATTTGACGCATATCTGTATTGTGAATTGTGAAAGATTGCAGTATATTCCACGACTTGATCGACTTCCAAATCTCCAAAATTTGTGGTTAAGAGACTTTAATCTCATAGAGTATATGGACAACAATGAGACAGTGGATGAATTTCATTCGAATGTTTTCTTTCCATCCTTAAAATTTCTCACTCTTTGGAACATGAATAAATTAAAGGGATGGTGGAAGCCGAGGGAATTCACTCCAAAAGATCCTAGTCAGAGCTTCCTTCCGTCATTTCATTGCCTCTCTCATTTGGAAATAGTTGGTTGTCCTCATATGTTTTCCATCCCATTCCCCAACTCGTCTTTAAAAACACTGCGTCTCAGCTATTCCAATGTATCTCCAGTGGATTACACACAACTTTGTGCGACCCTCCCAGAAGGTTTTCAACACTTGACCGCACTGCATTCTCTTTCTATAGAATATTGTAAAGATCTTGTTATGCTACCAGATTGGATTGGTTATCTTACTTCGTTACAGGAACTGAAAATTATACATTGTCCAAAACTAAATTTGCTTCCCGAGGGCATTCGCCAACTCTCTTCTCTAAGGAGTTTGACTATTAGCGGTTGTAGGAGACTGGAGAAAAGATGCAGACCACAAATTGGGGAGGATTGGTCCAAGATTGCTCACCTCCAACATATCAAACTCGGATGGTAAATCAAGTACCCAAAACCAATATTTCATCTTTCAACAGGAGTTGTAATAACAAGTATTTTCTTCTTTTTTTTTACATCTTTCGAAATTCTTCATTAATGGAGGTACTTAAAAGAAGATCTATTTCTTTTTTAATGATTTCATTATATATTCGTGAGTGTACACACGGGCTATGCACATTCTTGTCTGTCTTGTCGTGCAAGTAGTCATCTGATATATAGGTTGCTTGTTCTCTGTCAACACATGTTTATTGCTTGGCAAACCTTTAATATAAACTTCCACTCCGCACACTCAACTACCCAAAATCTTGGTTTCTCCATCCCTAGAAACTATATGAGTAATAATTTAAGATGAGTAATAAATGATCATCCCACTTGCTGGTATCAATGCAACTTCTACCACATGTACTTATGAACAATCATCACAATTGCCTAATTACACATGTTAATTGCATAACTGGATGTGGCAATTGACATAGAAGATTACATTTAGTTAGTTTAGGTAAAAGAGTTGTGTCTTTTTATAAAGTTGAGCCTCTCCCTAATAAACAAACAGCAAACTCTAATTTAATATGTATTTATCCCTAATACTCAAATGACATACACAAATATCACATCTACTCCTAAATTCATTCACCTCCCCCATTTTTTTTCATGTTTTCATGTAAAATGCTTATGACCCAGCCGCCGTGTACTAGATTAATGCTAATACAAAAACTTTATAACTATTATGATCTCCCGAGTAAGATTGACGAAAGTGCTCTTCGAGTTCTTTTTCTTTTCTATTTTAATCTTACATGTACTTTTTTTTTTTTGGTTTCTTTTCATTGCTTTAGATCTCTAGTCAGGTATCATTTGGATTCAAGAGAGATGTCGAAAGCTGGAGCTTTAGATCTGGCATGTGGTCTCGGTGGACAGATTGACAAGAGTGATGTTCTCTCTTCTGTTGAAAAGTACTCTCTCTCTCTCTCTCTAAACTATGCTTCAGCACGCATCTCTTTCTCTAGCTCTTCCAAAGTGAATAAACAGTAATTATAAAGATATTTTTTTAATGAATTTATCTCAATAAGAGTTTACTATTTAGGTGAGATAAAGGTTCGACGCTGATCCTCTGATTGTGGGCAAGCATACAGATTAATGGTATTGCACAATTATTTTTGATAATTAGTTTGATTCACATGTCAATCATTTAATGATTTTGTTAGTTATACTATATTTAGCAAGTTTGGGTTAATCGATATTTGAGAGTTATTTGATTCAAATATTTATTATTTTAGATTAATTAACAGCTTAAGGATTTATGAAATTTATATATGATTGATACGGCTAAGAATTTATGGTAAATGAAGGTTTTTTATTGATCCTAGTATTTTAAGTTGATTTATTGTGGACGATAAAATAAGTGTGATCATAATAAATTTAGTTAAATGATTTTCACATATTTAAAGAAATAATTGAGAATTTATTGATCTTGATATTCTAATTCAAATCATATTATATATAATTAAGATATTAATGAGATTTTGCTTAAATGTTGATAGTGTATTTATAAAGTTAAAAGTGAAATTGAGAGTGTTTAGTATAGGTAAAATCAATTTTGAATTTATTTACACTTAAATGCTTATGTGCATTTTGATTTATTTTAAGGTTAAATATTTAGATGGGTTGATTATTGTAGTTACTTACACGTGGGACTCTCGACGAGGTTATTTTCTGCATTGAAGAACAATTGTAGGGCGCTGATCACTTGCCTGAGTAGAATACCATAAATGAGCATTTGGAAAATCAGAGCTAATGGATGGATTCCAATGGATTTTTCTACATAATTTTTGATTTAGTAGCACCATACCAGTTTTGATCAAAATTTGTTTGTTCTTGGATTATTCTGATCATGTGCTTCAATCATTCGATATGTGTAAGACGTTATATATCCAAAATACAATTAGAACTTAGCATTTATCAATTAAGATAGTTCTTTTCAATTTAAAATATTGTAGAGATTGAATGTGATTGCAAAATATTGTTAAATTGAGCATTTCCTGCCGATTCCCATGGTTGTGGGAGAATTTATTAATTATGAAAATTTGTTTATGCAGATCACACAGGGATTCAGTCAAATTTGATCATTTTTATTATGTGCATGTAGATAAATGCCTACAGTAACGAAGTAAAGTTAATATTTGTGTAACAAGGAGATTCGTGAAGAATTATTTTCATAAATTTTTTTTTTGGTCATTACAAATCCTTCGCAAGATTCTTAAGATTATTTTTTTCCGAAGTATATCTTCGTAAATATTATGGTCACTTTCATGTAATGATTAGTGTCAGTTTCTAAGAAATCCATCCAAGGTCAATCTCTTCACTGATTGTTAATGGATATAACTTTTTTGGATTCTTCTTCTTGGGTCTAAGTAGATGAGAGATTTTGATTATTCTCTGTTTTGCAGATATGGAGTTATGATCCGTGCAGGGATTACAGTGTAACAGTCAAGGGTGAAAAGAGACGAAGATGATGGACTGGCTGGCTGTACTGCTTGGAAAAATAATAAGTTTATACGTCCAATCGCATCTCATTAATTGATGGGTGTGTTTCAGTTTGGCGTAAAGTTTACGCAAATTTTGTCTTTTTGTTTTGATGTCTTCCAAGTTTCAGAACTCAAAAACTCGACAGTTTTTTATTCAGTAACTCTCTTTTTCTCCTATCCTCTTCTCCGAAGAGCAGTCGTTCGGCTCTCCATGAGATTTTTGGGTTTTTTTTATCCGGACAGTGGGCCACGATATTTTTTTGTATCTGAACGGGTTCCGGACCGAGAAAACTTGTAGTACCGACTTAAACAAGACCGAATGATTAAGTCTAGTTTGGTCCCCGTCAATTTTGTCCAAAACTAATTTATATTAATTGCACTCTTGAAAATAGTAAAATAAGAGAGTAAATATAACATTATTGATTATATAATGAGTAGCCGTAACATCCAGAAAATTTTTTATAACGTGCATAACCTTAGATGAGTCAGGTAATGGAAGTTTAATGTTATTTATAGGTTATGCTACATATAGGAATAAGTGAGGGATTTTTTAGAAACAGAAGGTGAGAAATAAGTAAGTGATTTTTAGAAGAAGAAGGTGATGAAGAAATCCTATATTGGAATGGTTAGTTGATTTATTTAAAACACTAAAGTAAAATAATGGTAAAATAAAAGAGAAATTGAAAACCGAGTAAAATTTTAAACAAAAAATATTTTAAACGTGAGAAGTGTGAGTCAAGTAGCGGACCGAGCTGAGGAAGGTTCGAGGGCGTTACAGTAGCTTTATAACATTACTACAATGTAATTATGAGTAAATTTAATCGTGGGTAAATTAGATAAGAGTGATTTCTACTTACTCTGATATTATACTATTTTGAAATATTCAGTGTCATACAATAATTAGTGCATTTAAAATGTATTTAATGTAAGTTACATTAATTACATTTTCAACAATTTAGTATATTAAAAGAGTAAAATAAGCGAGTAAAGATATCAATCAATATAATGAGTAGCTTCGTCCTCAATTAAGCTAAATATTCACATATTTT
Organism: Begonia masoniana; assembly: GCA_022432975.1. Lineage (NCBI taxonomy): Eukaryota > Viridiplantae > Streptophyta > Magnoliopsida > Cucurbitales > Begoniaceae > Begonia > Begonia masoniana. The sequence goes on from CM039510.1 coordinate 47,347,782, forward strand.
TTTGTAATTAAAGTATTTTTAGTATTAATTTTTTGTTTTCCTTTAATAATTCAATATATTTTACTATATTTCCATATTACAAGACTTTCTAATAAGATTACAAGACTTTCAAATAAAATTACGAGACTGATCGGCGCATATTTGTTAGGTAACCAATTATAAAAGAGTAATGCTACGTTAATCTTATAATTCTTACGTTATAACATGTTAGTCATTGATTGGTGTAATTAATAATTTATTTTAACAATTTTTTATTTATCATATTCATCCTACCAATCTATGATTACCACGGTATGAGCTAAGAAAGTAAAAGGTAAACGTAACACTACCTTATAAAAATCTAATTTTAAAGACCTTGTTGCAAAAGCCTTATTTTCAAAAAAGAATAATGGTAGGTTTGTCTTCTTATTCTAATATCTTAAAATAGAGCTGACGTGTTAAACAATGATTGATGCAATTAAAATGTAATTAATGTAATAAATTATAAATATGTAATTTGTTACGTTAATTGCATCAATAATTATTTGATACGTCAATAGTATTTTTAAAAATTATAATAAAAAAAAAAAGCAAAAGTAATATTATTTTTTCAAGAAATTTGATAAGCCCTGACACTGCATTGTTGCAAAAAAAACCCAATTAGAAATTCATAACGTTGCCCTTAATGGGCATTATAAAGAAACCCTAAAGCGTAGTAATTAATGATTTATTGACAAAGGAAGTCAAGGCTTCGTAGTTCAATAGTGCGTTGATGACAAAGAGAGGGTCTTCACTTTAATAATCTTTCCCAATCCCAAATCACAGCTCATACGCAAACGTGAAAAGAAGGCAGGGTGTCTAGATCTGATCTTCTCAAATTACTTTCCTTTCTCCAGACCAACTCAATGGCCGAAGGAGTCATCGTCCCCGTTTTCGCAGACCTCCTTTCCAAATTGGGTTCTGCTGCTCTGCAAGAGATTGCACTGATCTATGGTGCAGAGGAGGAGCTTGCCAAGCTCAAGGACACTTTTTGTGCTATGCAGGCGGTGCTTCTTGACGCTGAGCAGAAGGGAGACCTGAGCCGTGCCGTCAAGGATTGGCTTGGGAAGCTCAAGGATGCCGCTTACGATGCCGATGACTTACTCGACGAATTGTCCTACGAACATAATTCTTGCAGATAACTTGGTTAAAAACAATGGATTTGAAGAAGGTCCTCATCGTTTAGTAAACTCCTCAAATGGGGTCTTGCTCCCTCCCAGACAGGAAGATCGCACATCCCCGCTTCCAGATTGGCTCATTGAATCTCTAAAAGCTGTCAAGTTCATATATTCAAAGCATTTCAACGTCCCATTTGGAGTGGCTGCGATTGAGCTTGTTGCTGGGAGAGAAAGCGCCATCGCCCAAATAATTAGAACAGTTCCAAACAGAATCTACAACCTGGCATCCGCAGTTGGAGATGCCAAAAATGGCTGCCACGGGTCAATGATGGTAGAAGCTTTTGCAGGAAAGAATACTCTCAAAGTCCCATTCCAGTCCCATGAAAAGGGAATGTTCAAAACTGCCAGTTTCAAATTCAAAGATGATTCAATAGATGATACGTGTGTATTTTATGCATTTTATTGTACTCTTTGATACTAAATTGGTGAGTTTTAATCTAGCATATGAAAAGTTCTTATATATTTGGTGCAAGTGTGTAGAAAAATTAGAAATTTACAAGTTTCGATGAAATCAATCCGAAAGAAAAGAAAACAAGAAATTGTTGATTGGGTAGAAGAGCTGCAGATCGATCTGCTATTTTAATTGATAGAGGTGTTGAATCTGGACAGTTGAAAATTGACCATTGAAACTTGTTTTTAATCTCAGTCATTGAAGAAGATTGTGGGCTGGCGCTTCAGATTAATTAAGAATTAGGTTAACTAAAAATGAGAGACATTATTTTTTTAGACGAGAAGACAAGGAAAGAGCAGCCCCAGCGATAGAAGAATTCAGAGGAGTCCCTAGAGCGAGAGGCAAGCGAGGCGGAGACCGGAACCGAGCAAGAGCTTCTGGAACTGGATTTCAACATAGTTTTTATTTCCCTTTCTTCTTTGCAACTATGAACCCCTTTATTATTATTGTTTCTCTTTATTCTAGCATGAACTAACTTTCTCTTCTAGGGCTACGATGTAGTCTGATTATGAATATTTAGTATTTTCTTTAATTCAAGTTGTTAATTTTCTATTTCGATATTGTGTTGAGTAATTTATTCTGTTCTTAATGCTTGCGATTGTCTGATCACCAATAGCATGTTTCTAGGATTATTTTGAGACCGAGAGGAGATGAATAATCGTGCACTGAATATTTTACCATGAAAATGATGTTAGACTAGAATAGTGAAGTGCCCTAGAGGGCCGTCACTCGATCGCAAACCAAGGCCCAAGTGTTATCAAATCTATTTACTAATAAGCCCAATTTTTTGCAGGATTTGAAGATCTCTTCAAGGATTTGAATTGGGAACCGAGCACAAGGGACCTGGATCAACCCGTGCACTTGCTAACTTGGGAAACAAAGATGGAGGCACTTGAAGACGGAGACACTTGAAGACGGAGGCACTTGAAGACGAGATTTGTCTCCCTTTTGGAATAAAATTGTAACCGAACGCTTATCTTTTTTCTTGTTGTTTTGTCAAACTTTTAGCCTTGTATTTTGTTAGTAAACATTGGCCTTTCATGTAATATTTTATAGTTGCATGCATCCTTAGTCATTAGGATTAGATGTATGCTAGTTTAGATGGTGGTTTGGAAATGGTTAAAGTGAAAAGTGCGTTGTTGCACTAGGCCAAAGTTTTGGTCCATTTTGAAGCCTGTTTTGAAGTCCCTTTCTAACCAAGACCTCCACCCACCCTAGGCCTATATAAGCATGGTTATTGGTGTTTGTAATATGTTGTTGATGCTATGAGAATAACGTAATTCGGCTGAGTGCTCGGAGCTTGAAGACCGGTGAACAGTAAGGCTCGGTTCGGTCAAGAACCGAGAATGAGTTATCTCCTTTACGCTTTCAAGCCCACGGTTGCTTGAATAGCTATTGTTCCACGCTTCTTCCTCTCTTTTCAGAGTAGGATACATGAAGAAGGTGGCCATTAACCCGTTCCATTTGCTGCCATTCTTCTACGGAAGAGTGTATGCCGGAAGTTTATAAAATATTACTTACTGGACAGCATCTGGTGTTCCAATCAAAACTCACGATTTACTCATTATCTAGATCTGAAAATTTAAGGACATAATCTTAACTCATACACGAAGAACCCCTTAAAATTTCGTTGAATTTGGATATCGTTTGATTAGTCAAATCATCGCTGGATTTACTGTTATTTGCTGTTTTTTTTTTTTTAAATCTGAATTTTCTGATATGTTTTGTGGGTAGAAACACGATAGTCTTGCAAGTAGAATCGTGTCAGATAGCTAATACGTTATTGTGGTATGTTAATTTCTCGTTCTTAATGTATTCAATTAATTATCAGGATAAGAGACCGAGAGATAATAATTCATTACTTGAATAATTTTGTCTTTACTCGAGAGAGATTAATAATATTTTTATGAAATTGCCATCAACGCATAGAAATAGAAATTATTGATTTAGATTAGAAAAACTAAATATGATTAATTTAGGTGAAATTAGAAACCCTAGAGTTTTCTCATTATATTTTTAAACTCGTTTAATTTCTGTTATTTAATTAAATTACTTTATTTTGTTATTTTAAATTCAAACTTCTCAAAATCTCGTATTCATTATAAACTAGAATTAATTTAGTTTGATCATTAATTAAAAAGTCCTCGTGGGTTCGACACTCTATTTATCACTATATTACTTGTTGCGACTCGTATACTTGTGAATTATTTTTCACAACAAGTTTTTGGCGCCGTTACCGGGGACTTTATTATTAATATCAAATTAATTAGTTTTAGTTTTATTTTGAATTCTTTTTATTTTATTTCTTTATTTTTGTGTTATTTTCATGTGCATGCGTAAAGAAGGAAACGCTAATCTTCTCCCGCTTAATCTTGAGATAGAGCGTACGTCTCGACAACATCGTAAAGAGAGAAGAGAATTTATTCAACCAGCACGTGCCATTATGGGAGATAACGGGAAAGATAATACTGAGAACCAGACCTTGCTGGATTATGTTATACCTACTGTATCCGGAGTTCATTCAGTTATTCGGAAACCGGCCATCACTGCTAATTTTGGAATTAAGTCGGGCACCTTGCACATTGTAGCGATCCCAACCCGATCAGGGCCGCCACGGCATATCCACTACGTAATCCTAACTCAACGTAAAAATTTTTTCTTTTTTACTCAACGTTTACACAACACGCTAATCCCAAGCGGACATAGATAAATTACCCACCTCAATCGACCCTAAATAACCTAACTTTAACTTAAACATGACGGGTATAAATTTTGTCAACTTTTAAATCATTAAAACGAGGAAATAATCATTTTTCGGAAAAACGACGACTCGGTTTTTGGGCCTTTAAAATCCTTTAGAATACGTGAGGGTCGTTCCTAAAATCTATTTAAAAAGCATCGTAAAAGGGGTCGGATTTAAAACATGTTTCGAAAAGTCGGAAAAAAAAGTAAACACACGCCGACCACGATCGATCGCGCTCAAGCCCGATCGATCGGGCCGACTCGGGCTTCTCAATTAAAAATGAAACTTCACCCACAATCGATCACGCCTCAAGCCCGACCGATCGGGCCGTCTCGGGTATCCCGATTAAAATCAACCTTCAATCACGATCGATCGCGCCTCAAGCCCGATCGATATTGATGGCACATTCAGGCATGCCGCCCGCCCAGTTAGCGCACACCAGCGCCTGGCCGCGCGCCCACCTGCACCCTGCTCTCTCCCTTTCTACACATAATCAAATTCTACCATTTTTATCATCTCCGTTTTACATTAAACCTTCCAAAAACATTCACAACCACTTTAAACTCACCATACTTCAAACTCCCAAAAAAATTGACTCAAAACATACCCAAATCCGTGTTTAAAATTTATGAAAATAAACCACGTGGATCGCTCTAGAACTCGAGTGAATCCATATAATTGAAAACACCTAAAATCGTCAAACAACAATCCAACCTAATCCACAATCAAACACGACTATAAACACTTGAATTTTCTAAATCTTTTCAAAACAAATTCATTTATCAAATCATTCAAAATAACCCTTCACTCCAATCCATTATCCACCATAAATCATCAAAACATCAAAATTCTATATACACCCTAAAATTTATCATCCAAAATCAATCCACGTCACACCTATTTACCACAAAACGCTCGTAGTATATCCACGGATCATCCAGCCTAACCAAAACACATCCCGTCGCCACGAGCTCCGCCCATCGACCACCTATGCCTGATCATCAGGAGGAAGTTCCTCACCTTCGTTTTCGTCACCTACATCATACGATAAATACGTTAAGCCTAATGCTTAGTAAGGAGGTGTACTAAAACATTAGTATACATAATGCATGATCTTTGAAAACATGTTCATTTTTCATTTGTTTACTTTACACAACGCATACATATATATCATTACATCATACGATAAATACGTTAAGCCTAATGCTTAGTAAGGAGGTGTACTAAAACATTAGTATACATAATGCATGATCTTTGAAAACATGTTCATTTTTCATTTGTTTACTTTACACAACGCATACATATATATCATTAGGTATGAGTAGGCACGAGCACCACTCGTCTACCCAGTAGACCAAACACTTGCCATGAGTTGCCATTAACATGTTTTCGTGCCCTGAGTTGCCATTTACGTGCCTCGTGCCCTACTCATCCTCCAACTTCATTTAACGTCATTTACTTTACTTCGTTTACTTGAAAACGTGCATGCAAAACATTTCATTAAATCTTAGAGGAGAAAACATGATGCATGAAAAAGTGCTCCTAACAATCATTAATCAATTCTTCACGTACATGAACGAGCCTAACTCATAAGCGAACCTATCCGACCACAAATGGGAAGCATCCTAGGCTACCCGACTCCTTAGAACTTCAAAATCGTGAAAACACCATTAAGACATTAATTCCTAACATCGATATGACGTAGGGCCGTAAGGGCCGGAAACCTAGCACCACTTACCTGGAGTCCTAGCTATGCCGAGCACCGTCCTTTGAGAGCTTGGGTCACCTAAGGCATTTTTCATAACATGCCATTAGTATCGATTCCAAATCGTCAATTTCAAAACTAAACCAAAACCCGAGCTAAGACAATTTTTCCTAAAACTCATATTCACTTCATTCGGGCATTTCGTCGAGCACATTGTGCTTACTAATTCAAAAACTCCATTAATGGCTTCCAACAACCTCCTAACAACCAAACTTAACCTTAAATATCAACCCACACCATTAATTCACACCAATTACCACAACAATCATAAATACAACACTATTGAACATTAATATTGTCAAACTATCGATTTCTACCAAAACCCCCAAATTTCTCAACCCTAACTCGAATTAACCCTAACTGAATAGTGCCCTAATACAACAACTAAGTTAGCCCAAAGTATAGAACTTACCTAGAGGGTTGATTTGTTGAAGAAAACTGAAGAGAAACTCGCTGGAAATCGGATACGTGTGTGATCGACGGAGGGAGAACGTCGCAAGGAGAGGGAGGAGAAAACTTTTGACAAAAGAAGAAACGTGAAGGAGGGGGAAAGAGAGTTTCTTTTTATTAAAATTTTGGGTTGGCTAATTACCTCCTTGTCCTTAGTTCAATTCCCTTACTTCTTTCACAATTCGTCTATCGATTTGGTTTCCTGAAAATTTCTTATTTCTCCGAATATTATAATTTATTCCTAGGGTTCTAACAAAACTTTCCGTTCGCCAATCGGGTATAATTTACCAATTCTACGACTTAAAACGATGTAGGGCTAAAAATGGAACTTGGCTCTATGCTATACATTTGAATTTTCTAAAAATTTACTTACTCTTCTAAAAATCCCCATATATTCCTAGGATTCCAATAAGATCTTTTGCTTTCTAAACGGGCCTATATTTTTTATTTACGAAAATACCCTTGTAGCGAAAACCCGAAAAACTCGGGTGTTACACACATGATTCAACAATCTCAGTTTAGTGGATTACCTTCTGTAACGACCCTAAAACTGTACCCGTATTTCCCGTACTATTTTTTTTTTATCCTAATAAATTTAATTAAACTCTAGGCGAAAACTAACCGAAATCGAAACCAGAATCGAAATCGGAATTTAAATCTAACTTTTAAACCATTAAAAATAAAACCTTTAAAACAATTAAATTAAATCAATTAAACTAATAAAACAAAAGAAAACAATCGGGAGGGCAGAACTGGAATTTCACCGAAGACAGGAGACAGGGATCGAACGCTGTTACTTACAGCGCTCGATCGCTGTCGTGCGCTACGCTTGCAGCGCCCGAACGCTGCCAAGCACAGCGCTCGATCGCTGCCGAGCGAAGCGCAACAGCGCCCGATCGCTGGCAGCGATCACGACCGTCGCGCCTGGTCGCTGTCCTTCACTGCTTCTTTCTCTCTACACTTTCTATACTTAACTCTCTGGAATATCAAATCCCAGAGATCAACTTACTTCATCACAGCTCTCTGGAACTCGATTCCAGAGAGCAACTCACCTGTTTTCTACCACTTTATTATAAAATACCACAATGAACCCCAATGAACTCGAATATATCCTACACTCAACCAACTTTCAGCGGACTTTGCGAAACCCAACTGCGTGGATATATCTAAAACTCGGACTAATCCATAACAACCTAAAACATTTCAAAACATATCTATATAACGTTAAATACGATTAATCCCAAACAATTCCAGAATTTCAAAACAAGTTAAACATCCTATACATATTCATCGAAACGTCCCAAAATATACTAAAAGACCCTCAAAAGCTATACATACGTCCCCACGGGTCAAATGAGCCTCGACTGCGCCAGCACACCACCGCAGCCATCATCCGTCAACTGAACTATGCCTCAGGTGGAGGAACGTCATCCTCACCTGGTATCTCGTAGTCTATGTCACCTACACCATACATAAACACACTATGAGATAAATCTCAGTAAGCCCTAGTAAATGCGATGCATGCTGTGCTATGAGTTCGATAAATCATGCTTTATTTTATCTTTCTATGCAATGCTCTGTAGGTGTCACCGAGATCCTATACCCTCTAACCAGAGAGAGCTCATCCAGCGGGCGGACTACTCTTTCCAGCTAGAGGAGGGGGGTACACGCTTACAATCCGTACAGCCGTGCCTGAGCCCCACCTCGCGTGACCTGTAACTGTAAGCCTTTCGGCCGGTGTACTGTAAGCCTTTCGGCCGTGAACTGTAAGCCTTTCGGCCGTGAACTGTAAGCCTTTCGGCCGTGAACTGTAAGCCTTTCGGCCGTGCACTGTAAGCCTTTCGGCCGATGCTATGCTTTACGTTATCTTTAAAACTCTGTGCGGAAATTCGTTTTCATGCTTTTCTTTAAAACCAAGTGATGCATGAACAGTTCAATATCATACAATAAACAAGCAACACATAGACCATCGGGACTTTAAAAACGTAAACTATAAACTCCTAAGACCTAGCTACCCAAACCGAGCAAAACTAACTAAAGGCATCTCCAAAACGCCTCGAGACGACACGATGTACGGTGTAGGCCGATTTGGCCAAAGAAGATCACGAGAACTTACCTCGTGCACGCTGCAATCCAAGCTTTGTCCACGAGCACTGTTTGCCTAAGCAAATTCAGAACGTTTACCGTTAAAACGCATTTAAATTAACGATTGTCCAAATTTACAAAACCTTAACTACGGAAACTTCTTAAAGTTCTAATCCAATTTATCGAGCTATTTATTTGAGCAATTTACACTCGGGATCACAATTTACAATTTACGAGTTTACCCTGAAATCTCGAAATTTCGTAAATTCTAACATTTTTCCTACATCGATTAGATTCGTCCAAATACACCCAATACGTTCAATATATACTTAATCATCAACGACCTATCGATTACGAGCTCTAAATCTCATTTTTAATCGAAACCCTAATCGGAACCCTAACGCTAAATCGATCCGAAAACCGAAATTAAAGCTCTAAGAACGTAGATACATACCTAGGATAGCGAGATGAGAAGAAATGACGAAGAACAGAACGAACGAACGGAGCTCGGAGGAAGAAATGGCGTCGACGGCCAAAAGGGAGAGGAGCTCTCTGTTTCGTGGGCGCCAGGGAGAGAAGAAGAAGATGAAGAGAAAATGAGGGTTTGTGTTATTTTATAAAATTGATTTTGCAAATTACTAAAATGCCCTTCCTTAGTTTTTCTTCCTTCGGTTCGTTAATCGTCCAGCCATTCGACTTTTCCTAATTTCCATATTTTGCCAATAACTCCTATTCATTGTTTGTGATTTATTAAAACTGTCCGTTTGCAATTCGGACCTCGTTTACTATTTTTACTAAAACGTCATTTACTTTATGATAGTGGTAATTACTCGGAATATAGCGTTACTATTCCGAAAATTCCCAAACTTTCCTTAAAATTCCAATTAGTCGTTAGGATCATAATGACGCTTTCTTTTCGTGAAACGGACCTGATTTGACATATTACCAAAAATGTCATTATATAATAAAATAATAATAAAATATATTAAATCCAACGTCCGTACAAGCCGGGTATTACATTCCACCCTCCTTATTCAGAATTTTGTCCACAAAATTTGCTATACCACATAGTCCTTGATACTAACGTCTCACGTCACGTGGTAGTATACTTCGATTCATCCTCTTCATTTACGGTCATTCTTCGTGATTCTAAACCAAAACTCTCCAACACCAGCGTTACATTCATATTTTTCCACTTGATTTACCTAAACTTCTCAATAATCTCGTTGGCTCAATCCAAAATCGAAACGTATACCAACTTTCAACTTTCACTTAATCACTCGCAGATTAAACCTCTTAACAATACGAACTTCAAAATTCACTCTTTATCGACGTCTTTCTCCCGCTGCCCCTTAGGTTAGAGCTATACCTAAGCTCCCTAACGCCAGTCAAATTGAATTTCTACAATTTCATCCAATTCCTGGGCTGTAACTCATACCTTAACACAATTCTCTTGATCCTGTTCACAATCGGGATACCCACCAACCGAATTTCTACATTAACTTCCTAATCGTAGTCCTCATTTTCAGTTTACGCATCAAATCTTAACAAATCTCTAAGTCTTAACCAAACGACCTCTAACTGTGTACTTGACACTTAACGTCCAAAGTACGTGTTGGTTTGCATTTAGTCACCAAAAGATTGTCTCTTATCCCCAATCCTCGAAATCACTTCCACTCCCCGACGTCATTTGGGTTGATTATCGTTCAAGGACTCCTAACAACACCGAAGTTGCAATCCGAATTAACTCTATTTTAACTTCAACTCCTCGAATTGAGTTCCTTTAGTTTCCATCTTTCTTAATCTCGTGTTTACCGAATATGTACCTAACCACTTTACGCATTCAAAATCTTCTCAAATTACTTACTCCAGTGTTAAGTCTCAATTTACCTTACGCACTTACCCACCTATCGGGTATAACAATTTCTATGTTTATTTATGTAAATATCTGAGCTGTAATTTAAACTCGCGTATAAGTTCGTTGACCGTAACCTTAGTCACTATTACAACTTTTCTGGTTCATATTCCTCTAGTAATGCCCCCATAGAGCTTCTTCGTCAATAGTACTCAAATCGTACACTTCCTCGGACACCTTGCAGGTCTTAATAAAATCCTCAACAATTTCGCGTTGTTACATCTCGCAACTACGTCATCAGAACACTTCCGGATCTCGATGAGTCAAACCGGAAGCTAAAGTCACTGACCACCTAGGATCTTTGTCCCTTTGTAAGCGAAGATCCTATAAACATCACATCTCACTCTAAAATACCTTAATGAGTTCTATCATTATTTCCTTTATTGACTTCCTCTTACTATATACGTTACACTCATTTGTTTAATTCAATTCCTTGTTAATTCCAAGCATAATTGAGTCCTTAGGTTTGCCATGATTCACTCCAACTATTTATTCTAACATTTTATCATCCACGTGTCCATCTATCTTGACCTGACAGATACCAGTCTTAACTTAATCTCATTCTAAGTTTACTTAAGCGAGCTTATTGTACATCCTTGTTCTTTCTATTCTCTAAATTGCAATTTCACAAATCGTTTGCAATATAACACTGGTCTAAACCTCCAGCCTTAACCCTTCAGTCCAACGATCTCTTTCACTTATCTCAAATGTCACACGTGGACTTCCCTCAAGTTACCCGATGGTCTATATCCTTTTGTTTCTTCTAGTCGGGTTCTAATTATTCCACTTATCTCCTGTATAAATGATTTATCCATCGGTCTGTTTTGTTTGAAAACTTGTTATAGATGAGTTCACGTCCTTAATCTGAATTTCCTCAAGTTTCCAAATCTTTTTCTTCTATTTCTCCAAAAGAAGGATTCAGAAACATCCTTTCTTTAAGGTTAACCTTCGTAAACCATCGCATACTGATGTTTCTACTTCCATACCGGAGGTAAGTCTTAGGCTGTGATCTTTAATTTGAACTGTATTAACTGTAGGCTTATTACTAAATCCCCTATTCTTTTAAGTCAAAGGAATTTATAATCTCTTACTTTGTCATCTCACCCCACATGCGATACACACCCTTGTTGATTACCCATTTCCTATTAACGTCGCACACGTTACACTTAGCCTATAATTACGACTTTCAACTCAAGGCGTTAAACCCTTCTTTAATTAACTACTGTATTTGGGTTTCTAAAATAGTCCAACCCTTATGTTTAGTCTCACCTTCCTTTATCGAGCAGTACCAAGGGCCCGACACGTCTATGCTTTACTCATCTCTTAACGCCCTTGAAATTTATCAACGTCTCAGTTGCGACTTGATCCATCTATTTTCTTCATGGCATTGACCAGTACGGACACGCCGAAAATATGCCTAAGTCCTTTGTCCATAACTTAGTATTGAACAATTACACTCTAAATCTGTGAGGGTTTCGTCAACAAATGTCAAATTTCTATCTATTCAGACCTTACTTTTTCACAAGTTACGTCCCTCCAATAATAACGAATTCTAGTGCACAACTTCTTGTGGTTAAGTCAGATTAAGCCTATCAATGTATAACTACATTTCTATTTGGTCTTTATTGTCCTACATGTCGTCCACCGTTTTCTCTTTGAGGTTCACCTAAGGTCCTTCTTACCCATCTTCTATTTTCAATCGTATCGTTATTATCATTTTTTTATCGTTATCTATTTAACATAAACATACTGTCATACAGTCAATTAAGACAGTACCTGTAATAAGAGGAGGCTGTGCCCCATCGTCGACGTCACCAGGCTCGATGAATGCAAAGATTCTCGGCATAATCTTTCTCTGATCACCGCCTGACTGATCTCGGCCGGGCATCGAGCAGTTCTTAACGAAGTGGTCAACTCCACCACACCTAAAACATTTGTTCGTGCCAACTCGGCACTCACCACTGTGTTCTTTCTGGCTCTTAGGGCACCAAGGCATCTGAGAAGCCCCTTGTACCTGTTTACCCTTCCCTAGATCCTTGCCTCCCTCTAGAGACCTTTTAACACCTCTCTGCGGTTGTCCTTCCTCTACTGGGTGTAGTTGAAACCCCCTGTGGTACCCGTCCACACCGTGGTTGCTGGGAGCACTCACCTCTTGAGTCTTAAGTTTTTCTCGGTTTGTCAATACTTCAAGCTGGCGGGATTGGATATCCATGTATCGGACTTGTTGGTCAAGATGTCGGGATTGCTGGGCAATGAATTTCTTAAGGTGATCTATCGTATCGTCTCGGTCGTCTCGGTCGTTTCGTGGACGCACCATAATTATAAAACTCCTATAAAAAGTTAAAAGCAAATAATACTAAGAAAACTGAAATCAAACAAAGCTATACGCATACTTACAGTTGATGAAGAATGTCCGCGTAGTGGCTGTGCAGTCGAGCAGTCTACAGAACCGATTTTAAAACCCGGGGGCTCTGATACCATAACTGTAACGACCCTAAAACTGTACCCGTATTTCCCGTACTATTTTTTTTTTATCCTAATAAATTTAATTAAACTCTAGGCGAAAACTAACCGAAATCGAAACCAGAATCGAAATCGGAATTTAAATCTAACTTTTAAACCATTAAAAATAAAACCTTTAAAACAATTAAATTAAATCAATTAAACTAATAAAACAGAAGAAAACAATCGGGAGGGCAGAACTGGAATTTCACCGAAGACAGGAGACAGGGATCGAACGCTGTTACTTACAGCGCTCGATCGCTGTCGTGCGCTACGCTTGCAGCGCCCGAACGCTGCCAAGCACAGCGCTCGATCGCTGCCGAGCGAAGCGCAACAGCGCCCGATCGCTGTCAGCGATTGCGCGCACAGCGCCCGATCGCTGGCAGCGATCACGCCCGTCGCGCCTGGTCGCTGTCCTTCACTGCTTCTTTCTCTCTACACTTTCTATACTTAACTCTCTGGAATATCAAATCCCAGAGATCAACTTACTTCATCACAGCTCTCTGGAACTCGATTCCAGAGAGCAACTCACCTGTTTTCTACCACTTTATTATAAAATACCACAATGAACCCCAATGAACTCGAATATATCCTACACTCAACCAACTTTCAGCGGACTTTGCGAAACCCAACTGCGTGGATATATCTAAAACTCGGACTAATCCATAACAACCTAAAACATTTCAAAACATATCTATATAACGTTAAATACGATTAATCCCAAACAATTCCAGAATTTCAAAACAAGTTAAACATCCTATACATATTCATCGAAACGTCCCAAAATATACTAAAAGACCCTCAAAAGCTATACATACGTCCCCACGAGTCAAATGAGCCTCGACTGCGCCAGCACACCACCGCAGCCATCATCCGTCAACTGAACTATGCCTCAGGTGGAGGAACGTCATCCTCACCTGGTATCTCGTAGTCTATGTCACCTACACCATACATAAACACACTATGAGATAAATCTCAGTAAGCCCTAGTAAATGCGATGCATGCTGTGCTATGAGTTCGATAAATCATGCTTTATTTTATCTTTCTATGCAATGCTCTGTAGGTGTCACCGAGATCCTATACCCTCTAACTAGAGAGAGCTCATCCAGCGGGCGGACTACTCTTTCCAGCTAGAGGAGGGGGGTACACGCTTACAATCCGTACAGCCGTGCCTGAGCCCCACCTCGCGTGACCTGTAACTGTAAGCCTTTCGGCCGGTGTACTGTAAGCCTTTCGGCCGTGAACTGTAAGCCTTTCGGCCGTGAACTGTAAGCCTTTCGGCCGTGAACTGTAAGCCTTTCGGCCGTGCACTGTAAGCCTTTCGGCCGATGCTATGCTTTACGTTATCTTTAAAACTCTGTGCGGAAATTCGTTTTCATGCTTTTCTTTAAAACCAAGTGATGCATGAACAGTTCAATATCATACAATAAACAAGCAACACATAGACCATCGGGACTTTAAAAACGTAAACTATAAACTCCTAAGATCTAGCTACCCAAACCGAGCAAAACTAACTAAAGGCATCTCCAAAACGCCTCGAGACGACACGATGTACGGTGTAGGCCGATTTGGCCAAAGAAGATCACGAGAACTTACCTCGTGCACGCTGCAATCCAAGCTTTGTCCACGAGCACTGTTTGCCTAAGCAAATTCAGAACGTTTACCGTTAAAACGCATTTAAATTAACGATTGTCCAAATTTACAAAACCTTAACTACGGAAACTTCTTAAAGTTCTAATCCAATTTATCGAGCTATTTATTTGAGCAATTTACACTCGGGATCACAATTTACAATTTACGAGTTTACCCTGAAATCTCGAAATTTCGTAAATTCTAACATTTTTCCTACATCGATTAGATTCGTCCAAATACACCCAATACGTTCAATATATACTTAATCATCAACGACCTATCGATTACGAGCTCTAAATCTCATTTTTAATCGAAACCCTAATCGGAACCCTAACGCTAAATCGATCCGAAAACCGAAATTAAAGCTCTAAGAACGTAGATACATACCTAGGATAGCGAGATGAGAAGAAATGACGAAGAACAGAACGAACGGAAGTCGGAACGGAGCTCGGAGGAAGAAATGGCGTCGACGGCCAAAAGGGAGAGGAGCTCTCTGTTTCGTGGGCGCCAGGGAGAGAAGAAGAAGATGAAGAGAAAAGGAGGGTTTGTGTTATTTTATAAAATTAATTTTGCAAATTACTAAAATGCCCTTCCTTAGTTTTTCTTCCTTCGGTTCGTTAATCGTCCAGCCATTCGACTTTTCCTAATTTCCATATTTTGCCAATAACTCTTATTCATTGTTTGTGATTTATTAAAACTGTCCGTTTGCAATTCGGACCTCGTTTACTATTTTTACTAAAACGTCATTTACTTTATGATAGTGGTAATTACTCGGAATATAGCGTTACTATTCCGAAAATTCCCAAACTTTTCTTAAAATTCCAATTAGTCGTTAGGATCATAATGACGCTTTCTTTTCGTGAAACGGACCTGATTTGACATATTACCAAAAATGTCATTATATAATAAAATAATAATAAAATATATTAAATCCAACGTCCGTACAAGCCGGGTATTACACCTTCTGAGGACCTCAAAGATCATGTTGCAAATTTTTTAGAAGTATGCGACACTTTCAGATATCACAATGTGGGGGATGATGCAGTTAGGTTGCGTTTACTTCCGTTCTCATTACGGGATCGAGCAAAGAATTGGCTTAACTCTTTGTCGGCCAACTCTATTACTACATGGGAAGAATTATGCCTGAAGTTCCTATCTAAATTTTTTCCCTTCGAAAAGACTGCTAAGCTCTGAAATGATATAATCAATTTCAGTCAATTCGATGGAAAAACTCTATATGAGGCATGGGCACGCTTCAAGGAGATGCTGAGAAAGTGTCCAAACCATGGCCTACCAATGTGGATGCATATTCAAACTTTCTATGTGGGATTGTCAGTATCTACTAAAACTCTGATGATGCAGCTGCAGGTGGTGCTTTAATGAGAAAAACTGAAGAAGCTGCATATGATCTATTGGAGGAATTAGCACTTAATAATGACCAGTGTCCTGTGGAGCGCACAATTATGAAGCGTACAACTAGTACCCCAGAGCTTGAAGCTATGAAAGCATAAACACTACAAGTTGCCTCATTGGCTAAACAGTTACAAGAATCTCATATGGCGGCTACTGTGGGGAAAGCGCCAATGGTTAATTGTACATGGTGTCAGGGACCACATCAGAGTGAAGAATACCAAGTGGGAAATCCTATGTCGAATAAATCTGCAGAACAAGTTAACTACATGGGGAGTTTTAATCAGCAAGTAAATCTCAACTCAAATACTTATAATCCAGGGTGGCGACAACATCCTAATTTCTCATGGAGCAATTTTCAAAATGTTATGCCTATGCCTCAAACATCGCAGTAGGGTCCATCTCAACAAGCTAAGAAGAAAAATGATCTCGAGGTAGCCTTTATGCAATTTATGACAGAAACTTGTACAACGATGCAGAATCAATCGGCCCAAATTTGAAGTCTTGAGAATCAACTTGGCCAATTTGCTAGTATCATTAATGGAAGATCTCAAGGTACACTACCTAGCAATACATAAGTAAATCCGAAAGAGCATTGTAATGCAATTACCACTCGAAAAGGAACAATGATTGAATCGGTACAAAAAGAGCCCAGTGTACCTCAATTTGATAGTAAGGGTTCAAGTGCAAGTGAAGCCCAAAGGTCTCTATCATCTCATCCTTCGCCAATACAAGTAATTCCACATCAAGTGTCGTTTCCACAAAGATTGAAGAATGTGAAGCTTGATAATCAGTTTTCTAAGTTTCTTGATATGTTCAAAAAGCTTCACATCAACATTCCATTCGCCAAAGCCCTCGAACAAATGCCTAAATATGCAAAGTTTCTGAAAGATATTTTGTCTCATAAGCATAAGATCGAAGAAAGTAGTATAATTGCTTTGACAGAAGAATGCAGCGCTATTATTCAACGGAAGCTTCCACAAAAGTTGAAGGATCCAGGAAGTTTCACTATTCCATGTGAAATTGGGAAATCAATTTTTGAGTGGGCATTGTGTGATTTGGGGGCTAGTGTAAATTTGATGTCACTATCTATTTTTCAAAAACTTGGTCTTGGTGAAGCAAAGCCCACAAGTGTATTTCTACAGATGGCTGATCGCTCTATCAAACATCCGTATGAGGTGATTGAAGATATCCTTGTCAAAGTCGACAAGTTTATTTTCCCCGCTGATTTCGTAATTCTTGATATGGAAGAAGATAGTGTCATCCCGATAATATTAGGTCAATCATTCTTAGCAACAGGATGTGCTGTAATTGATTTTAGAAAGTGAGAGCTCAAACTGCACGTACAAGATGAAAATGTAACATTTAAGGTGTATAAATCAATGGAGTACCCAATAGCTAGTGATAACATATTTCATGCGGAACTCCCTAACACTGTATCAAATGAAGCTTCACGTCAACCTAACGACTCCCATGAGCTGAATGGGATGCAGTACGTTACAAATTTGGGGGAGTCGTCATTACAGGCCCTACCACCTATTAAGAAACCACCTGATTACGAAAAACTTCTGGCAAATGACAAGTTGGTAAATGGGCAACGATCGACACCATATTGGGATGGTACATGTAAAAGTGCAAAATCTATCATATATTTTGACCCAACATGAAGGATCGTCAAATGTCGGGCCGTCGACAATAAATACAAGCGCTTGGTGGAAGGAAACTCACCCAAGTATCCTTTTTAGTTCGTTATTTCAATTTTTATTTGCATTAGTTTTGTTTATTTTTATTTTTATTTTATATCATTTCATTATTTTTTTTTTCTGTTTCAAAAAAAAAAAAAAAGAGAAAGAGAAAGCTTCATGATAGATGGCTCCTTCGAACGAAGCTCCACAATGATGATGACAAGCCCGAGACGTTATGAGGTACGCTACTTTTACCCTTTTTTTTTTTTTTTTACATTGAAGACAATGTTTGTTTTAAGTTTGAGGGTGATTTTAGCGTATCTTAGTGATGACTCTTATTTTAGAGTCATTTTATGCTAACTTTATATAAGAAAACTTAGATGAATTGAGTGATTGCAATAATAAATTGATATGGATTTACTACAAATGCTATGCAATGCTGCAGCATTAGGGTTTTGATTGAATTTAATATATTTAATGCAAATTTTCTATTAAAAGCATGATTTTTCTCTTTATTTTGAATTTTATATTTTCATATTTGGATGCAAGGATTATAGCGGGAAAAATCTAGTTTAAAAGTTGGATTTGTTAGAGAAAATTATGGTTGCCAAAATTTGAGGATTTATTTTGATTATAAATTGATGCAGAATATAAGAAGAGAGAGAAGAAATTACTACGATCAAGGAAAATCAAACAATATGAAGATTTTATGGAAAAGAGGAGATGACACATGACACGAAGAAAAGGACCAAAAAGGAGGGAAAAGCAAATTGAAAGAAAAGATGTGGAAGGATGAAAACACGTGGAAGAACAAAAGCCAAGGAGAGAGAAAGAGAGGATTGCATGCAAATATTAAAGGGATATTTTTAAAGGAAAAGAAATTCTTGTGTAATAGCTGGCTGGGGAGAATTCTGGCGTAACTACCTTGTTTGGCAGATAGAGAAGATTTTGGAGAATCCCTCACGCGGCTGGAGAGAGAAGAAGGTGGGCATGCAAAATTAAAAAATATATTTTTTAAAACAAAAGGGTATTCTGGGGTGGAGTCTAGCGGCAGAGAACTCACAATTTGGGAGAAGACCATCGACGCAGATCCTTGAAGACTCTCCTTCTCCTGCTATTTTTATTTACATTATTTTTCTATGAACACAATTGATTTTAGTTTTATTTTTAATTATGTCTAGTAGCTAAACTTTTTAATCTTGGTTAGGACGATAGTATTTGTTGCGATATTTTGCTACGATCTTGGTTTTGTATCTGCAATTATCTATTGAACAATTATTTGTGAAATTTTCTTGCTAAGTCAGATCATATCGATAGATAGGTTGACGATTCATGTTTATATTGTATCGATAGGTAGATATAAATTTTAGATGCACGAATAATTAATCGAATTAAATTGTTACAACGTAGTTAACATTAATTTGATTGGCGATAAGAATAGCACATATCGAAAATTCAATCTTAGTTACATTCTTTCAAGGTAGAAAGAAATTCTAAATTGAATTTACCTAGGCAATTCGAAAGAATCCTAGAAAATATTTTTATTCTTGCTGTTTTTTTGATAATGCTGCAGAGCATTACCAGAGCATTAGTAGCAGAATCATCGTAACGAAGAAATCGATCATAGCCAAGGCCTTCTTTTATCGTTTTTACCTCGTTTAATCTTGCTTTATTTTATTGCATCATTATTCATATTGTATTTCTAATTATTATCCGGCAATTTAATATTTTTATGAGATTTTTATAGCGATTAATTCAATTAACAATATTCTCGTGGGATCGATACTTTACTTACTCTATTACTTCGTTAGCGACACGTGCACTTGCGTGTAAGTGTGTAAAATCACTAACAAGTTTTTGGCGCCGTTGCCGGGGATATTGCTTAGTTGTGATTATTTTGCTATAATTATTTTATTTTATTTTACGTTATTTTATTTTATTTTGTTTCTCTATTTTCAGGTATTCATGATTTATGTTTGACGATTGAAGAAGCTAATATGGATAACCAGGAAGGAGAAAGAATATTTCTGAATGGAATAATTGATGACCGAGATCGACCTATTCAAGACTTCGCCATACTAACACTTGATTATCTGAATCCCGGTATTGTGAGACCAGAATTAAATGCTACCCGATTCGAGCTTAAACCGGTCATGTTTCAGATGTTTCAAACAATTGGACAATTTAGTGGAATTGTAACAGACAATCCCCATCGTCATCTTAAAGCATTTGGAGAAGTGAGCGACTCGTTTCATTTTCTTGGAGTTTCAGTTGAGGCATTAAGGCTTAAGCTTTTCCCGTATTCTTTAAGAGACCGAGCACGAGATTGGTTGGATAGCATCCCATCAAATACTATCACTACATGGAGAGAGTTAGCTAAGCAGTTTATCATGAAATACCATCCGCCAGTGAGGAACGCGAGGATGAGGAACGAAATCATAAGTTTTCAGCAGCGATATGACGAGTCACTTTACGAGACTTGGGACAGGTTTAAAGAATTATTGAGGCAATGCCCCAACCATGGGATACCACATTGGATTCAATTGGAAACATTTTACAATGGATTAAATGGGCAGACAAGATCTATCATTGATGCTGCAGCAAACGGTACACTCCTCTCTAAATCCTTTAATGAAGCTTACGATTTGCTGGAAAGGATGACAGTGAACAGTTATCAGTGGCCTTTAGACAGAACTCAAGCTACAGGGCGGGCACCTGGAGTCTACGATATGGATGAGGTGTCGGCCTTGAATGCAAAGATTGCTACACTGGAGAATACTATCAATTTGATGAACACACCATCCAGGCCAATAACTAGAGATGTTTCTTGCGTCTTTTACGGAGAAACCCACAATGAAAATTCCTATCCTACTAATCCAGAATCTGCAAATTATAATGGATACAATATGAACAACAATCTGTATTCGCAGACGTACAATCCTGACTGGAAACAACATCTAGAAGTTCAATGGCATTCGCAGCAGCAGAATGTTACAGCATCAATCAGACCAGCTGAAAATTACACTCAAGGCTTCTCACAGCCAACTCATACTTCAGTACATCAAGAACAATCAGACAACTTCGCCAGAGAATATGCTGCTAAGACAGATGTAATCTTGCAGAACTTGGCTGCATCAATAAAAAATATGGAGACACATATGGGGCAGCTGACTCAATCTTTAAGCACAAAGACTGCAGTGCAATTATCAAGCGATACAGAAATGCCGCAAATATCAGAAAAGGAGCATTGTAAAGCCATAATGTTGAGGACTGAACGGGAACTGGAAACTCCAGAAAAGCAACAGAAAGCAGAAAATTTAAACAAACAAGAAGAGTTGGTGGAACAAGATGATGTGGAGGAAGAAGATAAGGATAATCCGGAAACTAGCGTTGATGAAACTGATGCTACAGCAATGCCACCACAGCAACGAAGTGAATTGAAAACTCCAAGGCCACCACCACCATTCCCTCAAAGACTACAGAAGCATGCAGAAAAAGAAATTTTTGAGAGAAATGAGGAGAGTCTTGGTTGTGGCGAAGATGTGAATAAGCAGCAGATTACTCTTAATATATTGAAATATATGAAATGCCCTTATGATGAAGAAGACTGCTTTAGTATATCAGAAAGAATAAAACCAGAAGAAACAAAGCATAATTCTCGGAGCCAAAGAAAACAGTTTGAAACATCAATGAGGACTGAATATAAACTAGAAGCTTTCAAGCCATCTGCTGAAGACACACCTACTCGAGAGCTTAAGCACCTGCCCTCTTACCTCAAGCATAAAGTGACCATATCATATCATCCACAAATTAAAGAAAAGTGACGTATGGAGAAGTCTGGCTGAAGACTTGAAAAACTTAGCGCTACTTGGGAGGCAACCCAATTTTTCATATCCTTTTGTATTAGTTTTTATTTATTGTTCTTTGTTTGTTTTTGTTTTTTCTAAAAATAAACTCAAGTCTGCACAAATCAGGAGAAGAAGAAGAAGAAGAGGAAGCACATAGAAGAAAGTCATCACATAATGCTGCAAGTGGAGCTGCAGCATCATTCGGCGACAGCAGTTTCCAGCAGCAAGCTTCGCCAAGAAACCAAAGGATCCATCTCCAGTTTTTCTACATTTCCCTACAGCAATCTTGAGAGATTCAGATGCAGAATAAGAAGAAGAAGAATAAAGACCAGGGAAGTTCTAAATCTCTAGTTTTTATTTTTATTTTTATTTTTCTGTGAACTCAATTTCATGTTAGATGTCTGTGAACTTAATTTTGTTTGGCAGTGGGGACACTGCCAAATTTTAAGTGTGGGGGTGCTATTTAGTATGCTATTTAGTATTGTTTGTTTAATATGGATGTTTATTTAATTTGGATGCTTAATGTTTAGTGTTGAAATTGGGTCTCTGGATGATACTTGAATGTTAATTTTGGTTATTTAATTGGAACTTAGTTCTCTGTTTAATTTTGATTAGTTCGTAAGTTGTTTTCTTTGATTTGTTAGGGTTGTTTCCTTTGTGCTATTTGCCATAAAAAAAGGAAATTGAAGGAAATGAAGAACAATGCAATTTAATTTCCTAATATCTTCTACTTTAGTAAGTTATTGAATAATGTTATTATCACATATTATTAGAAATCAATTAAGATTTATTCCCATAAGTTTAGTTGTTCTTAACACACAAACTCCTTGTTGGTTGCTTAGCAATATCATCCTTTCTAGACATTACAATCATATCTAGGCGTCAATAATTTAATGTTTGATTAAAAAAATTAGCAATTAGAGAATTCTTCTTAGAAAAATATAATAAATAATAAGTTTGGGGTTTAAAAAAAAAAAAAAAGTGTGCAATTTCCTAATCTACTTTCAATTTCGAGTGAGCATTTTGGATACTCGATGGGTAAAAATAAATTAGAGGAACTTTGGGAGGAACTCTGTTGCATATTTATTGGCTATACTCCTCTATTATATATATGAGTATATTTATCTTAAGGTGACACTATTGAGTAATCGGAGGACTTCATCACCAATGTTGTCAATCGCGTAAAAAGGTAGTGTGACTTATAGATAAAGTCAATGTTATAAATAAAATAAAAAATAAAATAAAAAATAAAATAAAAAATAAAATAAAATAAAAAAAACTTAATCCCCTTACTTATTTAAAAAATAAAGGGAAAAGTACCATTTAAACCCCAACGTTTGGGGTCAGTAACCATTTGGTACCTAACGTTTTTTTTGTACCCAATGAAACCCTAACGTATAAAACGTTTGCAATTTAAACCCTACCGTCAATTTTTCAGTTAAATTTAATATATTTTTTTTAAATTTCCTAAACTACCCCTCACCCTCTCTCTCTCTCTCTCTCTCTCTCTCTCTCTCTCTCTCTCTCTCTCTCTCTCTCTCTCTCTCTCTCTCTCTCTCTCTCTCTGAAATCGACCAAACATCGGTGAAATCGACCAAACATTTCTTACAAGCTTAATAAACAACACAACAATGGCCGATTAGGTGTCTTCGTGAACATAAACATCCAAAGAAATTGAAGAAAAACAGCCACAAGGAAGCATGTTGTGAAGCATGTTGCCCATATTGGGTGGGACGGTCCATCAGTAAATTCTCCGAGCTGGGTAAGCTGTTCTTCTTTTTGGGAGTAAACGTATGAAATCTGCAGGTTTTTCTAGTAAGAAGAAAAGTGTTTGATCAAAAGCTTCATGGCAGCCATGTTTTGTGCTTGTGTTGTTTGCAGATGAACGATTTCAAATCAGAAACTGATGCTTCTTCTGCCCCTTCGGGTCAAGCAAGAGATGGTAAAGAAGAAGCTCCTGTCAAATGGGTATCCGAAGGTATCGCACATTTCTGTTGATCAAAAGCTGTGATAATAAAATCAAAGGAGATAATTTTTTTGGAAAAAAACCATGGAAATCTCAGAAAAACTTGCACTGTTGGATCAAATTTAGAGCTACGAAATTGTTTTTTGGACATGAAAATGTCAAAACAGTTTCAACAATTTTGAAAATGATGATTAATTGAGCTATTTTTACGATTACTGCAAGATGGGAAATGTCCAAATTCAAGCCGACGGGATTTAGAAGCTGTAAATTCTCCGGCGAGAGAGTTACCGGAGGTGCCAAGATCATCCAGACGACAATCATCATCAGGAAGCACTGTAGGGTCTCCCAGAAGAGAAAAATCAGACAAACCAAGACCTAGAAGAAGTTCAAAATTTTCCAAGGACTCAACGGAAAATTCCAAATCAAACCGAGAGCCCAACGATTCAATCAACGGCGGCGACATTTTGGCGGCGCAAAACCCACCGGACATCCCGAAACGAACGCGACCAATACATACCAATCGCCATTTTCGGATCCTGGGTCTGGATCTTCCATGTCTAAAATCAGTGAGTTGAATCAAAAATTGTTTGAGGAAGAGGAGGGGACGGCATTTTCACGAAGTTCTGTTACATCCTAATTTCCTGTTTGAGCTTTGTGATGAGTGTTAAAAACTACTGATCTCCATAGACACCATTGCTGTCTGAATCAATTCCTTCGCGATTTCCTTGTGGCTGTTTTTCTTCAATTTCTTTGGATGTTTATGTTCACGAAGACACCTAATCGGCCATTGTTGTGTTGTTTATTAAGCTTGTAAGAAATGTTTGGTCGATTTCACCGATGTTTGGTCGATTTCACAGAGAGAGAGAGAGAGAGAGAGAGAGAGAGAGTAGGGGTGTTCAAAACCGGTTTCGGTTCGGTTTTGAGGAGGAATCAAACCGAACCGATCGGTTTTGGTTTTGGATTTACCAAACCGAAACTGGTTTTTAACATTCCAAAACCGAACCTAAACCAAACCAAAAGTTTCGGTTCGGTTTCGGTTCGGTTTTGGTTCTACAACCTATTTTTAAAAAAAATAAATTTGTCAATTAATATGAGTTTAACATTCCTTTCTATATTTTTCCAAGAAAAACTGTTTATGAAAAAATATTCAAATTCAGGAAAAAAAAAAAAAAGGTTAAAGCAGCAAACAAAACAAAGCTAAAAGAAACGTACCATCGCTATCTCCCTCTCTCTCCTCCTTTACCAACCAGAAGCTAAACCCACCCAGCCTCACCCCTACAACCTTTCCTCCATGGCAGCCCCTTTCTCTGGGCTACTCCTCCTCCTCCTCTTTCTACTCTTCTCGCCAAACAAATCCATACTCCCTGCCCAAGCCTCGTACTGCGTTGTTCGAAGCGACGCCAGCACTCAGGCGCTGCAGGCAGCCATCGACTACGCATGCGGAGCTGGGGCGGACTGCGCCCCGCTTCAGTCGACCGGCCTCTGCTTCCTCCCTAGTCCCTAACACTATCCAAGCTCACGCCTCCTACGCCTTCAATAGCTACTACCAGCGTAAGGCTAAGGCTATGGCTCCTGGCTCTTGTGACTTTGCTGGCACTGCAACTGTCGCCTCGCCTGATCGTCTTCGTCGCCTCGCCTCACCTCGCCTGGTTCTTAGATGAAGAGTGAAGATTTACTGATCGGTTCGGATTTAGGGCTTCAGTCTACTCTTCAATAATATTCACTGTTTTAGTGTTTTTTGGTTTTCATTTCCAGGTCCGGTTCGGTTCGGTTTGGAACGGTTTTGACCGTTCCAAACCGATAACCGAACCTAAAAAATCGATTTCTAGAAAATGAAACCGAAGTCCGGTTTCCAGGGGCTGAAAACCGATCCGAACCGAACCGATTTCACCGGTTCCGGTTCAGTTCATCGGTTCCGGTTCGGTTTGAACACCCCTAAGAGAGAGAGAGAGAGAGGGTAAGAGGTAGTTTAGGAAATTTAAAAAAAATATATTAAATTTAACTGAAAAATTGACGGTAGGGTTTAAATTGCAAACGTTTTATACGTTAGGATTTGATTGGGTACAAAAAAAACGTTAGGTACAAAATGGTTACTGACCCCAAACGTTGGGGTCTAAATGGTACTTTTCCCAAAAATAAAATAAAAAAAAAAAGAATTTTTGAATGCTAATGGATTTAGGAAGGATATTAGAGAATTGACATTCTATGATATATATTGTGATTTCTAGTTTTGATTATTGAACTTAGCAATTCAAATAGAGTTTGAGCACACACACATTTTGACTAGTTTATTGGGAATTGAATTTTTATTGATTGTTTTTAATTGTGATAGTGAAATTTTTCAATAGATTACAAAGTAGTCGATATTTTGAAATTATATCGATTTTGTCAAAGTTACCTTGGAAACTCATTTCTGTTTGCATCACTCGAGGACGAGTAATGGTTTAAGTTTGGGGGTATTTGATGACTCTTATTTTAGAGTCATTTTATGCTAACTTTATATAAGAAAACTTAGATGAATTGAGTGATTGCAATAATAAATTGATATGGATTTACTACAAATGCTATGCAATGCTGCAGCATTAGGGTTTTGATTGAATTTAATATATTTAATGCAGATTTTCTATTAAAAGCATGATTTTTCTCTTTAATTTGAATTTTATATTTTCATATTTGGATGCAAGGATTATAGCGGGAAAAATCTAGTTTAAAAGTTGGATTTGTTAGAGAAAATTATGGTTGCCAAAATTTGAGGATTTATTTTGATTATAAATTGATGCAGAATATAAGAAGAGAGAGAAGAAATTACTACGATCAAGGAAAATCAAACAATATGAAGATTTTATGGAAAAGAGGAGATGACACATGACATGAAGAAAAGGACCAAAAAGGAGGAAAAAGCAAATTGAAAGGAAAGATGTGGAAGGATGAAAACACGTGGAAGAACAAAAGCCAAGGAGAGAGAAAGAGAGGATTGCATGCAAATATTAAAGGGATATTTTTAAAGGAAAAGAAAATCTTGTGTAATAGCTGGCTGGGGAGAATTCTGGCGTAACTACCTTGTTTGGCAGATAGAGAAGATTTTGGAGAATCCCTCACGCGGCTGGAGAGAGAAGAAAGTGGGCATGCAAAATTAAAAAATATATTTTTTAAAACAAAAGGGTATTCTGGGGTGGAGTCTAGCGGCAGAGAACTCACAATTTGGGAGAAGACCATCGACGCAGATCCTTGAAGACTCTCCTTCTCCTGCTATTTTTATTTACATTATTTTTCTATGAACACAATTGATTTTAGTTTTATTTTTAATTATGTCTAGTAGCTAAACTTTTTAATCTTGGTTAGGACGATAGTATTTGTTGCGATATTTTGCTACGATCTTGGTTTTGTTTCTGCAATTATCTATTGAATAATTATTTGTGAAATTTTCTTGCTAAGTCAGATCGTATCGATAGATAGGTTGACGATTCATGTTTATATTGTATCGATAGGTAGATATAAATTTTAGATGCACGAATAATTAATCGAATTAAATTGTTACAACGTAGTTAACATTAATTTGATTGGCGATAAGAATAGCACATATCGAAAATTCAATCTTAGTTACATTCTTTCAAGGTAGAAAGAAATTCTAAATTGAATTTACCTAGGCAATTCGAAAGAATCCTAGAAAATATTTTTATTCTTGCTGTTTTTTTGATAATGCTGCAGAGCATTACCAGAGCATTAGTAGCAGAATCATCGTAACGAAGAAATCGATCATAGCCAAGGCCTTCTTTTATCGTTTTTACCTCGTTTAATCTTGCTTTATTTTATTGCATCATTATTCATATTGTATTTCTAATTATTATCCAGCAATTTAATATTTTTATGAGATTTTTATAGCGATTAATTCAATTAACAATATCCTCGTGGGATCGATACTTTACTTACTCTATTACTTCGTTAGCGACACGTGCACTTGCGTGTAAGTGTGTAAAATCACTAACACTTAGCACTTTGCTATATTTTGGTTCTGCAATCTGAAATCTGAGTTTAGGTGTTAATGACTGAAATATTGAATAAATTTATGCTTTAGCTTCTTGAAAAATGCTGAGTAAAAAATTGGTTTATATTAGTTTACATTGACTTGATCTTACAAAGTTAGACCCAAAAACCATGAGCACATTTTCATTCTTGTTTGATTCTATCTGTTGATGTCATACTCATGTAGTCTACATATATCGAAGCCCAAACACAATGAGGAAGTGAAGCTCTAGTCAAATATAACGTTAACGAGTGTTTACTGAGGAAAATCCTTCTTGATTTTGCCCATCATCTTGGAATGCGAATTGAAATTTTTCAAAAATAAGAGAATGATTTAGGCCATCATTGGACCGTTTGACATTTCTAGCCTTACCCTTTTGTGTCATTTAATGACACCCTTAGTCACCCTTTTTGAGACTATGATTTAACCATTCAATTGTACCTATTTCAGCCTAGCCATATATAGATTTTCCTACCTTTTCTGAAGAGCACGGGGTTTATTGATATATTTGAAGGAGAGTAGGAGAATGTAGTGGTAAGAATGAATAAAAACTCCTTTGTCACCTGTTAATGTATTTTTACGTTACTTTGTTATTATTAGCTTGAGTTGAAAAAAAAAAGTTCTAAAGTTTAGTTGTATTTTCAAGTTTTTTTTGTATTTATTTTACTTTGTAATTATGACAAATGAGTTAATCTGAGTGATATTGAATGAAATAAGTTTGGAGGTGAGAGATCAAAGGAAAGCTTGAGCGAGTTCAATGAGTAAGCGAGTGCTTAGAAGAAAATATTGAGTGGATGAAATAAGGAAGGATAGGTGTGCTCTAATTACTCGTTTGTATCCATAAAATTCCTACCATTTTAACCCAGCTTTACATTACAAGTTTTTAAAGACCTATCGACTTTTATTTTAGTTAATTGATATTTGATATTAGTTGGATGGTGGGCAAAGTCGATGAACGATTAGAGTGAATGAAGTGATCCCAAGTGAGCTATGAGTGTCTTCATTTCCCGTAGCTATATCAGTTGACCTAGCAGATAGAGAAAAATAAGAATGAACACACACACACGAGGATTTCTGAGTAAGTGAATGTCAAGGCACTGATATAAGTTAATTCTTTTGCAAAGTGTTAATTTTAATAGTTTTAGTATGAATTGTTCAAGCTGAGACGAATTACCAAAAATTTTGATGAAGATTTTTTTACCATTATATTGTATTGTGCATATTATATGGGGTTGAATTATATATCTATTAGGATTTTTTGCTTAGTTTTGTTCACTTGAGGACAAACTTTCATTCAAGTTTGGGGGTGTGATAAGTATGTAATTTACACACTTTATTGTACTCTTTAATACTTGAATTGATGAGTTTTAATCAAGCATATGAAAAGTTCTTATATATTTGGTGCAAGTGTGTAGAAAAATTGGAAATTTACAGGTTTCGGTAAAATCAATCTGAAAGAAAAGAAAGCAATAAATTGTTGATTGGGTAGAAGAGCCGCCGATCGAGCGGCTATTTTAATTGATGGAGGTGTTTGAATCTGAACCGTTGAAACTTGACCATTGAAGCTTGTTTTTAATCTCAACCATTGAAGATGATTGTGAGATGAACTTCAGATTAATTAAAAATTAGGTTAACTAAAAAGGGGAGACATTATTTTTTTAGACGAGAAGACAAGGAAAGAGCAGCCCCAGCGATAGAAGAATTCAAAGGAGCCCTAGAGCGAGAGGCAAGGGAGACGGAGACCGGAACCGAGCGAGAGCTTCTGGAAATGGATTTTAGCATAGTTTTTCTTTCCCTTTCTTCTTTGCAATTATGAACTCCTTTATTATTATTGTTTCTCTTTATTCTAGTATGAAATAACTTTCTTTTCTAGGACTACGATATAGCCTGATTATGAATATTTAGTATTTTCTTTAATTCAAGCTGTTGATTTTCTGTTTCGATATTGTGTTGAGTAATTTATTCTGTTCTTAATGCTTGCGATTGTCTGATCACCAATAGCATGTTTCTAGGATTATTTTGAGAACGAGAGGAGATAAATAATCGTGCACTGAATATTTTACCATGAAAATGATGTTAGACTAGAGATAGCGAATGCGTTCATGTAGTATTTTAATTTCTCGTTCTTAATGTATTCAATTAATTCTCAGGATAAGAGACCGAGAGATAATAATTCGTTAATTAAATAAGTTTGTCTTTACTCGAGAGAGATTGATGAATATTTTTGTGAAATTGCCATCAACACATAGAAATAGAAATTATTAATTTGGATTTGAAAAACTAAATAGGATTAATTTAGGTGAAATCGAAAACCCTAAAACTTTCTCATTATATTTTTAAACTCGTTTAATTTCTGCTATTTAATTAAATTACTTTATTTTGTTATTTTAAATTCAAATTTCTCAAAATCTCGTATTCATTATAAACTAGAATTAATTTAGTTTGATCATTAATTAAAAAGTCTTTGTGGGTTCAACACTATATATATCACTATATTACTTGTTGCGACTCGTACACTTGCGAATTATTTTTCACAACAATAGAACAAGAATCACATTCTTCGGCTCATATTACCACACTAGGATGGATGACTATGGCTCTCTCTGCAGCCCTGTTTTAGATGAAGTACGAGTTTTACCTTCTAAATAAATGGGTTTCGCTTCATTTCACAAAAGGACTATGTAGTATGAACGATGATGACTTATCTTCTGTTTAAGTGCTCTAATCCTGCACATACTAGAAAATACCTATAAATAGTGTAATATAAGGTTGAGATTAGCTTGCTCTTATTAAACAAGCAACTTCCCCACCCAACTTTTGAGCCTAATACAATATGTTATAGGCAAATTCATCTTATACAAAGAAGAAAGAAAGCAACATAAATTCATTTCAATACTTCTGTAAATTGTCGATATAATACAAAATATATCAGCAAATCAACAAAAAACCAGTATAAATTCATTTCAACACATCTGTAAGTTGTCGATAGCATGTTAAATGAACTACAATGTTCACTATCAATCATATTGAGAACCTCGATTGAAATTATTTTATCTCAACTCATGATTTCTAGGGAAGTAAGCGAGGGAGAGGCTATACTGTATAACAAATTACAAAACTTTGATCAAGGAATGACTTTCCTGTTATTGAAAGAATGAAATATAACCACTTTTTAACCAGCTAAAGGAATAATGCTTCACCGACCATCATCTAAAATACCAACGAGACACTTCTCCAACAAGAACTCAAAATTCACCCAAGCATGATATTTATCTAAACAAAGAGAGATTGGTTAAAGAATGCAATATGTATCTAGCAATGTCATTTGTTGAAAAAATAAATAAAGAAACACAGTCTCTTAAATTAAGAGTAAGGATCAGGATTTCCAGGAAGCAGAACCAACAAAATAACTATGGCTTCATCCAGTATAATCATAAACATTGAACTTTGTTGAATTATGTTGGTAGAGGAGGTTAAGAGTCAAAGTAAATTTTATGGTGCATTGATGAGTCAAATCCAATCAACTTACAATTCTAGACCTACTGAGTAATATTACCAATTAAATTGCAAGGATACTGAATAAAGATGTAGAGTCTTTCCCCACGGCCTTCATTAGCATATCAACACCTGGGAAAGAAATTTCGTCAAAAATAGGTACTTGTCCTGAAAAGCAATTTATGACAGGGTCGAGAATAGCCGTACAAACTCTCAAATTACGCCAAGAAAGTATGTCATTCATGCAACGTGCCAAAAGAATTATGATCTCACAAATAAACTACTTCCACGATTAAATATACAATGCACATAAAAAATTAAATTAGATGTGCTAATATAGTTAAAAGGAACTTGCCAATAGCTAACCCGACCATAGGTCTATAAATCTGTCTTGTACAGTCGTACTTGTGGTTATTCTTGTAGATCTAGTCATACAAAAATAGGTTATCCTTCAAATAATTAATTAACCATCCAAAAATTGCTGCATTTGTAGCAAGGCAGCAAAATCAATTTCAACGAATTAAAAATTGTCCCTTTTTAAATTTCTATACTAGATTAAATTATGGCTCTAACAAATAAAATTTATCAACCATGACCCGTCACTAAAAGACAAAAACTTACCAACAAGTTGTTTATAATGTACAATGTTTAGAATGATGTTTATACCTCCAGGGTGAAACTTCATGTACGGAGATATGTTATACACACGACCTTTCAACACAGTCCACATGCAATCTTCTGTTTGATGTTGTTTAACTTCGCTCAAAGAGATTAGTCGCTTATTTGATTGCCCTTTCAATCCTAAGAAACATTTGAAAAAGGTGAGCAGACAATGAAGAATGTGGCAACTAGTCTTGCAGTTCATATTCCCAACGATTGAATATATTTACAGTTATATTTATATTTATCAAAAAATAAAATTATATCAGAATAAATAAATATTTTTCAAACGCATATAGTTCCTTTAAATAAATCTTAAATTAGTTGTTCTATGAATAAGAACCTTAGAAATTACACACAACAAACACATTTAATGATGGAAAAGGCAATGTTAAAAAAATTTCACAACGAAGAACCAAATCGTTGCTGAAAATTCAGGAAGAACAAAGTCTGTCAATTGACTTGCAAAAAAAAAAAATACCGCTAGACCATCATCAAGCAGAACTCTTAATGTTGTCAACACTAAGAGCGGGCGAGTGAGTTTTCCAGACTTAAAGTTCTTAACGGTCAGCAAGATAAATCAATTCAACGTTAAAAACAAAGTTTACAACTTTATTTTTTTCTACTAAAAAGCTAATTGCAAACTGAAAAACTAATTGCCATTAAAGCAACCATACCAAGGAGATAATCATGCAGCAAACCGAACAAGCATAAAAAGTTGAAAATCCATGAATAGGCGTACCTGCAAGATCAGGGTGGGTTCGAGTGATCTTAAGCCAGTCCATTTGGCTATACCCTTTTTCAAAAGGAACCTTGGCTCGAACTGTAGGCTTACGAGCAACAGCTTTCTGCTTTTCTGGATTATCCACAGAATTTTCAAGATCTCCTGATACTACTTGTCTTGATGATTTATTTGATTGTTTTGAAGATGACACATCGATGACATTAAAAGACAAAGAACCAACTTTTTCCTGCTTCATAAGCGAGCTGTTATTTGGCAATATCCCATCATTGTGACTGCTAGAACTAGCATGCAAGACATCGTCCTTAATGGCAATGCCATTTATGTCTAACAGAGGATCTTTGGACTTGAGCAAATCTTGTCCGTCTTGTAGACCAACCTAAATGTCAACTATCATTTTAGTACGAAAAGAGAAAATACCACATAATCATATACAGCTCAACAAGGAGGGAGCTTATACTACTTAATAATCCCTTGGGAAAAATATTACAAAGATGGATCATGAGAACTGTAATGTAAAAAGTGAGCTTGCCTGACAAAATGTAAAATCATCATCACCAGCCATCTCTCACTTCCAGAAATTATAAGGTCTTCCCACAGAAACACAATTATCAGCACCCGTTCTGTTTCATAAAGAGTATTTAATCAACCCATGAGAAACAAGAGCCAATAACTCAATGCTAACTAGATAACCCTGAATAACAACTATCAAATAAAACATATGACAAAGCAATATATCGCTGTATCTTTCCCTCTCCACGAAATTCATATGACCTGATTGGTCTCCTTCCCAATTCACTCTCTAATTCACTGAAAACAGAATCAAACCCAGCTTTCCCTTTGAAGCCAGATGCTTCAAAAATCAGAATCCGATCACCAACTCGCTCCGATCTCCACTCCTATGCAGATTCGAATAGAATCATCAGAGGAAAAAAACTCACCTCTAAATGCCGGCCGAACTCCTCCACCGAATTCCCAGCAGAGGTTTCTGTTCGGTCAAAACTATTTCAAACGCTTGGCGCCAATTTGATGGAGAATTTAGTCGACCCAACAGTCTGGACATTAATCGCCGAAGCCCCTTCGGACCGCTAACCTATTACAGAATTGACTGATTCAATAGCTATGAAGATTGAAGAAGAAGCAAAACTTAGCTGCGTAGAATTTAAGAAGGCCGCCATGGACTCAATGGGCTAGTCAGAGCAAGCCTTTTGAACTATAAAATCATTTTAATTAATTAGTGTAATTAACATTTTTAATTATTTATATTTTATTTTAATTATTAAATTAGATGAAATTAGAAAGCAAATCTATCATTATCCAAAATCAAAAGTGCACAAAATGTTTATTTGAAATGAGAAAAAAAATCAACACATTAAATCTGTGACATTAAATTCAAAAGACATTTAATTTATAAAAAATTAAACCAAATAAAAATATTTTAAATAAATTAAATATATGTTATATATAAATAGATTGATGTAGATACAATGAGTTCGATGAAGTAAAAGGTCCTTGATAATCTTGGTTTGATTTACACCAATAATAAAAATTGATAAATAAAGTTCATTTTTATTTGGGTTCCCTAATCATAGTTAGTTTAGTAATTCATATTAATAACTAGTTAATCAAACATCAATTTACTTAAGTAATCATGTTCGTCATCAGTTGCTCGAGACTCTTTGATGAAAAAAATCTTTAAATAACATTTGAGTTCGTTCTTAAACTTATTTATCTCATTTTAGAGAATACACCATCGCTAAGAAGAGAACTAGAAGAAAGTTTAGCAGAGCTTAAACGAACAGACACGACATTAAAGTTTGCAAAGAATATCAATAGTGTGAGGTATTTATCATTTATAAATTTTGCTTATAATTTATATGCATAACAATTTTAGCATGATAGATCGTTTAGTTTTTAACAATTATAATATCAACTATTTCTGATCTACACATATTCTCGTTAAACCTTTTAAGTCGTGGAGCTACAACGAATGCAAACAAGGGTTTCATATCTGTCGGGATCACAATCGATTTATAATGTTGCACAATTTCAATTCTCAAAGGAGGCAAAAATCTTGGACCGACCCACATTATCTTATGGAGGTTTTGATGGCAAAAATGAACATCCAACTGCAGGTAGGACAAAAACAAGGGATCAAATAATATAAAAGAATATTATGGAAATGGGCACGACTATATCTACGATATAGTGGTTGTGGCAATGGGAAAAATGATAATATAATCAAATTAATTAGAATTTGAAAAAAAAAAACTATTTTCTAGCTGTCCCCATCTATCGTTAATGAGGAAAGTATTTCGAATTTCCGCAATCTAGTCTATATGCTTCGGTTTTTGTTCTAAAGTAGTTTAGATCAATAAGATTAAAGTTTACAACTTTTTTTGTTAAGAAACGTTATTGTTTTTTAGTTTTACTCGATTTATGTTGTCTTAATATTTAAGAAAGTTGGATAATAATGATGTGTTTCAGTAGTTGCTATTTTTAAGGAGCAAGTGGTTTATTTGTTTTACTTAGTTGGTTAATGCATGTTATCGTGCACGTACGTGTCTGATGTAGTCTTCTATTTAAGTTTGCTGAAATTATTCAATAAACTATCTCATTTAAAATCAATTCTTGCACATCTTAATATTTTTCACGACTAGTTGTGATGCCGGATTTCAACGCCACGCCTACGATGGTGGGAGGTTATACTGGATTGGCTATCTACAATTACAAATGGTTTGTGATTTTATGAAGGGTTGCCAGAGCCTATTGCATTAATAATGTGTAAAGCTTGAAACTACGAAGAGTTTTATCAAGTGACCTCTAATTCTATATTTTACCCACCAAACGCTACATGGATAAAACTATTTTTATACCCTATTGAGATTTATACCCACAACCATTTTAGTGATAAAATAATTAATTATAAATTATAATATTTTAGTTATTATTTAAATATTCTAAAATTTGGTCATTTACCTAATTTGTATTTTTTTATTTTAATTAGATTAGTTTCTTTATTATATTAGTTTCATTAGAGTAGTTTGTGTATGTTTAAGTACTAGTTGAAAACCAGTGAAACGTGTGCTCAAGTCTCTTTATTTAGAACCATGAAATTTCTACATAATGCAAACTCGTGAAGAATCATTTCTAAACATTTATCTTCTCTAGTGATGGTTTATATTTTGAATTATGCTCAGTTGAAAAAACAATTATTGTCATCCATATCTCCATTAAATTTGTCTGTGCAAGAACCTGGTCTTAGAGAGCAGGATCTCACTCTTGTTGCTCCTGCTCTTAATCATTGTCTCTGGAAAGAGATCACACTCTCAGTCTCAACTGCGGACTCTCCCTCCTCTTTTCCTTACAAGTTTGTTTTAGTAACACTTCTGGTTATGATCTTTGGGTGTCAACCGTACCTTTACATCTCAAGAGGTTTCACAATCATTTTGTTCAAAAGAAAAACTTAGGGATCACTTCTCCTAACTCCTGATGTTAGGTTTGAAATCGTGATTAGTTGCGTTGGTGTCGTAACACTAGTTGTGACACAATAGTGAACAGCAATAATGGACAGAATAAAATGCGTAAAATAAGGAGACACGAAATTGGTAACGCAGTTCGGCAACGTGCCTACGTCTGCGGGGCCACGCCCATAATTAAAAACATTTCAAAGAGTTTACAAAGTTGCAAGACAACCGGACTTATACAAATAAAGACTCCATCTTATCTTTGTCGCCGTCTCTTCCTAACTTCCCCAAAGAAACTGTTTTTGCGAGCTCCCCTCGACTTTGAAATGTTCCCTCCCGAGATCTAAATGCAACAAGCTCCCCTTGTCGATAATGACTCCTCCCTGGAATCCGTGTATAGCAAGATCTCCTTGCCCACGATGAAAATGACAAGCTCCCCTTGTCAATAAACAGAACTCCTCCCGAGTTCAAGTGCTGTCTCCTCCCGAGACCGATCTTCAATGAAGAATAAAAAGGATTGCGCTTATGACACCGATTGTGACACCAACCGTTGTCTTAGGATGCAACCAACCACCACACTCGTATAATAATGAAATCCAATAGCAACAGAGGTAGAGTGTAGAAACAGTCACACAGGGACCGAAACAAACAATAACACACTCACTCGCAGAAGCAAGAGAGAGGAAAGAACGGGAACTTGCGGCACAAGAAAATATCAGAGAATAATCAATAATCCGCTTGCTTATTCTGTGAAGAGTAGATGCTTTAATATATCTGCAACAGATTTTCGTTCCAAAATAGAATGCACAATATAAGGAAACGCAATCACAAAATTCCAGATTCGTGACACCCTTTGCGACACATATGGAAAGTACCAGAATAAAACATATTTGGATTCCCATAATAGTTGGATCACGAATCTTGCTATCTGTTATGATACACAGAATTCATAATCTTCAAATCGGCCTTCCATAGATAAATTCAATTGATAACTTGATCACCAAGCAACTCACTTTCCTTATTTTTCAAGCTTTCCAAAATAAAATATTCTGCATATATTTGATACTTAAATCTCCACAAAATCTGTCTGCCTTGCAACTGAATAATACTGCTAATCTTTATTTAATTTCCAAGATAAACTAAGCACACATTTCAATTAATTTGTCAAATTTTCAATAACTTTCAAATCTCCATTAGTTGCCAAATCTTCAATAACTTCCAAATTACCTCTATTAGTTGACCAAAAATTAATGCCAATCATATCTTGCATTTACAGGGTTCAAAATAAACTTTACGGGGGAGGGGACCTACTGGTTCTACCCTAAAGCTGTTTGTTTGGCTCTGTGAAACCGCCATCATAATTCAGAGCAAAAGATTCCCCAAAATTTGTGACGTTGAAGGCCACATGCTCCTCTTTGCGTGCATGTGTATTTAATTGCTGTCGATCATTTTGCTCGATTCCACTGCCTCCTGCTTTCGTCGCTTTCTTCCCTCTTGCTTAACATTTTGCTGCAATTGCCCTGCGCAAGAATCACGACTCTGAAGGTAATTGTGATGGATAGAATGGTGGAAAGCTGTTCTCTTAATTATTTCCATTAAAGCTCAAATTCACACACCCTCTTTTCTCGCTTCTCTCACTCTTGGGTAGTGTTTTTTTGTTTGTTTGTTATTCAGGGTTTGTCCAGATTCTCCCTTCGATGTGAATTTTCACTCACATTTTCGTTAATTATGTTGTTTTTCATCTGGGTCTGCTTATTGGTCTCCATTTGTTGAACCAGATTGGCGAATGTGCTCTTCGAGTTCTTTTTCTTTTCTATTTTAATCTTACATTTACATTTTTGTTTTGGGTTTCTTTTCATTGCTTTAGATCTCTAGTCAGTTCTCATTTGTATTCAAAGAGAGATGTCGAAAGCTGGAGCTTTAGATCTGGCATCTGGTCTCGGCGGACAGATTGACAAGAGTGATGTTCTCTCTGCTGTTGAAAAGTACTCTCTCTCTCTCTCTCTAAAAACTATGCTTCAGCATGCATCTCTTTCTCTAGCTCTTCCAAAGTGAATAAACAGTGATTTGCTGATTCCATGCTATGTCTTTTTTTGTAATCTACTGTATAGAGCCAGCAATTCTTTAGAGCTCGATTGACTTAGTTTTTGTTCGTCCTTCTAACTCCAAATGATTGAATTTATCCAAACTTTTCTCTGAAGTCTTACTTTTTATGGTGTAGGTACGAGAAGTATCACGTCTTCTATGGCGGTGAAGAGGAAGAAAGAAAAGCCAACTATACTGACATGGTAAATGAAACTATTAACTACTTCAAGTATTTGTCTATTTAAGACTTGTCTGTTTAACAAAACCTTTATGAAGATGTAGTCCCTTTTTTCCTGCTCATTTGTTGCAACACTTTCCATAGACTTAGTGCTTTAGAGATTTCATCATAAGCTATTTTACTTGCTTCTGCTATCTGGAAATGGAGATGAATAGAAGTAAAATTTTCAGCAAATTTCGTAGTTTTAATTGATGAGCATCGTTGATTATTAGCGATGGATTTAGGATTGGAACTATTTTACTTTCAGTGCTGTTTCAAATTGCGAGTTGGTCGATTATTATATATCATTCTAGTCATATTTTTTGCGTGGAAATCAGGTGAATAAATACTATGATCTTGTCACAAGCTTTTATGAGTTTGGTTGGGGAGAGTCTTTTCACTTTGCACCAAGGTACCATTTTTATAATTCCATTTTTCAAGCTTGATTCTTCCCACTTTGAGGGCAACCATTTGATTAATTTTTTGTTTTTTGTTTTATAAGAAACAATGTGTAGGAGGAAGAAATTACAAAAGAACATAGGAGAAGGAGAAATCTTTCTAAAAAAGAAACAACTAAAACAGTTAGTTTACAACCATTTCCCTTCCCCTATGTTAGAGAGAACCAAACTACATGGAAAATTGAAAAAAAAATTATGGTCAGTTTGACATTGCTTTTGGAAGCCTTAAAAGTGATTATTTGATAATTTTTGAGTTATTTTTAATGTTTGGTAACTGAAAAATTCATTGTTTTTTTTTTTTCAAAAGCCAGAGAAATTTTAAGAAGTTATAAAATATAGCTTCTCAAAAATTGCTTTTTTAATAATTTTGAATCTAGTTACAAAATTTTTTATTTTTTTCCCTTTTTATCCTTTAAATTTTAAGATACATATATAAAGTTAAATTTTTGTAATCTCCTATTATAATCGAATCAACCGGTTGTATACTAAAAGTTTAGAAATTAAATCGAATCGTATCTGCTTCGAAACCGAACCAAAGTTCAACCAAACTTTTAAATTAACAAAATATATTCATGTATTATTACGTAATTTAATGTTTTAAAAGCAATTGAGTATCATAACTTACCAAATACTTAATATCTAAAACCACTTTTTGAAATGTTAATTTACCAAACACTTGCCTAATTAAATTTTATATACAACTGATTATTTTGATAGGACAGTTAAAAGCGATTATTTAAGAAGATGCAACAATACGAAACTGAGCCTTATAACTATAAATCCATTTAGCATATTTTCCCAAAGATTGGTATGGACTTTTGGTTTTTTTTTTTTTTTTGCAGATGGAAGAATGAATCTCTGAAAGAAAGTATTAAGAGGCATGAACACTTCCTTGCTTTACAACTAGCCCTGAAACCTGGTCAGAAGGTTTGTGTTCGCAGTTGTAGTCCACCACTCATTAACTAAGAACTGCGGGTGAGATTTCACTTCAGCCTTTTGAAAATACTCATTATGCCTCATGTTATAGGTGCTGGATGTTGGTTGTGGAATCGGTGGACCTTTGCGAGAAATATCACGATTCAGGTGAACTCAATTTAAGATATTGAATGAAGTAAAATAAAATAGAAGAGATTGGGAAAAGCCTTCTTAAAAAAAGAATTTTAAATAATTTCTTCTCAACTAGAGAGAAGTACACTGAAGAGATCAATCTTAACAATAGGTTTACTTAGCAACGATGAAACCAATATTGTTCCAAAAATCAACAATTGACCCTTTGTGCTCGAATAGAATAACTTGCAATGAAATCTATATTATGGTTCTCCACTTCGCACTTCGCACTTCACTCAGCCTCTCGCTAGTCAAAACCCTCCACGATCAGAACCCTCGATCGGAGAACCATAACGTGGTGGGTCCCACACCTGCAGCAACAGGGTTCGGTCCTCAATAATTTCACCATTGGGAGATACGAACCATGCGTCTCTCCTTTGTGGGGTGAGATCTTTTAACCAAGTGCTCCATGTGGTATGAGACCCATCATGCTATGGCTCTCTGGTCGAGCGTTTTGACCTACGAGAGGCCGAGTGAAGTGTCACTGAGTGAAATGCGAGGTGTGGAATCATAATTATCTAGTCATAGCCAAAACACTTAATCTCAAGATTAGTCAAATGAATTCAAGTTTTATGCATAGCATTTTAAGGTCCATCCTCCCACAACATCTCTAGTTATTCTTATCGACTACTTTTATTCTGATATTCTTTTGCAGCTCGACTGGCGTTACAGGATTAAACAACAATGAGTATCAAATAACTAGAGGAAAGGTAAATGCTAGAAGGGTATCTTATTCAATATTATTTGAATGAGATTTATCATAATCAAGAGGAACTTGACGGAGTTTTAGAATTTTAAGATTTGAAATCCATGATAACGGAGAAGTCATGATCTTTTTTGTTCTTATTTTCTAACATTTTAGTAATATATTTGTTGTTAGTTACCTCAAAGATATC
Source organism: Begonia masoniana (assembly GCA_022432975.1). NCBI lineage: Eukaryota > Viridiplantae > Streptophyta > Magnoliopsida > Cucurbitales > Begoniaceae > Begonia > Begonia masoniana. The sequence goes on from CM039510.1 coordinate 47,388,581, forward strand.
TCCATAAATTCTCGGTGTTTACAATCTTCTACTGCTGTACAGGAACTCAACCGCATTGCAGGTGTCGACACTACCTGCAACTTTGTGAAGGTAGGCTGCAGCTTAGCTTCCTTGTATAACAAAGTTTCTTACTTTAGGCATTTTTCTATGGGGAGGTAGGCTGGGATTCTATCTGAAAGTTAAATTTTAGTGTCAATTGACCATTTATGTAGGCTGATTTCATGAAAATGCCATTTCCTGATAACACATTTGATGCTGTCTATGCGATCGAAGCAACCTGCCATGCGCCTGATGCCGTCAGTTAACTTCAAAAACTCTCTCTCTCTCTCTCTCTATCTATCTTTATGGGTTGTGTTTAACTTTTGTTGTTCGAATTCGAAAGTATGGATGCTACAAGGAGATCTACAGAGTACTAAAGCCTGGTCAGTGTTTTGCTGCATATGAATGGTGCATGACTGATTCTTATGATCCCAACAATCCACAACACAGAAAAATCAAGGTAACAATTACCCACAAACTATCGATTTTTTTATTTCTCCGTCTTCTTCATCCTCAATTCAACATTTTTATTTTCTTTCGAATTCGATCTATCGTTTTGACTGCAAATAAATGAGAATTTCACTGATATCAGGCAGAAATCGAGATCGGCGATGGCCTTCCAGACATCAGGCTCACCAGCAAATGCCTCGAGGCTTTGAAACAAGCTGGATTTGAGGTTTGCTAGAGTAGTTTTTAATATTTCTCACTCTTCCAAAGCCTCACCTCTTTGGTTTCCTTTGCAATTAAAGGTCATTTGGGAGAGAGATCTTGCTGTTAATTCAAATCTGCCTTGGTACTTGCCTTTGGATACAAGTCACTTCTCATTGAGTAGTTTCCGGCTGACAGCCGTCGGACGTTTCATTACCAAAAACATGGTAGGACTCCAAATTCAATTATCATTTTTGTTCATCATCTACGCCAATTTTCTTTCAAACGTATCGATAGACGACAATCAACCCAAGAGATAATGGACTCTCGTCTATTTTCGTAGGTCAAGTTTCTCGAATTTGTCAGACTCGCCCCGAAGGGGAGTCAGAGAGTGCAAGATTTTCTAGAGAAAGCAGCAGAGGGACTAGTTGAAGGTGGAAAGTAAGTTCCTATACATCCCATTGAAAATCTTCTACTTTTCAAATCTCGTATTCATCTTACCGGACTGCATCAAAACGCCGAGGAGAATTTAGATCGTTCTATTAGCGCTATATATTCATACGTATAATTCGCAAAGTTGCTAATATGGTTTTGTGACTCATACTTTCAGGAGAGAAATTTTCACACCTCTGTATTTCTTCTTGGCTAGGAAGCCGGTTTCGGACAATCAGTGGTAGAACGATTAGACTCCGGCCACTCTTTGTAGCTTGTGATTTTAGTTAAATTGTTGGATTTGAAGTTTCCTGAAATCATCTGTTAGCTTTCTTCTTCAGTTTGCCAACTCTGTTTCTCAGTTGAAATATGTTGATTTTCGTCTACAATCTGTTTCAAACAAGACGTTTTGTTTATGTTTATGGCCAGGCTTGTACATTCTTCAATTTTCTTGTTTGGCTGCCTGGAAAATGTCTTATTTTACAGAATAATATCACTGCCATGGACAAACCATCTACTTATTGGGCTGCCAGTGATGACTAACAGATCTTGGAGAACTTTAATGGCGGAATACTGTATAATCCGGATCCAAATTTTTGACCCAATAAACTGAAGAACAAATCATCTGCTAAAAAACAGATTCGACGACCATAGAATGAAGTAAAAAGAAACAGTCAGAAACAAGAACATACAAATAAGATTTAAGAATTATGCGTAGACTATGAATCAGATTTGACGACCATCGTATGAAATTAGAAAACCATGCCTCTTCAACAGGGTAACGGCTGTTTTCCTTTCTTGCGAGCTTTCCCAGCGATCAAACAGAAAAAAGAATGAACTCATTCGCCTCACCTCCGACAACCGAGTTCGATCCACAATGGCGCATCTGCGTCGAAATTTCGCTTTCCAGCGTTGGCCGCACCGGGACGGTGGTTGTCGTGAGCGTCGCCGTTATCATGATGATTCTCGTCGGCGCTCGCCGGCGGATGGTAATACATACGGCCGGTTTGCGGGCAATGAGAATGAAACCTTGACGCGATTCTAACTCCGACGTCCAAAATCTCGACAAACTTCCCCATCTCGAGACCTGGCTTTCCTTCTCCCTGATGAGAAGGAGAGCGGAAGGAAACGGGGAGGAAGACGATTGAGAGAGCTAGGAGGAAGAGGCCATGAAATGGAGGAGAGAGATCTTCACGATTCTCTGACAGCGAAACATAAGCCGAACCTCAAGCTAACTCATTTCTGTATTCCTCCTTCCTTTTACCACTTTTTTTATTTGATTTTTGACCTATTAAATTCTCATATTTTCATTCCTACCCTCTAACTCTTTTTTATTAGACTTTCCACTTTTTTTTGGTTTATTTTAATTTTAGAGTAAATTGCAAAATGTACCCCTCAATTATGAGGATATATTCAATTGATACTTTAAATTTTTAATTTCATCAATTGACACCTCACTTTTTGAAGTGTTAGCAATGAACACTTTGTCATTATTGTTTATGATAATAAACTTTAAAGTGGTTCAAGATCCAAATTATTTTTTTATTTTTATTTTTTTTATCTAAATTTAATCAATTAAAATAAAACTATTTTTCACAAATTCTATTAAAGTTAACATTAGAATATTGGTGGAGGCAAAAAATGAAAATAGACACAAATATAAGGGTCTCACAGCACAAACGTGTACTTAATTAATTTAGAATGTGCCCGAAAACGTGGGGCCTGCATAGTCGGGAAATGTTTGCCACGTGGTCACCGAAAGTCTCGGTGGGTGGCAGATTCCTAAGATGGCCTCGCTTTCTTACCTAAAACTCAGTCAAATTCCTTTGACACGTTCCTTATAGAATGGTCATTTTCCAATTTTCAGTTCACCACCCACCGGCAAATTGAACCAAAGGTTTTGATTCATCAAAAATAAAATAAAATAAAGTGTAATCGTGTTTATTCTTATGACTTTTGTTTGATGGGTATGGAACCATATTATTGAAATTAGGTCCCATGGGAAAGCCAAAAATGTGCAAAGAAAAATCATCTCTCAGTCTCGTGTTCAAGTTGACTGCACAAATTGGAAACTTTACATCGCAATATTATGACTATATGATCCTACCGAGCATCCCCATTTACGTTATGCTGAAAATATGATCAACTCACAGAGATGAAGAAGAGTATATGCAAATCAAATAGACTCACGATCCTGAGAATACGATCCATAAAGATGACATGAAATTGGAATAAGTCGCAGAAAATGGTTAAGATATATCCCAAGGTACTCTAATATAGTTTGAACTTTGGATTTAATTGTATTTGTACTGAACAATGTTACAAGTATGTTTCCAAGAGTGATCAGTGCCAATGGTGGTGGTTTTGACTAGTTTATCCACCATAAACTGAAGAATTTACATTTATTCATCACGGCACACGAATCATTCTTCATCGTTTCCATTCCTAGGATTTCCTCATTAAATCGAAATATGTTTCGTAAAGTAGCCTTGCAATTTCAACAGAATTTCCGGCTGCTCGAACAGGGTAAGTTTCCGTACCTGATTGCCATTTGTTTGAAAATGATATCCATCCTTTTCTCCATTCTTCCAATTTGAAACTTTCATTCTTCCTCAAGCTTTTTGATAGGTAATAAAAATAGGTCAAAGCTCGGGGGAGATAGTACCCTTTGAGCAGCCCACTCCAGTACTTGTTTGCTAATCAAGTACAAACGAAAATATTAAGCGAAGACAATACACGTAATGACTATATCTCTACACTCGAATGAAATAAACATTACCATAATCATGAAGTTGGCTCTGATTTGTTTCTGTATTATCATACCACATTGTTATTTGTGTTCTTGCATTCCATTCATACTGAAAAGAAAAATAGAAAATTTATACTTTGGTTGAACATAAAAATTATTTATAAAGAATATTTTGATTGACATAAAAATTTCACTTTAGTGAATGATATCTGTATAGATTACAATAAGTACTAACCTGTCTCATCTCAGAAGGATTTAATGCTAGCTTCTTTGCACTTTCGAGCCAAGTTCCGAGCAGAAAATTATTGTCAGAAGCAAGAAGTAAATCGATATCTCTAATGAGTTGTATGAATTTTTTGCTACGCTCATTGAAAGCTTTCACATCCTTCCCCTGGAAAGCAGTCACTGCTTTCAAATATTCTTGGTTTGCAAGCTTTCCCAGTACTTGCCTAGTTAAGTCAACCACGTCGTACCTGATCGATCACCCGCAAAATTAGAAAAAGTAGCATGACTGTTGTTTTATTTATTTATTTATTTTTTATTTTTTGTGTTTATACCAGCTATATTCAACAAAAAATTAAGAGTGGAAAGATTTATGAGCCCTTTGTATACTACTAAGTTACTAACTACTAAGAGTCTCAAAAACATTTTGAAACTTTAGAAGTTGACTGGAAAATTTTTAAGGCTCCGAATTTCCATACAGATGTAAATTGGATACGACAATCCATGATTTTTAATTTGTCAAATCAAACATGTCATAATTCAAAAAAAAAAAAAATGAAGACTGCGGTAACATATTCCAATATTTAAAATAAAATTAAGATAAAATCATAATATTTACTATAGTCAAAATTTAAATTTATTTAGATTTCACAAGATTAGGCAATCAAATTTAAATATAAATCAAATATCCTAAATTACCATAAATCTCTACAAGATCACATTAAACGAAGATATCGAACAAGAAGAGATTAAACTCAGTAAAAAGAAAATAAATTTATAAAATCCCTGGACCACCAACAAAACCATCTCATTCCTCCATCACTTTTTATTTTATTTCTCTTCCATTAATTCTCCTTTTACCTACTTTTATATATATCTCTCTCTCCATAAAGTAACAACCATTTCTCTCCCAAATCACACAACTCAACTATTCTTCAACCAATATGCAACTGTAAATAACTAATGAAACCATAATAATAAATAAAATAATATTTTTAATTATACATATATTTTTAATGAATTTATCTCAATAGTAGTTTACGGTTTAGGTGAGATAAAGATTTGACGTTGATCGAGTATCCTCTGGTTATGGGCAAGCATACAGATTAATGGTATTGTAGATATCACAGTTAGTTTTGATAATTAGTTTGATTCATATGTCAATCATTTAATATTTTTGTTAGTTATACTATATTTAGCAGTTTGGGTTAATCGGTATTTGAGAATTATTTGATTTCAAATATTTATTATTTTGGATTAATTAACATTGATAGGCTAAGAATTTATAGTAAATGAGGTTTTTTATTGATCTTAATATTTTAGTTGATTTCTTTGGAGGATAAAATAAGTGTGATCATAATAAATTTAATTAAATGATTTTCACATATTTAAAGAAATAATTGAAGATTTATTGATCTTGATATTCTAATTCAAATCATATTAGATATAATTAAGATATTAATGAGATTTTGCTTAAATGTTGATAGGGGATTTATAAAGTTAAAAGGTGAAATTGAGAGTGTTTGATATAGGTAAAATCAATTTTGAATTTATTCACACTTAGATGCTTCTGTGCATTTTGATTTATTTTAAAGATATTATGAATTGATAAATTTTAATTAGATGACTAATTTGGAGAATAATTTTAAGATTTCAAATTAAGGCTAAATATTTAGATGGGTCTAAGATTAGGTACTGTAGTTACCTATATGTGGGACTCTCGACGAGGTCATTTTCTGCATCGAGGAACAGTTGTAGGGCGCCGATCACCCGCTGAGTAGAATACCATAAATGAGCCTTTGGAAAATCTGAGCTAATGGATGGATTCCAATCAGGAAGTTTGACAATGAAATCTGTATTATGGTCCTGAAAAATTTGTGAAAAATTAAAGTTACATTGACAGTCTCCTACAAAGTCTCTAAAACACAACAAAGCTATCTAACTATAATTTGATGAGGTTATGAGCACTAAAACTAATCCTTGAAATTGCAATTTTGATTTTCCTTCATAATTTTTGATTTAGTAGCACCATACCAGTTTTGATCAAATTTTGTTTGTTCTTGAATTATTCAGATCATGTGCTTAAGTGTATGCAGCCTTTCTGGCTTTGTGGAATTACGACTTGTTGGACCATTTAGCCAGATAGAAATTCAAGAAAAATCCAAAAATCTAGATAATCATTATATGAGTGTTTTGGAGAAAATTAAGATTTTTATTGAAGTTTGAGCTTATTCTTATAACTTTTTAAGGAATGTCAGTTGTTTTTTAATTATTTAAAATTGGAAAGACAGCTGCTAGATTATATTTTTAGTGATAATCATCTCAATTAAATTCTTAATCTAAAAAGTCGTACCGCAATCCCATCAGTGCAATTGTAAATTGTGTGATAAAGAATTTCCCAAGCTGCATCAACGTGCTGATTTGCTTTACCATAACGATTGGTGGTGTAGGTCCTCAGCCATTTCTGTTAGACATTACAGATCCAAAATATAATTAGAACTTAGCACTTATCAACTAAGATAGTTCTTTCCAATTTAATATATTGTAGAGATTGAATGTGATTGCAAAATATTATAAATTGAGCATTTCCTGCAGCTTCCCATGGTTGTGGGAGAATTTACTAATTATGTTCATAAAAACTTGTCCATGCAGATCACACAGGGGACTCAGTCAAATTTGATCATTTTTATCATATGCATGTAGATAAATGCTTACAGTAACGAAGTAAGCCAATATGTGTTAAACAAGGGGGTTCGTGAAGAATTATTTTCATAATTTTATTTTTGGTCATTACAGAACCCATCACAAGATTCTTAAGGTTTTTTTCCCTACTTTTTCCTAAGTATAGCCTCATCAAGTATTATGGTCACTTTCATATAATGTTTAGTGTCAGTATATGGGAAATTATATGTGAATGAATGTTATTATTTTATATCTATGCAATTCCATGAATTACTTTTAAAGGTTTAAGATCATAATAATACTAGTTGACAGAGTCATTTGAAAAACCCAAAAAGAATATTGGAATCTTTCCAATAAAAATCGTTTGTTCTTGCATATCCTTACTACTTTTCCAAATTAATCCAATAGATACGTATAATTCAAAAGGATATGTGAGTGATTCATAATATGTCGTTCTTTTATCAATGGTTCTACTAATTGATAAGTTTTCACATATAAATAGGATGGTTAAGAGATTATCCATGGTTAATCTCTTCACTACTTGTTAATGGATATAACTTTTTTGGTTTTTTCAGTTTGACCATGGATGTTCTTATTTGGAAGAGGTTTTTCTGAATAAGAGTGACTTATGATCCGTTTTAATATAGAAATTATTTTAAGGATAAAGTACTTTGGCTAGATTATCATCATTTGCTACCCATATGATGTTACCTACACTTCCTACTTACTACAGCAAGTAATTGATGTATCAAAGACTTGGGATTACCTGGACATCAACTTTTACATTTCGAAAAGCCATTTCCGACATCAACTCATAAACAACTGGATTGTGCTCTATACCTTCCATACACATGCCTACACCTACCTATCATTATGACCCACTTTAGTTTCTGCCTTAAGAAAGTAGAAGATAATATATAACATAACAGATGGATTATATTTAAACAGATTACATCAATTTCAGCTATTTTATAAGTTATGAAAATAGGGATACAATAAGCATAAAACTGACAGCTAGAAAGTGGACAACTTTTCCATTAAGGTTTCAAGTAGAAAATTAGGCATACCATAGTTGAGTTATCATTGAGAAAAGAATCGATTGGACCCGACGAGATCGAATCCAATATGCCGTACATTTCAATGTTTCCACCAAAATTATGTAACATACACCTGAAGAATTAGGCAATTAGTCCAAAACTAAACAATCAGAGAATTCAAGTCAAAAGAAAGAATAAGACATAAATAATAAGATTAATATTAGGTTTACACTTTAATATTACACCATGACGTGACACTTATGTGTCATTCCTTTAATGATAGATTTATTATTTTATAATATAAATTATTATATTACATGAAGTAATAAATGAATAACACGTACGTAACATTACTCAAATAATAACTCATAATAGAAGAGGAACTGATGTCACGGCCCACATCTTTGACCTGCTTTTTAAGTTTTAGAATTTTTTTTTACATTTTGAAATAATTTTATTATATTTTAATTATAACTTTGCCTTATTTACGGTTTTGTCATTAATGAGTTGACTATTAGAACTAAGTTTGGTTGTTTTGTCAGACAGTTTTAGTTTTAGTTTTGATATTAAAAGAGATTTTGAAATCTTTCTCTACATTTATCACTCACAATTTTTTCATCTTTCTTGAGTGTGTCGTCTACAATCTTTCTTATACATTTAGTTTTTATCTCTTTATAGATAATGGGTCAAAATTTTCCATCTTTCATCAATATTATACTTTTGGTTCTTATCTTTTCATAGAAAATGATCAAGCTATGCTAATTGTTTTTTGTTTAGAATGATTTTTTTTTTAATTTTATTTGGTGAGGTTCATATTGGGAACTAACCATACATAAGGAGTGTTGTAAAATTGTGACGAACTTCTCCATATCGGTTTGGCATCAGCAAATAGATCAAGAACTATCATTTTTCCAAAAGGGACAGAATGTAAAAGTGCCTGCAGATGGAAATCAATAAAAGAAATAGAAGAACAATGAAGTAAGGATTGAGGAAGAGCATCACTATTCACTACATAAAAAAATTGAGCATTAACAAATAAAGATAGCGAATTTTCGGTTAAGACTTTGAGATTAGGCTTATGCTAATTGAACAATAATTTGCATACTTTCATTTGTGGAGGCTTCCAAAAAGAAGAGTCCGTATAGAATAGCCAACCCTGCATGAAGATAGAATTGTCAGTAATCTTGAATATTACAAAATGACCTGAACTTTACAACTTAAAAGATACTACATGATGGATTGAGACTTAAGTGACAATTCCAAGGTTAAAAGAGCATACTTGCATTAACCACACAGCATTTTTGTCAGCTTTTGACATTGCTTTGTAGACAGAAGATCCAAGCAATGATATATAGTTGGGTTCATTTGATGGAGGAGTATTTTCATTGAATGAATCACTGCATGAAACGAGAAACTAATATGATCCTGAGTTTCACAAATAAGAAGATAAAAAATTTGGTTGAAAAAAATTATAACTTTATTCAATTCTAACAATAAATCAGTATTTTAAGTATTTGAGAGGCTTGTTTGTCTTGCATAAACCCTAGATTTTTCTTCCACCCTTCTTCTATAAAAAAGAGTAGAATGGATGGAATTTTCAAGTCAACTGATATTACTCTGTAAATTGCATGACTGAGCCCAAAATACTACGCCACGCTATCAGCATGGAAGGAGAGGTGTTGGCTTGGTATTAGCGGAAGAGTCGTCATCGCCCAAATTATAATAATAGATATCATATCTATAATAATAAATAATTATTCTAAATATAGCTCATAAATATTAAAAAGACTAAATTACTCTTAAATATTATTAAATATTTTAAAGACTCAACTATCCTCGTATTGTTGGAGCTTTATCATAACGAAAACATAGTCCATGTAGGAAGCTCATTATGAACATGGAGAAGTGAAAAAAAATACTATACATAAGGATAAAGCAGACTTGCACTCTTAAAAAATAATATCAACAGATTAACCAAGAGAAATCACACAAACATCCACTAAAGTTGTAAACTTGTTTGTCAGTAAAGATTAATTAACCATAAGTTAGATAGTAGTTCATAATCACCCATAACTTACGCAAACTACCTTACCACAAATTTTCTTCTTATAAATAAAAAAAAAAAACTTCCTAAGTTTCTTTAATTTCTCTCACTGTTGTCATTTGAGGAATCAAATGAATAAAAAAAAAAGAGTTCAGCAGACAATATTAAAATGAGAAATACATTTTAACTTGTGATGCATCAATATCATCAAAAAAATTTTATATGATGCAATGCCGATAAGAGGCACATTATTTTCACATCGAAAAATTTGACTAAGACAGGCAATTGATGTTAATGGTTCAACATAGACAAAATGAATAAGTTGAATTACCAACTGTATATGTCTGTCACATCACCATACTCTGCAGCTCCGCGTGGAAGGCAAAACAAACCATTTAGATGAAATCGTGAAAAATGTAAACAGATATAGATTACCTTTAATTTGTTGTCGAATAAAAGCTTCTCCAATTTCAACAAATAAAGGATCAGAAGGATCCAGAAGGTAAGTGCAACACCAATTTTTATTAGCATTAATAGAATTCCTGGCAATACAAAATAACTCGAGATTATAAACTTATAACTGTGGGTATAATTTAGAGACTATCAGGTGGAATCTTCTTCGAAATATTATAACTCTGACATACCAATTCCCGAGCCTAGTTATGGTAGCTGAAGGAAATATATCTTTCAGAGCTTCTGGAACGTTCCCAGAAAATGATGGCAACACTGCAAAAGAGAAAAAGAAAGACTACTTTTTTCTTCACTCATCGCTAAAAAGAATTGACTTTAAAAAGAGATCAATTCGAACCTGGAGTCATCCCCAGCTCTAGCATCCGGGATAAGATTTGTTTTTGCAAAGCTAATTGTTGATCCAACCAATTTTGCGATAAAGGCCCGCCCCACCTGAACTAAGATTTAGTCCAAAACCATGTGAATAAGAATAAATTTTATAATAATTCACTTCCCTTTATGAAAGCAAATCTGGTTTAGGCTTAATTGACTAAGTACTTTCCACTTGGCAAGCGGAAATTAAGTGTTTCTCTTTTTTTTTCATGAGAATGGTTTTTTACATTTCTTCTATTTATTTTCTTTCTTTCAATATACTTCGTTTTTCATTGAAAAAAAAACATGGAAGAAATATCAATAGAACCAAGTACGTTTATAAAGAACATATACAACCTAAAACAACCTGTGCAAATTTCCCATTCGAGCCCACGCAAGAAAAGCTGGTCCGCCAAAAAAGCTTTTCAACCCTTCCTCCGTTACATTAAAGTCCTAAGATCAAAATTTACGTATGAAATCATATAGATAAGGAGATGAAGTAAAGATTTAACTTACAAAACTATAAATTGTAATTTATAGGATTGATTACTTATCATAAAACAAGAGCCAAATAATATAGATTCAAACAAGCTGAGCCATTATTAATACATCAACACAATTATCAAGCCAATGATGCTCATTCAAACATTCCGATACTTAAGCCATCTCCATCTCCCACTGCTTTTTATAATTATGATGGAGGCCAAAATCACATGGTCAGACTTGTAATTGCAGTCTGCATGATGATCTCATTGTCAGTCAATTTGCTCACTGGGGACATCAATGCAAATAATACTTTATCTAGACTCAAAAGACACTTGTGCATTTCCTTATTGGACACTTAAAAACATCATGGAGGAAGCTATCTTAATTAAAGATCGTGGGTTAAAAAAGATTAATCAATTTAAAGACTACAAGTTCAAATATTACACTTAAGACATGAACCTAAAACATATGTTTTCGATAACTACCAACCAAGAAAACTTTTGCCCAAATGGTTTCTTGTCCTGTGAATGCTAACGGCAAGTTGATCCCATGAAGAGCCATCCAGTCTATCTCCTTTTCCCATCTTTTCCAATCCCACCAAACATATGAATCTGCAAACCGAATTGTGATGTAAAATTCATCAATTATAATTGAAAAAATAAAAATAAATTATCAAGAAATATATTGTTCCTAATGTTGTAATGACAGAAATATTACGACATACTATATTAAAGACAAAAGCACAAAGTGACCGTTGTTTGCTCCTCTTCTAAAGTTGGCTCGTCACGATAAAAAGAGAAATAATTTATTGGTTCTTGGTTGGTTATGTTGGGACAACAATCTTACAAGACCATATATCATATATCCTTCCAAGAATGAATTCAATTTATTTTGAAAAAAAAAAATGGCAGAAATTAACACCCACAGCTGGAAGCAACAACATTTTGGTAGTAGTTCCAAGGTACTGGCCGATGTATAGCCACTCCTTCATCCCTCACTTGAGGTAGCAATCCGGGTTCAGGGATGGAAGCAAGCTGAACTCCACCAGTCTTATCCCATGAAACATGAGCACCACAGAAGTATTTCAAGTACCAATAAAGTCCAGATGCAAGTTCAACTGCAGTAGAACCTTTGATCCTAGAAGAGAATATGTAATCCATCAGATTTTTTGACCACAAAATCTCCTTTTGCCCTATCGTGAAATAACAACCCAAAAAACTTCTCCTTTTTTTGTGTTGACGATGTATAATGATTGAAAGAAAAATACAGAGAAGAGAGAAAAAAGACCCTTCTCAAGACAATGCAAAGAGAAATACTACTTCGTTTGTAGCAATTTCACTCTAATTTGGAGAACCAAACTAAAATGATAAATAATAAAAAACTTAAAAATAAAAGTTCTTTTAACAATTATGAAATTAATGTTATTGATTTTTTTTCCTTGAAGATGATAGTTTTGCGACGGAGTAAGATAATGTCAGATAACCTAAAAAATGGCTAAAACAACTAGTCTTAAAATAACTCGATAAACTCTTGAAAACAAATGAATTTATTTCTTAAATACTACCCAATAACATTTTACAAGTCATTGTGAAGCTTCCAATATAATGTAACCTTAGCAAAAGAGCTTCTGTTTTAAAGAAACTAAACAACAACCAAAATTTAAATTCTAACATTTGTTATTAAATATCCGAATTTGACCATATAATTTACTACACTTTAATAAACCTATAAGGCAAGAACAACGAAAAAAAAGATAACAAACATACAATATCTCAGGCCCATTGTGACTTTGTGGTTTGTAATTGTTTATCAAGAAGCAACTTCCTCCTCTGCATTCGTCCTATGCCAAGAATTGAACAGTTAAAACAAATATTTAAAATTAAATAACACATACATACAGGATAAGAATATAATATCCTTAAACATTACGAAGCTATGATGCTAACCAGAGCACTAAATAAAGAACCGCCAAGCTTGGGAAGATTGAGCAGTCTAGAGTGAATAGCTATTGCTTATTTCAATAATTTGGAATCTAAAACAAGCTGGTAAGGAAATAAGGATGAGCAGACAAACTGCAAATCGTTTCTCATGGGTACTCTGACATTGTTCTTAAACAATGAAGAATCGAAAAGGGCATTATCAGCTCTTCTTTCAAAAACCATACATAATCACTAAAAATCTGAAATCCCTCCAAAAGAACAATAAACATAATCACCAAAAAACTGAAATCCCTCCAAGAGAACAATAAAATCAGCTAACGGACTAACAGCAGTACTCTAAATAGGAAAAAAATCCATAGACAAATGAGGAACCACAGTGACACTTCTATCGTATTCTCATCGACAGCTCAAACTCAGCAAGTTTTTTGCCCACACAAGCTCGAGCTGACTCGCTTTCTTCAAACCACCGCTAAAGAAAGACTGCCAAGACTCCATTTCTATCTCTAGTGACAGTAAATGACAGACTTAGACACTAGGACGCTCTGTTTCACTAATATCTGCGAGGCGCCAACAAATTGTGTCTTTTCATAGTAAGGTATGAAAAGAAGATTAAAGTAAAAGAGAAGACGGAATCAACGATAGAAATTAAAGAATCAAATTACCCTGGAAACAATCTTAAATTCAAAGCTAGTTAAATGAGTCGGAAGCAATCGTCGAAGAATTCCTTTAGCTGCGGCTTCTTGAACAGAAGGAGTTGCTCTTTGAGAATCCAACCGGCGTGTTATAGCCCGAATTGCTTCTGGGTCTGATATAGCTACGGGTAATAGTACGAAGATCGAAATCAGAAACATATAACCGAAATTAAACATGGTTTGCCGGTACAGAATTTGCGCTGGATGAAACTGCTTAGTCAACAATGGTTCTCTCAAATCAAATCGCTGTCATCCAGAAGCCATTTCTAAACCGAGCTTGGATTTAACAATTATATTTGAAAAATTGCGCATACAACTGAATTGATCTCCGTTCAAACAACTCATTGACTCATCGAAGCTCGTAAAGCATTGCTTCGTCCTATCTCTTGTCCATCGTGTTCTTGCTTGACTCGAGGCTCGCCACGAGGTCGATTGGAATGAAAGCCAAAAAAATCACTAGCTTAGTCTAATTGATGAGCCTATTTCTTAATTTTATGAATTGGGTAACAGGACCTCGTAAATCGTTTTAATTATTAAAATAAATTATAAATAACAAGAAAAACCCTTAACAATAAGGTTATTAATAAAATATACTTTCAATTATGTCGGTTAACGCAACGAACCTTAAACTCCTGTTCTTGAGCATTCCAGAGATATGTCTAGAGGACGGGAGTTCGTTGACGATTGTGGTTTGTTTTGTTAACAAACCGATAGTTTAAGGTTAATTTTGTTAATGAACATATTTTAAAGGCGATTTTGTTAATTTCCTCGTAATAATTCAAAATTTTTCATATTATTTATCATAAAATAAAATATAAATTATATTAGTTAACGACATGTCTATGAAATGAACGGAGTAAAGTCTACAATAATCCTGAACTATAGGATCTCGAAAACTCGGTCATTAAATTATTTTGGTGAACAATGTGATTTATTAATCATGTTTTGTTAACAAATTAACCACTTCACCGGTAAAAAAATATATGACAATACTTGTAATTCTATCTCTAGTGCCCGCCAAAGTCTACTATAGTGCTTCAATTTCTCTCACTTTGTTTGTCACCTTATCAAAATACTAATATTATTTGTATCATTATTAATATAATGTCTAAGACAAATAAGTGGGTGTCTCTAACATTCCTACGATATTTTGTACAAACCATCGAACACGACTGAATCCGAGCATGAACTCACAACTTCCAAATTTCGACTTCATTTCTAGTGGACGAGTCTCAAAAAACTACTCAGCCAATGGGCAGATTGACCTGATTTTCTGGGGAATCGCCTCAAATTTATGTGTTTGAACAGTTGTTTCCAATTCAAGCAAACATGGGTAGTGCAGGAGATATGAATTTCCGCATACCATCATTTCAAGTTTCATCAGCCAGTGGAAGATACTGTATAGAGTTATTCAATTTGAAATATATATCAGTGAGAAAAGAAAAACTAAATGACAGCAGCAGCCGGCAAGGATGACGAACTTACATTAACGGGGAAGATGTTTCAGAACTCTCGGCTTGCAAAGATTCGATTTCTGCTGTATGCCTTACGAAAATACTCGAAAAAACCGAGATGAGTGCCTCGACTGAAGATGGGCAACATAGAAAGGGCAGTGGCCTGTTGATGTTCATTTTGATTGGAATTGCACTTCAGTTGGGACAAGGCTTGCCACTAACTAATCAAATTGACCATAAACGCTACTTGGTGAACATCAACAATGGCCATTTTCTTGAGCGGTAGAGATAGACAGAAAGATCTAAGCAATTTGAAACTCTTTTCTCGAGGTGATAAAAGCTTAATTTATATTCGGAACTGTTCAATTTCACAAGGAGGTGAGTTCCTGTACATATTCCGTCAGCATTACAAAAGAAATGAAAGAAAATAGAGAATGGGCGAGCACTAAACAAAGAGATGATACACCCTACAACAGTCTAACCTATAACATTAAGAGTAACAATTACCAGAAATGGCGATGATGATTCTACACTGACCTATTGCTCAGGCAATCAGACGGCAAAATTCCGCTTGGTCGCTTCCATTTTCAATAGAAGGTCTTTAATGTCTGCTTCCATCCTCGCCTTCATGCTAGAGTATTCTCTGTGAGCTCTTTCCAGAGCCTGGAGTTCTTCCAACTTCTGTTTGCGCATTTCCTCAGCCTCGTATAGACGAAGCTTTGCAATTCGATTAGAATATTCTTCGTCGATTTTTTCATTCTTTGCCAAAGCAATGCGTTTCAGCCCCTCTGCTTCCTGTCTTGCTTCATCTGCTCGTACTTGGAACATTTTAGCCTCCGTCAGTTTGATTCGCACAATACTGTCTAATTCGTCGAAAATAGGTTCCCTCTGAGAATTTTTCTTCGACTCGGATTCCATCACACATTTATCACTCCTGTCGTAGTTGAAACTAGGATGTCTATTAATAGCTCTATCAAACTGGGGTGCTTTTTCTGAATAAGGAACCATCATCCATGGAGTTTCTTTGCTAGGACCCGAAATTCCACCGTTTCCTTCGGCTTGTTCACTAGTGGAAGAAATGGGTGTCTTGCCAAACTTGGAAGAATCACCATCTGCAATTAAAAAGCATTTTCTTAACGTCTCATAATTTAACCAAGCCCCATATCAGAGTGGAAAAACCCCACAATTGTATCACAAGAAACAACCACATAGTGCCATGCTATATAAATGACTAACTGCAAAGACGTAGAAAGATATTGTCTGACAGTTCCTCGCCATATTTATTACTGCATTTATTGCAATACAATCCTAATATCTTGGTAAAGCCTAGCACATATAAAATCCATAAATAGAGTAACAGTAATCTTCATGGTTGCACTTTATGTGAAACTATACATATATTCATTTTGGAATTATGATTAATTAAAGAATAAATAAGTCAACTTACTGGTAAAGAAGGACATGATCTGACTGTACACCTCAGGAAGATTAGACTTATTTGCTAATCTCACTAACAGTTGATCAGTTAGTTCATGGAGTTGCTTCCCCCTGATATCCTTGCTTGCAGAAAATATTCTTTTAACATACTCAAGCTCGCTTGAAAATGTTTCTGCTGACCATTCCTTTGCAAAACTTTGGAAAACCTCCTTCACAAAGCCGAACATCTCAGAAGGATGATCACAGGCAACACAGTGGAACTGCATTTCGGTTGTTCCATGAGGACCCGAAGGGCTAGATCCATTTCTAATATAAGACTTTCTTAAACCACAATCTGCATGGCACCAGTGAAGACATACGTCACAACCAACCCAGCTACACGTATTGGATGCCATGTCAAATTTTGAGCATACTAAACACATACAAGCACTGCAAAATCCATTCTTCTGTGCACAAACCTTACAATCGCATTCATCCACCGGCAAAAGATTCTTGCAGGTTAGATTTCTGCATCGCAAGTTGAGAAAAATTTCAACCAGATCAGAAGTTGCAATGTTGCTATTATGCTTCAGATAGTCTGGTAGACCAGTTTTCAGAGCAACCAATATTTCCAGTTGTGCTCGATGGGATTTTAAAAGCAAATCCATTTTTATGTCGAACCTGTTCTGTAATGTTTTCTGAAATGTATAAACTTGCCTTTGCCTGTCTGCGTTTGACATAATTTCTCGTATGCTCTCCTTCACGCATGCTATTGATTGCCCAGTCATTTCATTAAACTTCTTTGCCATTTCATGAACAGGCTCAGAAATCAATCTGGCAATGACAGTATCCACAAAATCTGCCCCCCCAGTAACAAGCTTTTCTTGTTCCTTCAGACTACTCGTTCTGTATAAACTACCAGAACTTTTCTCTTTCATAACTCGTTTTTTCTCAAAACTATAAGTTGATCCATTGTCATAGGATCCTGCACTCTGTGTCGACGATCTAACATCATCATTGTACTTTAACTGTTCAGAGAACTGTCTGTTAAAACTTAATTGCTTCTCCAGCCCATTGGAAATTTTTGAGCTTCCTTCCCTAAGAGGATGATGTCCTTGCATGCTCTGACCACCATTTGGATTTCCATGAGAGCCACTGCCGTTCATTAAGATTCTCTGGTACAAGGGGACGTCTTTATGCTTTGACTCATTCTGTGATTGCCCCTGCAAGACTCCTTGAGAAGCCAGATCAATTCCCTGAAATATAGGCCGACTCCCCACAGATTGTTCATAATTGTCCATGGAGTTATGTGTCAAAGAACAGCTTGGATTATGGAAAAAAGACTGAGATCCTGAAAAAGACATTGACGCAGTAAACCCATCTGAGTTAGAACAAAATGTGTTTGTTAAGGACTGGACACTTCTTGCAGGACCAGGGGAACCAGGAGCTGGGACAAAATCACCAGAAGCGCCAATGGGTAATAAGACATTGGGCAAACTAAGAGAAAGATCAAGCGGCTCAAATGCCAGATTTCCTTTTTTGAAGTTACTGTCACCATGTTGATCGGTTTTCTCCTTTCTTCTCACAGGAGAGCTCGTAAACAACTCAAAGCCCCTAATACTAGGCCCTTCCATATCATTGTCCAGGTTAATATCAACATTTCTCAATTCACTTCCTACGCATACACTATATTCCGAAGAATCAACAGCAACCTGTTTTCCTTTATCCTTCAAATTTCGAACCAAACTTTCCCATGCATTGCTCGCCTCTGCCTCAGATGCAACTTTTTCTTTTGTAACTTCCTTATTCAACTCCGAGGCTTCAAAATCCTCTGCTTTGACTTCAAGATTAATATCCTTGACTGGTTTGAGTTCCACCTCAGACTGCACTTTTTCAACTCTCATATCCTCTGTAGATTGTACATGAAAATCATCACCCTTCTTCAACAACTCTTTCTCCTCTCTATCGTCATCAGCCACAACCCCACTTTCATCCTTCATGCCAGACTTTGCATCACTGGAATTATCTTGACAATTCAATAATTCAACACCATCCCTTACAGCATCATCCCCGTTGTAAATGATTTTCTCATTTAGATGCATTTCTCCTTCATCTAGTAATTCAGCTTTATCCCCCATCTCAGCATCCATGTCTTCCGCCTGATTTCCACTTTCAACTCCCATTTCATGATTATCTAACTGAGCAAACTCGTGTACTTTCCCCTCAGTATCACTTACAGAAACTGATCTTGGTCCAGCTTCACTTTCCATCCTAACTTCAGCCTCAATATCAGCTTCTGCTCCAATCCCTGCTTCAGCCTCGACCTCAGCCTCAGCCTCAACATTAGTCTCGGCCTCAACTTCAGGTTCAGGTTCAGGTTCCAACTCTCCTTCTTCCATTTCGCTGCTGCTACTACTCCTACTCCCGTTCTGCAACTCGTCACTCTTTTTTACATCCACGCTTTTTGATTGTTCGCTTCCAGAGTCTTTCGACCACGTAGGTGACTTTGATACGGATTTCTCATCTCTAAAACCTCTCGTTATAGGAGTTGGAGAGGCCCTTAACTTTGATTTTTCGCTGCCAGAATCCTTGGACCAGGTCGGTGACTTTACTTCCCTCAATCCCCTTGGTGAGGACTTGGCGCTTCCCCTTTCATCCAATCCTCCGCCACTTCTACTCTTCAACCCCTCATCAAAATCCTTATTTACACTGCCAAATTTGCGCCAGGACGACACGCTACCCTCTCGCCTAGACCTGTCCCGTTCAGATCTAAACCCTTTAGGAAACTCCCTCCGTGACACTGAAAAGCTCTCCGACCTATGAATCGCATTCCGATCCCCACAACTGCCGCTGCCCCCGCCACTATTACCACCGGCATATCCTCTGCTCTCACCGCCACTAACACTACCATCCCTGAAACGATTAAACCCTTTCCGTCTATCAAACCCCTCAAAATCGTGTTCTGAACGCTTCCGCATCAGCCTTGAACCTTCTCGTTCATCATCCACCGAACGATCTCGGTCATAGCGACCCGAAGAAGATGAGAACCCCTTCCGAACGCTCTCAGGCTTATAATAAAAGCTTCGATGCGAAGAAGATGACGTTCGATTCAAACTCGTTTCCTTACCGACATTTTTCTCCCCGAATGAATCGAGATCGTCGCTCGATCTCAGCCTCTTCATCACCAAAATCCAAACCCAGACTCAAAATTCCAGACAAAGACCGCCAACAAAACTCACAGAATGAGAGCGATGCACACCATCATTTACATTGAATCCCCAAAGACCAGGACGCAGCTAGGGTTTCTGGAGAAACCAAATCGTAGGGTTTCAAAAGCCATAGCGCGAGAAACTCCAATTGCGGACAATAGAAAGACAACTAGAGGAGACGGAGGAAGAAGTATACGGAGGAGATCGAAGGGAACGGGGGTGGGATGAGAGTAAGGTGGGAATGGTGGATTAGGAAGAGGAAAACAATTGGTTTTGTTTATAGATCAGTCAACGCAGTTTGACCACCCGGGAAGACGATGGAAGGAGAGAGAGAGAGAGAGAGAGAGAGAGGTGAATATAATGCATTGGAAGTCAAGTTTTGAGAAAAAGAAATGAAAGAGTCCGGAGAAGGTCGTATGGGGTGTGCGCATTGCGCATTCTGCTCGTGTTAGTTTCTCCACAATTTACGTTTTTTTTTTTAATCATTTTAATTCGACCATATTAACATGAGAACATTTATAACTAATTTGTCTTGAATTTAAATCCCCAAGTTTGTATTTTATCATTTTGAGCTAGAAAATTTCTTTATTTTCTTTCGAAATGCACTTTCTCGATTGATTTAAGAAAAAACCCTCGAATAATTTTTGATTTTGTAATTAATACATAAATTTCTCAACATTGATATAAGATGGATATCATCGCAACTTAAATAGAGAAAAAGTGTAATAGGCATTTCCTCAGTATCACTTACAGAACTGATCTTGGTCCAGCTTCACTTTCCATCCTAACTTCAGCCTCAATATCAGCTTCTGCTCCAATCCCTGCTTCAGCCTCGACCTCAGCCTCAGCCTCAACATTAGTCTCGGCCTCAACTTCAGGTTCAGGTTCAGGTTCCAACTCTCCTTCTTCCATTTCGCTGCTGCTACTACTCCTACTCCCGTTCTGCAACTCGTCACTCTTTTTTACATCCACGCTTTTTGATTGTTCGCTTCCAGAGTCTTTCGACCACGTAGGTGACTTTGATACGGATTTCTCATCTCTAAAACCTCTCGTTATAGGAGTTGGAGAGGCCCTTAACTTTGATTTTTCGCTGCCAGAATCCTTGGACCAGGTCGGTGACTTTACTTCCCTCAATCCCCTTGGTGAGGACTTGGCGCTTCCCCTTTCATCCAATCCTCCGCCACTTCTACTCTTCAACCCCTCATCAAAATCCTTATTTACACTGCCAAATTTGCGCCAGGACGACACGCTACCCTCTCGCCTAGACCTGTCCCGTTCAGATCTAAACCCTTTAGGAAACTCCCTCCGTGACACTGAAAAGCTCTCCGACCTATGAATCGCATTCCGATCCCCACAACTGCCGCTGCCCCCGCCACTATTACCACCGGCATATCCTCTGCTCTCACCGCCACTAACACTACCATCCCTGAAACGATTTAAACCCTTTCCGTCTATCAAACCCCTCAAAATCGTGTTCTGAACGCTTCCGCATCAGCCTTGAACCTTCTCGTTCATCATCCACCGAACGATCTCGGTCATAGCGACCCGAAGAAGACGAGAACCCCTTCCGAACGCTCTCAGGCTTATAATAAAAGCTTCGATGCGAAGAAGATGACGTTCGATGCAAACTCGTTTCCTTACCGACATTTTTCTCCCCGAATGAATCGAGATCGTCGCTCGATCTCAGCCTCTTCATCACCAAAATCCAAACCCAGACTCAAAATTCCAGACAAAGACCGCCAACAAAACTC
Source organism: Begonia masoniana (assembly GCA_022432975.1). Classification (NCBI taxonomy): domain Eukaryota; kingdom Viridiplantae; phylum Streptophyta; class Magnoliopsida; order Cucurbitales; family Begoniaceae; genus Begonia; species Begonia masoniana. The sequence goes on from CM039510.1 coordinate 47,410,204, forward strand.
ACAGAATGAAAGCGATGCACACCATCATTTACATTGAATCTCCAAAGACCAGGACGCAGCTAGGGTTTCTGGAGAAACCAAATCGTAGGGTTTCAAAAGCCATAGCGCGAGAAACTCCAATTGTGGACAATAGAAAGACAACTAGAGGAGACAGAGGAAGAAGTATTCGGAGGAGATCGAAGGGAACGGGGGTGGGATGAGAGTAAGGTGGGAATGGTGGATTAGGAAGAGGAAAACAATTGGTTTTGTTTATAGATCAGTCAACGCAGTTTGACCCCCCGGGAAGACGATGGAAGGAGAGAGAGACAGAGAGAGAGAGAGGTGAATATAATGCATTGGAAGTCAAGTTTTGAGAAAAAGAAATGAAAGAGTCCGGAGAAGGTCGTATGGGGTGTGCGCATTGCGCATTCTGCTCGTGTTAGTTTCTCCACAATTTACGTTTTTTTTTTTTAATCATTTTAATTCGACCATATTAACATGAGAACATTAATAACTAATTTGTCTTGAATTTAAATCCACTAGTTTGTATTTTATCATTTTGAGCTAGAAAAATTCTCTATTTTCTTTCGAAATGCACTTTCTTGATTGATTTAAGAAAAACCCTCGAATAATTTTTTGGTTTTGCAATTAATACATAAATTTTCAACGTTGATATGTGATGGACAGCGTCGCAATTTAAATAGAATAAAAGTACAATATATATTTTTAGATCAATGACAATTTAGATCTTAACATATTTATTCTGACAAAATAAATCTTAACGTATCAATTTTTAAAGATTTGGACCTTATTATTAGAATTCCTGTTAAAATCACTGTGGACACTTGCATCATAAGCTCATTGGATTATGGCCCCGATTTGCAAACCTCTTTTCGTAAGTTTTTATTGGTTCATAAATATTCGTTGGATTGAGAGTTCATACTTGTAGACTTGAAATCTTTGATTGTTTTTACGTTATTTCGATCGATTTATAGTTTGTGCAAGTTTTTAGATCGATTGAAGATGAAAATCAATGAAAATGATGGATTTTTCATGAAATTTATTGCAAGAATATCGTCGTCGACTGAGCCAGATAATTAGAGGGGACATAGTTGAAACCTAAACTAATGGCAATATTATTCAGACTTAACTTGTGAAAACTCATATCTAAAGAACGAACTTTTACATCTGATGCCCAGAAGAACTTGCGAAATCTCAGTTCCAAGACGCTGTTTTTTGAATTTCAAATTACGAAAATCCAGAGACACGCGAAATTACAAAGAGTTTTGCAAAAGTCTGAATACCCGTTAATGAAATAGTAACAAAAAAAAGTCCAAATAGCTAAAAGTTGATACGTCGTGTCTTGTTTGTTGAAACATCTGATGCCCAGAAGAACTTGCGAAATCTCAGTTCCAAGACGCTGTTTTTTGAATTTCAAATTACGAAAATCCAGAGACACGCGAAATTACAAAGAGTTTTGCAAAAGTCTGAATACCCGTTAATGAAATAGTAACAAAAAAAAGTCCAAATAGCTAAAAGTTGATACGTCGTGTCTTGTTTGTTGAAAAAAAAATTAAAGTTTAATTGGTGCGTAAGAATGTTTATATTGTTATTTTCTACGCACCTAGTTAACACATGCATACACGCTTGGCGGAAGCTTATTGGTTCATGGGAGCACGACCACTTTAAAAGATTTGACATGTGTCGATCGATTTATAGTTTGTGCAAGTTTTTAGATCGATTGAAGATGAAAATCAATGAAAATGATGGATTTTTCATGAAATTTATTGCAAGAATATCGTCGTCGGCCGAGCCAGATAATTAGAGGGGACATAGTTGAAACCGAATCTAATGTCAGTATTATTCAGACTTAACTTGTGAAAGCTCATATATAAAGAACGAACTTTTATATCTGATGCCCATAAGAACTTGCGAAATCTCAGTTCAAAAACGCTGTTTTTTGAATTTCAAATTACGAAAATCCAAAGACACGCGAAATTACAAAGAGTTTTGCAAAAGTCTGAATACCCGTAAACGGCCGAGCCAGATAATTAGAGGGGACATAGTTGAAACCGAATCTAATGTCAGTATTATTCAGACTTAACTTGTGAAAGCTCATATATAAAGAACGAACTTTTATATCTGATGCCCATAAGAACTTGCGAAATCTCAGTTCAAAAACGCTGTTTTTTGAATTTCAAATTACGAAAATCCAAAGACACGCGAAATTACAAAGAGTTTTGCAAAAGTCTGAATACCCGTAAATGAAATAGTAACAAAAAAAAGTCCAAATAGCTAAAAGTTGATACGTCGTGTCTTGTTTGTCGAAAAAAAAATTAAAGTTTAATTGATTTGTAAGAGTGTTTATATTGTTATTTTCTACGCACCAAGTTAACACATGCATACACGCCTGGCGTAAGCTTATTGGTTCACAGGAGCACGACCACATTAAAAGATTTGACATGTTTGTCTCCAGCATCTTAAATCCAAACTTCGTGCGAGCGGGGAGCCGAACGACAGCCAACCTTTGAAGAAAACCGTGATTTTCTGTACACTACACGCCATCATCATCGTCCACGAGCTTTGACTGAAACAATACGTGGCCAAATCTCAGGGTCACTACTGCCTGGACCCACGTTTGACTATTTGACTGTCTTTAAGACATTCCACGTCATAATACACCCACGACGAGTCTGACTCGACCCGTTGTTCAAAGAAGGTTCAGTCCATTGATGATTCTCCAGCTTCCTCGGCTTGGGTCTTGGTTCAGGTCTTGGACCAAATATTAAGCTCCTGACCTTTTTGGTAGGCCCATTAAGAGGCGCCCCACGAAGAAGGTCCAGAAGATCCATACAAAGCCTACCTTCCTAATGTGAATTAGACTTTCACCTCGCCAGCCCTGTAACAACACTACGACCGAATCTCACAATTGCGTTGATCCCCTCTCTGTCTCTCTCTCTCCTTCTCTATGCCTACGCCTCTCTCTCTCATAACACAGTCTCAGTGCTAAATTTAGTTTTTTTTTTTTTGCTTTTTTATTTTGGAAGGATTAATTTTTAGAGTGCGATTCTAAATTCCTATCCAAACCAATTTTTTTTTTCAAAATCCGAATTTGCTCTTCAATATGGCATTTCACGTTGCTTGCCCAATTACTTGGTAACACTTCGCTTCGTCTCTTGCTCTCTCTCTGTTTCTGCCATCTGGGTCTTCTTCTTCCTCCCTGAAACGCCCTTTCTTTGGTTTTTCTTTGGTTGCAGTCGCAGAATTTGCTATTGTTCGCTAGGGTTTTCCCGCTCTCTTCACGGCGTGAGGGCTAAGAATGACTTTCTTGAGGAGGTTCTCAAGCTCGAGAAGTTTCTCAGCGACCCTTGGGGAATTAAGGGTAGAGGGATTAAGGAGCCTACTCTGCAGGTTGCTGTGCCTAAGGTTCTACCTCCTCCTCCGCCTCCCCAGCCTGTTGGGATTGTGAGCGAGGGGTTTGGAGGTGCCAATGGAGCTGAAGATGCCGCTGCCGCGCTGTCGGCGCAGACAAAGCGTGTTGCACTTCAGCGTCAGGCGGCTGCGGCAATGGTCGCAGCTGAAGATTATGCTCGGAGGTTTGAACATGGGGATTTGGTGGTGAGGGTCTTGAATTACGTAGTGGATTTTGGCCTATTTATCTAGTCTGCTCGTCGTTTAGATTTTGCTATTCTTTCTGTTGGATCGCGATTCTATGAGCTATTAGCTCATTGTTACAGTTGGTGGTGATGATTTCTGGCGACGGTTTTTCGGGGCTAGTTTTCTTGAGCTTTGAATGGTTTGTGGCTAGTTTTCTTGAGCTTTTACAGTGTATGCTATGAAGAGCGTTTTCACTGGTTTTCCTTTTAGGTCATCCAAGTATATGAAACCTGGTGCATTTAAGCTATTGTTAGAACTTTTACTTTCATGAATGTTCATGGCATTTTAGGGGGAACCTTGTGAATAAAAAACTTAGTAAATTTCATGTTGTCTGTGTCTCTTTTCCTCTTAAGTCTAACATGTTAATTCAATTCGTACTGTAAAAATTTTGATATATTTTGAGTCGTTTATATGTAGAGGGGGCAGCCTCCTACAAGCTCAGGTATCTATATAACCACCACCACCACCCACCACCCCTAAGCTTGTCATGGCCTGGTCTTTTTTGCTCCAATCTCCTCATGAAATTCTATTCTGATTTCATGAGTCTTATGCTGTTTTCATTGATGATATTTAGGGGGAAGTTTTCTTTTGATCATGACTTGTTTTGATTATGAATGGATCTCCTTTTCGGAGACCATTTTTTGGTGGAAACTTAGTAGCAGCAGAGTGAATTTGGGCTGCAACTGTTGTTTTCTCTTGTGCATCAGTGTACTTTCTTCTCCAGATTAAAATAAAAAGAACTCTTTTTCTCTCTTAATTAGGATTCCTCTGGAGGTCCTGCTGGAGAAGAGCAGTGGACGTCAACTGTGAATGTGATGTGTCGAATATGCTTTTTTGGCGAAAATGATGGGAGTGAAAGAGCAAGAAGGATGCTTTCTTGCAAAAGTTGTGGCAAGAAGTACCACCGGAGCTGCTTGAAATCCTGGGCTCAACATAGAGGCAATATTTCCCAATCCCAAAAAAACTCATTGAGGGTGATATTTTTCTCACATGCTTATTAATTAATTCATCTGCAGATCTTTTTCACTGGAGTTCATGGACCTGTCCTTCGTGTCGGATATGTGAGGTAATAAGGCTGTGAAATTTTCAAGAAATCTATTTAATGTCTAGAACTTTAATTGACTTGTAAGCTTGACTCTGGTGATTTAGACTTCACTTTTCTGCCTTCCTTTTTCCTTGCATATAAGTGGACTTTCCCATATATTTTCTTTTCCCTCCATTCTACTACGCTGCCGTGAGATTCACTCGCCTTTTCTAGATATGCCGGCGAACTGGAGATCCTAACAAATTTATGTTCTGCAAAAGGTGTGATGGTGCATACCATTGTTACTGCATGCATCCTCCACACAAGGTGGGACATAAATCTTTAATATACTGTTGGTATTTCTAGTCAATATTTTGCTTATCTTCATATATTGAAATTGTAGAATGTTAGTTCTGGACCTTATCTGTGCTCAAAGCATACCAAGTGTCACAGTTGTGGATCCAACGTACCAGGAAATGGCCAAAGCGTGAGGTACTCCCTTTTCTATGATTTCTTGGTTTCTTTTCTTTTTTCTTTTTTTTAAGGATGTTCGCACTCTATTATTATTATATTGTATTTTTGAAACTAGTTGTCAGTTTGACTAATGTGAATCTGTGTGGGCTATTTTGTGTTTTTTTTTTATTGCTTGGTAATGTAGAGTATGTTAATGCACAAAATGTTCATAAAATACGATGACCTACAGAAAAAGCTTATAAATTCCTTCCCACAAAAAATAAGTATTACAAAAGAAAGATTAAAATCCTTGCAAATAAACTTCATCTGCGAAATTGACAAATTTGCTGTCCATAAACTTCTAAACAAGCACTCTGGCATGAACTTAGCCACCCGCTTCTTGTTGCCAATACCTGCCTGCCTCCATTAAACCAATTTTGTTTTAATAGAGATAGGTATCACTTAAGAGATGCCGATCCAATCTAACACCCATTTATCTAAGAAATGCATAATGACACAACAAAGAAAAAGACGGCCCACATCCTCCTCCTCCTTCCTTCTCACTTCTACCTAGAACACATCTTGGAAGAGCAAGCCTCTTTGATTGTATAAAGCGAGTATTGGCCTCTCAACACATGGTCCAAGAGAAAACTTTTCTTCTCAACTCTTTATAGCCTAAACAATAGGTAACATTTGTTCAGTTATCAGTGAGTTTGTAATTAATGTAGGTTTGCCATGTCTTGTAGGTGGTTTCTGGGATACACATGCTGCGATGCATGTGGTCGATTATTTGTGAAGGGTAACTATTGTCCAGTTTGTTTGAAGGTATTAGTTCTTGTCGATGTATTGGCTGAAAGTTAACTTGTGGTTGTCAATTTAATTAATTGCAGTCTATGTGTCTCTACTAAGAGGAATGTTGTTTTCAGTTGGTTTTCTTTTGCTTGCCTTTACTCCCTTTCTCCCATTCACTCTTTTCTCCCCCATTTATGTTTTCAATAGGATACAGTAAATTTTTTCTTAAGGTTGTTAGCATTTTCAAGGTATTCAATATGTTATTATTTCTTTTACTACAAAAATTTTCATCACAAAAGAATGAAATAACAATGACTGAATAAATGTATTACTTCATTTCCGTAGGTCTATCGAGATTCAGAATCAACGCCCATGGTGTGCTGTGATGTTTGCCAGCGCTGGGTTCACTGCCAGTGTGATGGCATCAGGTTCTTTCATGCCTTCTATTTTGATAGGTTTAGTTTGCAATGACACTATGATTTTGATGTTTTCTAAGTCTCGAGTATTTTGGATTTTATCCTTCTATTTGAAGAAAACTAAATTCTTTGATGGTGCAAGAAATATTATGTTGAGCTTAGATCAAATGGAAGAGGAAAAAGGTGCAGATAATGATCCGATTTGTTGTTTTCTCTTATTGGAGTTATTTTAGTGTGGTTTAGATAAGTCAAGCTTCTCATTTATTTAAAATCATCTTTCAGTAATTTAATTTTCAGCCCCTTACTCATTGTTTTCTCTTTGCTGGGACAAAGAATTATTTGTGGTTTAGTGTCATTGGTAAATCGGCGAAGATATTCTGAAAATGATGTTAATTCAGTTGTGGGTAAAGTTCAGGTTTGCATTTCTCTTACCTCAGTGTTGTGATAGATGTTGCGTTGGAGCAGAGTGCTGTAAAGAAAAATTTATACTGTATAAATGTTAAGATTTTGATTCATTTGCAATGTCCAACTGAGCAACATATAGACCAAGTGTTTTAGGTCAGACTATGCTTTGTTATATACTAGATAATGAAGAAATCAATGGAGTTCCTATTTTTCTAGTTGGTGATGATTCCATGTTTATTTTTTCTCCGGATGCCTTTTGTTTTGTTATTTCAAGTGTGAATTCTTGCGTATGACTGTATATGATATCTTATTTCTGATTGTTTTGCAGTGATGAGAAGTACCTACAGTTTCAAGTAGACGGAAACCTCCAGTACAAATGTGCTACATGTCGTGGGGAGAGTTACCAGGTTCTCTTCCAATCAAATCTGCTATGCGTTCTCTCTCGCTCTCTCTCTCTGTACATTTTTTTTGTAATTGTTTTAAATTTTATAACATATTTGATCAAAAGGTTACGGATCTGGAGGATGCCGTTCAAGAGCTTTGGAGAAGAAGAGATAAAACTGATCGTGATCTAGTTGCTGGCTTGAGGGCTGCTGCTGGGTTCCCTAGCCAAGAAGAAATTTTTTGTATATCACCCTATTCAGATGATGAGGAAAACGGTCCTCTGAAATTGAAGAATGAATTTGGACGTTCACTGAAATTTTCTTTTAAAGGATTGGTTGAAAAATCTCCAAAGAAGACCAAGGACTATGCCAAAAAATCTGCAAATAAGAAGAAGGCTAAGAAAAAAGGATTTCTGACATCTTTGACTAACGAAGCAGAGTCAAATCTGAGTTCGGGAAGACATGATGACGCCCAACAATTGAAATATGGATTGGAAGATGAAAATAACAATGAGATGCTATCTCATAAAACTGAGGGATCAGACATGTATTCTTCTCCTGTTGCTAGAAGTCTTAGCCACAATGAAGGAGTGTGCTCTATCAATCAGCCTGGAGTTCTAAAACACAAGTTTATCGATGAAGTGATGGTCAGTGATGAAGATAGAAAATTGAAAGTTCGAATCAAGAGCAACAAGCCTCATGGAATGGATAGTGAAGAGGATGCAGGAAAAGAAGCAGCGAGGTCAAAGTCTGCAAAAGGAAAAAAGTTAGTTATAAACCTGGGTTCACGGAAAATCAATGTGACTAACTCTCCAAGGTCTGATGCTTCAAGCAGCCAAAGAGAACAAGATTTGATAAACTCCAGTGGTATGTGATTCAAACAGTCTGGAGTGCTCTGTCTATTTGAAATTTGACTGGCAGGAATGCAAATGAACTTACCCTCTTTTACATTCTAGAGCTTTTGTTAGTATAATTTTCTTTGAATGTGCAGGAGACAACGTCTATAACTATGAGCAATCAAGAGGATCTAAAGTTGGGGAAGTGGAAAGAGGTCAGATAAGCTCAGGGAAAATAAGATCTGAAGTTTCCAATACAATTCCCAATTTTGGAAATGGAAGTAGTGCTAGTGGGAATGAAACTGTGCCTCCAAAGGACATTCGTGTATTCTCACGAAAAAGAAATGCAGAAGGAGTCAAGGCTGTACTGGGATCTGCGGGTGAAGTCTCCACTTTGAGAGGCAATGAGGTATCTTCAGGAAAACTATCAGAAAGTAAGCATCATGTGGATAGAGACAGCAATGAAGAATATGGTCAGACGCCTGTTCCAGATTCCTTGCCGAGGGACTCAAAACCTTTGCTGAAATTCAAGTTTAAGAAACCAGTTCAAATTCAGAACTCTCCCCATTTTGAGGACGAAAAGATTTCCATCAAAGGGCAAAGGTCAAAAAGAAAAAGATCATCACTCTTTGTCGAAAAAATATCCTTCGATAAAAATGATGTGAAACAACATCAGGAGAACTTGGCCGACGAGATCATGGATGCTAACTGGATTTTGAAAAAATTGGGAAAAGATGCAATTGGAAAGAGAGTCGAAGTCCATCATTCAATCGACAATTCATGGTAAGTGGAAACATTTTGGGTCTATCTTGTATCCTTGTTATGAATGTGATGTCAACTGATGTTGAGGGAAAATCCAGTTGGTTTACCTATCCTGATCCCTTTAAATGTTCTGGAAGTTTGATTCTTGTTTTACTTGGAATGAGATAAGCTAAAATGGCACATACTGAAAAGAAAAGGAGAACAAAGTTAGCTTAAGCTAGTCATCCAAAAAGTGTCATTAATAGAGATCTTTTAATAGTTAGGATGTCTCTTATATAGTTGGATCCTTCCAATTATCGAATACTCTGCCTTTTGATCAAATTCCTTCTAAATTTTCTCTGTTTTCAGGCATAAAGGAGTGGTTACGAACATTATCGATGGCACGTCAGCATTATCCGTTACCTTGGATGATGGTAAAGTAAAAACATTGGAACTTGGCAAGCAAGGCATACGGTTTGTTCCACAGAAGCAGAAGAGATTAAAATCTTTAAAACCATGAAATAGTTTTAGCTGTCGATGCTCAATTTTTCTTCAAAAATACGATTCTTCGCTGATGTTCCTCGAGTTGCTGCTTGATGGAGAATATTGTGGCGATTGGGCTCTTAAGTAAAGCATTTTAAGAGATTCTGATTTGTATGCTATCAAGAACAAGGTGAGTAGGAATGTGTTGGTGGGTTTGGTTCCAATGAGAGGTTCTTGGAACTTTTACTTTTTTATTTTTTTAACTTTGTATTAGTATTTGATTCCAAAGTGTAGTCTTTTTTAGCAGTTCTTCTAGTATGGAATCTGTAGCTGGGACCAAATGGGGATCCTCAGGCAGTCTAATTTATTCTCCCTTGAACAAACACACATCTAATGTATTGGAGTTTCCTTCAAATCTGAGAAATGTTAATGTTTTTAGATGTATCTTCTCTTTGATGTGCTTTGATGATGATTTTGCACCTTTTTTAGTGTAACACTCAACTATAGTATCTATTATATGATGTTTCAGGAAAAATGGTGCTTGGATTGAGTAATTTTGGGGATGCCTACCAATTTAATGGCAAGTTTTCTTAATCTGTTTGACAAAAAAATAGATTTTTATTGACGGGTTTCATTTTATTGCTAATTTTTGCGGATTTTCTCACTTGGACAACCATGAAACCACTGTTTCTGCTACTAGATTGACAAGAGACGTATAGAAAATGGCATCATATGAACCCTTGAGAAAAGAATTTCTGAAATATTTTTGAGATGAGAACTTGGATTATACAGGTGGGGGTGGCAAGTCTAGGAGGAGCCAAAATCCAACACAATTATCTGAATCTAAGTCTTCTTGTATGGCAAGGAAGTGTAAACCTCCACTAGCCTTCTTTGCTGCTTCCCAAGCTTCAGCTTCCTTAGTTGTCACATCGGTTTTCTTATAGGTTGCATAAACATACCGGGTAGAGATTCCGGCAGATAAAATTAAGGATGCTCGAGAAATATCTGCTTCGATCGAACCCACTTCCAATCCATTCATCCAAGCTGAAGAAAAAACATTGAAATAGTTGGTATTTGATTTTTTGGCTTCGCAAGCATATTAGCTATAAAAACGGGTAATTAAAGCAGGAGGTGATTGATAGAATAAAACATTGAGAGTTGTACCAGCCAACGGTTTAGCCCGAGAAGATGCAACGGCCAATCCTGGAATCAATGTCTTGTCATCAATTTCAACCCCAAGTAAATCCAAATCTAGACTTGCACCAAACATGAATCGTTCCTCTAGGGAAGAGACCTCCTCTTGAACGGCTGGCAGCAGAAATAATGCAATGGGATTAGCATATTCACAAGAAAAATATGAAATATGGACATCAGAGTTTGTGTAATGTTCTTCAATTACAGTTGAAAATATATGTACTAGTATCAATAGTAGCTTCAGTACCTGAAAATGGTAATTGGACAAATGCCCATTTCTCCCCAAAGAGATTCTCAGGAAGTTCCATTGCAAATGGATTATCTAATGCAAGAAGAGGTTTAGAGCCCTTTTGGAAACCGGGATGTCGCATGTAAACAGTCTCATACCGCTCTTCTAACCATAGGAGCAGCGATAGACACTGAAGAAAAACAATTGAGATAGATACTGTCAGCAAATAAGATCATAGTGAGCTGCCCATAGTCTATGGCTAAAATCACTTCCTTGCCTACTTGTTAGAGTAAAACAAGGGCAATTCACTAAGAATTTTTCTTACAAGACTCGTAGTAAGTAATATTTCCTAATTTCTTACAGTAGAGTTTAAGAAGCTAAACAAATATTGTTTGGAGAAAGATCACAAAAAAGAAGAAGACAAGTATCAGAACTAAACTACACGCATCTACCATGGATGGTGAATCATATCGAGAATTGCATTCACAGATGCATTCATCAACAACAAAAATATGCATACAATGAAGGCTTAATGAAGAGAAAACTCAAAGTACCCGTTTACTTGGAATAGGTTTTATGCCAAGCTCCTTACATGCTTTTGTTATAATGGTCTGCATCTGAGACCTATAATAAAGTGGAAAATAGCATTAGCATGAACATCTCGTTCTTTGAGAAATTTCACCGAAGTATTCGTAGCAATCTACTCATCATGATTTGCACTGTAATTTTACAGAAATATGCATATTTAAGTACCTGAAGAAGCGGATTTTCTCTGGTAGAGGAATCCCCAAATCTTGACTAATGGAAACAATAGCATCCTTCAAAGTAATGCTGTTTATAACATTGTTAGGGAAGTATTTCGTGAATTGAAGGGAGAGAGAATTGTCACATACAACCAACTCCCATAGCTTCTTCCCTCTTATATCCAGTATCGGCCTAGAGCAGAAATCCAATTCCCACTCGGTGATACTCTCAGGGTCAGTGTCCGAGTCAATATAGCTCAACTCAACAGTCGGGTCATCCTCTTCCTCATCAATTTCCACTTCTTCCGGCACCGAAACGGAGCTCTCCGACACAGATTTCAGTAGATAACCATCGAGTTTCCTTCGTCCATTGATTCGCCGGTTGAGGAACAAACACCTGGAAAATTTGGTAAAACAGTTCAAGGTGGGGATGGATTTGCTGAAGGGAACATTGTGGTTTCTGATTCTTGCGGGGTTAAAGCTTAAACTCGCCATGAAAGCCAGCTCTGAGGAACAGGGAGTGCTTGAGAGAGCACGAAGAGGCAGTTAATATTTACACCACAAAATATCCGTTAGAGATAAAACAACAGTCGTTGAAAAGCCAGGTAATGGGCCTTAAAAAGCCCAAATACAAACTGCTACTAACTACTAAGTATACACTAATATTAACGGGTAACATCATACTTCATCTTATAATTTAACACCTTAAGTTTTACTTTCTAATTCCGTGACATTATCAATTAATATAATAATTAAAATTAAATATCAACTACGTTAATTAATTATCGCAACATTGATATAGATGGTTTAAGGTCGTATTTGGGAATCTTAGACCCTGACTTAATATGAGATCTCGTAATTTTTAATAGGAGTGTGCAAAATACGGTTCGGTTCGGTTTTGGAGAGCTAATATGAGATCTCGTAATTTTTAATAGGAGTCTGCAAAATACGGTTCGGTTTGATTTTTGAGAGAAACCGAACCGAACCGATCACCATTCGGTTTTGGATTAACCGAACCGAAACCGGTCATTTAACCGACCGAAACCGAACCGAAAGTTTCGGTTCCGATTCCAATTCCGGTTCGGTTCCAGTTCTACAACCTATTTTCAAAAAATTTAAATAATATAAAAGTTTTCTCATCACCTCCATTGACGGGCTGACAAGTTCTTAAATAACAGCACACTTTATTCAAAGTTTCTATGCTTTTTGCTTTGAATTTCAGGCGATTATCAACGATGAATACAAGAGTGTGAAGCACAGGGTGAAGGTGAACAGACAGAAAAGGAATAAGATTTCAATCTGCTACTTCGTCCTCCCTCTAGAAGAAACTGTCATTAGAAGTCCCAACTACAACCCTTTTACTTACGGAGATTTCCGAGCTCAAGTTCAACGAGATATTAACTATTAAGACACTTGGCTACAAGGTTGGGCTTGAAAGATTCAAGAAGGTTTCATACGGTTCGGTTCGGTTTCTATCGGTTTTGACAGATCCAAATCGAAAACCGAACCTAAAAATTCGGTTCCTACAAAATCAATCTGAAGTTCGGTTTCCAAATGCTCAAAACTGATCTGAACCGAACCGATTTCAACGGTTCCGGTTCGGTTTTGCATACTCCTAAATTTTAACTAGCGTTGCGACAATCAAACTTCTGCTAGTCTATTGACCGAAAAAACATAGGTCCCATCGAGTCCAACAAGGACTGAGTCCAGCCGCAATTCCATTGGCGACTATATGAACTTGTATGACACGTAAAAGCCAACTTAAGAATAGTGTTGATCGATAAAGAGTAATGTTATGTTTAGGGTTGGACAAGTTCCGATCCGGTCCCACCCCGGAATATATATTTTTTAAAGGGCAAAATGCATTTTTTGGACTCAACTATCGGTTGAGTGCAAAAAATGGATCAAACTATGTTTTTGTGCAAAAAATGGCTCAAAGTATTGAAAATGGACAAAATACGGCTTTGCGGGTATCCGTGTACCATCCGCGTGGAGTGAACCGGGGAGAACGGGTACCCGCGTTTTGAGAAAGGGTACCCGTTCTCCCCGAGGGGGCATTTCACCCTCTAAAATGCCCCCTCGGGGGAGAACGGGTACCTTTTCTCAAAACGCGGGTACCCGTTCTCCCTGGAAAAAGTTCATTCTCCTATCTATTTTTTTTATTTTATAAATTAATTTAAAACAAATAGTAAACAATATTCAATTTACTTGAAATTTTTACCACATGTTCAACACATTATGGAACGATAATCTGGAAAGTTTCGTGATTTTTTGATACTCGTATGATTTATTGTAATTTTATTTATTTATTTTATAAACTAATTATAATAAATCGTACAAGCGTTAAAAAATCACAAAACTTTTCACCTAATCTTCTCATAATATGGTGAACATGTGGTAAATATTTCAAGTTTATTAAATATTGTTTGCTATTTGTTTTAAATTAATTATAATTAATATACTTGAAATGTTTAATATAATTAGTATAATTAATTTAAAACAAATAGCAAACGATATTTAATATACTTGAAATGTTTAGCACATGTTTACCACATTATGAGAAGATTAAGTGAAAAGTTTTGTGATTTTTTAACTCTTGTACGATTTATTATAATTATTTTATAAACTAAATAAATAAAATTACAATAAATCGTACGAGTATCAAAAAATCACGAAACTTTTCAGATTATCTTTCCATAATGTGGTGAACATGTGGTAAAAATTTCAAGTAAATTGAATATTGTTTACTATTTGTTTTAAATTAATTTATAAAATAAAAAAAATAGATAGGAGAATGAACTTTTTCCAGAGAGAACGGGTACCCGCGTTTTGAGAAAGGGTACCCGTTCTCTCCCGAGGGGGCATTTCACCCTCTAAAATGCCCCCTCGGGGAGAATGGGTACCCTTTCTCAAAACGCGGGTACCCGTTCTCCCCGGTTCACTCCCCGCGGATGGTACACGGGTACCCGCAAAGCCGTATTTTGTCCATTTTCAATACTTTGAGCCATTTTTTGCACAAAAACATAGTTTGATCCATTTTTTGCACTCAACCGATAGTTGAGTCCAAAAAATGCATTTTGCCCTTTTTTAAATCTAGTAAAAATAATAAAATACATGATTTTATACAAAAAAAAAAAAGGGAAAAATGCTAAAAAGAGACAAAAGTATAGGAAATAGGCAAAAAAAAAAGAAAACACTTTCGTTTTAGGCAAAAAGGGGAAAGATGTATGAGAAATAGGCAAAAAAAGGACAAATCGGTATTTTTTTCCTCAGGCATGGCGAGAGGCCGGCTGGTCTGATGGACCAGCCGACCTCTCTATTTTTTTTTTAAATAAAAATAAGTGAGAGGCCGGCTGGTCTCTCTCCCATTTTTTTATTAAAAAAATTCTATTTTTATTAAAAATTTAATTTTTTATTAAAAAAATTTTAAAAAATAAAGGGAGGCCGGCTGGTCATCAGACCAGCCGGCCTCTCCTCTTTTTTAATTAAAAAAAAATTTATAAAAAAAATGGTTAGGTTGTACAATTTTAAAAATTTTTAAAAAATATCAACGATATTCAATTTACTTGAAATTGTTATCACATATTCGTCACATCATGGGAAGATAATCTGAGAATTTTCGTGATTTTGTAACACTTGTACGATTTACTATAACAGTTTTATAAAATAATTAACTAAAATTATAATAAATCGTACAAGTGTTAGAAAATCACGAAAATTTTCAGATAATCTTCCCATAATATGGTGAACATGTGGTATATATTTCAAGTTTATTAAATATTGTTTGCTATTTGTTTTAAATTAATTATAATTAATATACTTGAAATGTTTAATATAATTAGTATAATTAATTTAAAACAAATAGCAAACGATATTTAATATACTTGAAATGTTTAGCACATGTTTACCACATTATGAGAAGATTAAGTGAAAAGTTTTGTGATTTTTTAACTCTTGTACGATTTATTATAATTATTTTATAAACTAAATAAATAAAATTACAATAAATCGTACGAGTATCAAAAAATCACGAAACTTTTCAGATTATCTTTCCATAATGTGGTGAACATGTGGTAAAATTTCAAGTAAATTGAATATTGTTTACTATTTGTTTTAAATTAATTTATAAATAAAAAAATAGATAGGAGAATGAACTTTTTCCAGAGAGAACGGGTACCCGCGTTTTGAGAAAGGGTACCCGTTCTCTCCCGAGGGGGCATTTCACCCTCTAAAATGCCCCCTCGGGGAGAATGGGTACCCTTTCTCAAACGCGGGTACCCGTTCTCCCCGGTTCACTCCCCGCGGATGGTACACGGGTACCCGCAAAGCCGTATTTTGTCCATTTTCAATACTTTGAGCCATTTTTTTGCACAAAAACATAGTTTGATCCATTTTTTGCACTCAACCGATAGTTGAGTCCAAAAATGCATTTTGCCCTTTTTTAAATCTAGTAAAAATAATAAAATACATGATTTTATACAAAAAAAAAAAGGGAAAAATGCTTAAAAGAGACAAAAGTATAGGAAATAGGCAAAAAAAAAAGAAAACACTTTCGTTTTAGGCAAAAAGGGGAAAGATGTATGAGAAATAGGCAAAAAAAGGACAAATCGGTATTTTTTTCCTCAGGCATGGCGAGAGGCCGGCTGGTCTGATGGACCAGCCGACCTCTCTATTTTTTTTTTAAATAAAAATAAGTGAGAGGCCGGCTGGTCTCTCTCCCATTTTTTTATTAAAAAATTCTATTTTTATTAAAAATTTAATTTTTTATTAAAAAATTTTAAAAATAAAGGGAGGCCGGCTGGTCATCAGACCAGCCGGCCTCTCCTCTTTTTTTAATTAAAAAAAAATTTATAAAAAAAATGGTTAGGTTGTACAATTTTAAAAATTTTTAAAAAATATCAAACGATATTCAATTTACTTGAAATTGTTATCACATATTCGTCACATCATGGGAAGATAATCTGAGAATTTTCGTGATTTTGTAACACTTGTACGATTTACTATAACAGTTTTATAAAATAATTAACTAAAATTATAATAAATCGTACAAGTGTTAGAAAATCACGAAAATTTTCAGATAATCTTCCCATAATATGGTGAACATGTGGTATAAATTTCAAGTAAATTGAATATCGTTTGATATTGTACAGACTCCGATCCAAAGCGGACAATATTGTACTAGAAATACTGGAGAACTCGACAAAAATTAATGGCGGGTGATATTCAATTTACTTGAAATTTATACCACATGTTCACCATATTATAGGAAGATTATCTGAAAATTTTCGTGATTTTCTAACACTTGTACGATTTATTATAATTTTATTTAATTATTTTATAAAACTGTTATAATAAATCGTACAAGTGTTACAAAATCACGAAAATTCTCAGATTATTTTCCCATGATGTGACGAATATGTGGTAACAATTTCAAGTAAATTGAATATCGTTTGGTATTTTTTAAAAATTTTTAAAATCGTACAACCTAACCATTTTTTTTATAAATTTTTTTTTAATTAAAAAAAGAGGAGAGGCCGGCTGGTCTGATGACCAGCCGGCCTCCCTTTATTTTTTAAAATTTTTTTAATAAAAAATTAATTTTTTTAATAAAAATAGAATTTTTTTAATAAAAAATGGGAGAGGCCGGCTGGTCTATCAGACCAGCCGGCCTCTCACTTATTTTTATTTAAAAAAATAGAGAGGCCGGCTGGTCCATCAGACCAGCCGGCCTCTCGCCGTGCCTGAGGAAAAAAAACAACGATTTGTACTTTTTTTGCTTATTTCCTATACTTTTGTCTCTTTTTAGCATTTTTCCCAAAAAAAAATCATATATATACTTTTTTTTTATAAAAAATTTGCGTGAGACATGATTCGGTTCTCCCTCAGTTTTTCACCTCCGAGACCGCGAACCGGACGGTGGCCGCAGTTCTAGAGGGCATAGGACCGTTCTTGGTTCTTATATATGGGGGAACTAGTGTAACACCCGAGTTTTTCGGGTTTCCACTCCAAGGCTATTTTCGTAAATAAGTAAATTAGGTCCGTTTTACGAGCGGATAGTTTTATTAGGACCCTAGAAATTTATGGGGATTTGTAGGAGAATAAGTGAAATTTTAGAAACCCAAATCGAGAAGAGTAATGCTAGAGTTCCCGTTTTAGCCTTTTAGTATATTAATTCGTAAAAATAGTAAATCAAGTCCGTTTTACGAAAAGAAAGTGTTATTAGGGTTCTAACGATTAATGTGAATTTGTGGAGATATACGGGATTTAACGGGATTTACGGGAGGGTAAAACAGTAAATGAGGATTAAGTAATGGTTAGTTTTATAGTTATTATTATTATTATTATTATTGTTTTAAAAAAAAAATAAAACCAAAACGACAGAATGGCCGAAGCCATTCTGTCGTTCGACGCCGAGCTCCGCGAGCGAAGAACAGGGGAGAACGGCGACTCTCCTCCTCCGACGCCGGCGATTTCTCGCCGTTTTCAGGCCAGACGACGGCGGCGCTTCCAGGGCCGCCATTTCCGACCGTCTTCGCGCGCATTCGACCGGTATGGCTCAGTTTTCTCCTCCTTTCGGTTCAGTTTAGGGCTGTGCGTGACGAGCTCGATTGAGCTCCGATCGCCGGCCGTTTTTGGTTGCTTTCAGCGTCAAATGGCCGAGCTTAACACCGGCTTTGGTTGCCTGGCCGTGTTGAGCTCAATGTGAGCGAAATTCAGTGAGGCCGATTTAGGGCAATTCGGGTTTGTGGTTGGAAACTTCGATTTTTGGTTAGATTATTCTAATTAAGGGTATATGTGGTTGATTGGTGAAGAATTGAGTGAGAATTGATAAAAAATCGAAAAGGGGGATTTTCCGGGTTAGGGGCAGAATCGGGTTTTGCCCTTTTTGACCTAGTTGCGGTCGTTTGTTTTTAAATTCCTTTTGGCAGATTAAAATAGGTTATTGGAGGAGTACGTGGCCGCTGGAATCGTTCGATTCCGATAACCGACGCAAAAGTTATGCACGTTTGAAGTTTTGGGTCGGTTTTTATCAAACCCAAATTAGTGGCCGTTTAGTTAGGTTTTAGTTGGATTAAAGCTTTAGGAAATTGCTTTAGTTAAGGTTTTGTTAATTTGGACGTTTAGAAACTTAAATTAGTTTTAACGTCAATGTTGTGTTTTGCCTCAGACAAACAACGCTCGTAGACGGATCTTGAGCTGCTTTGGACACGAGGTAAGTCTCTCGTGATCTTCTCTGGCTGATTGGCCTACACCGTACGTCGATGTCGTCTCGAGGAGTTTTGATGACGTGTTATTTAATTGTTTTGGATGGGTAGTTAGGACTAGTTATTTTATAGATTATGTTGTTTTCTGTCTTGATGGTACGTATGTTGTTTGTTTATCGTCTTGATGGTATATATGTGGTTGTTTACTTTAAGATATGAATTGTTCATGCATCATGGTAAACGAAAAGGTAAACGAAAAGGAAAACGAAAAGATAAACGAAAAGGATAACGAAAAGGTAAACGAAAAGGTTAACGAAAAGGAAAACGAAAAGGTTAACAAAAAGGATAACGAAAAGGTAAACGAAAAGGATAACGAAAAGGTAAACGAAAAGGTTAACGAAAAGGTAAACGAAAAGGTAAACGAAAAGGATAACGAAAAGAAAAACGAAAAGGTAAACGAAAGGATAATGAAAAGGTAAACAAAAAGGTTAACGAAAAGGTTAACGAAAAGGTTAACGAAAAGGTAAATGAAAAGGTGAACGAAAGGTTAGCGAAAAGGTAAAACGATTGAATGGTTTATGAACAGCATATGCATAGCACGCATTTTCATTTACGTAGAGCTTACTGAGATTTTTATCTCATAGTGTGTCTGTATGGTGTAGGTGACCTCGATATAGGTGAGGATGAGATCCCTCCACCTGAGGAGTGATGCAGTTGACGGAGGATGACTTGCGGTGGTGTGCTGGCGCAGTCGAGGCGCATTTTGACCCGTGGGACTCATAGTTTGATGTTTTGGATTTTTTTGGGATGTTTTGGGATGATGGATTAATTAGATAGTTTAATTGTATAGTTAGAACATTATAGGATATTTGGGTCTGGATAGGTTTATATATTGATGTTTTGAAATGTTTTGGAAATTGATATGGAACTGCTTGGTATTTTCTTTGAAACAGGAGGGATTGTTTAGTTTTTAAACAGATCCACGCAGTTTGTTTTCGTGAAAACGTGTTTTATTTAACTATGTCTCGAGTCGTTTCGAGTGTTCTGTTAGTTATTAATTGATTTTAATGTTGGTTTAAATAATTGTTTTAAATGTTTTATTAAATTGTTTTCCACTTAAACGCTAAGTATAAAAGAAAAAGTAAAAATATAGTACGGAAATTGGGTACAGTATTAGGGTCGTGACAATTATGGTATCAGAGCCCCCGGGTTTTAAAATCGGTTCTGTAGACTGCTCGACTGCACAGCCACTACGTGGACATCCTTTATCAACTGTAAGTATGTTTATAGTTTTATTTGATTTCAGTTTCTTAGAAATGTTTGCATTTAACTTTTATAGGAGCTATTTATAGATATGGTGTGTCAAGTGAGTGATTGAGACGACCGAGACGCTACGATAGATCACCTTAAGGATTTCATTGCCCAACAATCCCAACACATTAGTCTACAAGCGCAGCACATAATTAGGCAATCTTGTCAGCTCGAAATATTGATAAACCCAGAAAACCTAAGGACCCAGGGGTTTGTCGCTCCCAGTAATCACGGTACGAAGAGGAAGACTCTTAATCGAAAGAAAGAAGTTACACCAAGGGTAATTGCCCCGAACAAAGACGAGGATAATGTCCAACCCTCAGTTGCTTCAGGTACAGTTTTATCTCTACAGTTAAAGGAATGAACTATGTAATAATAGAGGGAAAAGTTGTACACATAGATCGTGTTACCATTAGAGGAATACAGCTTATGACATATAAGATTTGAATAGATAGAAAATGAGCCCTAGTCGATGAAATTTGAACCCTTAGAGTATTAAGCCTCGGAAGATGCTTTAGGTTGTCAAGGTATACTAAGGGCATTTAAGCAAGTAAGAAGATATAGCAAGAACTTGTATGCCTTAGATCCATGAAAAGATGGATGCATTTAGACAAAAACCATGTCCAAGAACTTAACTAGCTTTATTGTTGAGAGGATATGAGAACGATTATTACCATTGTAGTATGGAAAGACGTGATAGGTCAATAGAAGTCATGGACATAGGGTTTAAGTGATCGGGTAGGAGTGGTCGTATCGACCGATATTGAGGCAAAGAATAAGGGGATTTACTTATGGTTGGAGAGTAAATAAATTCCAAAACATTATGGAATGGAGGTCATGTGCAAGGTAATACCCAAGATGCCAAATTTTGCTGCTCTCTAGGAAATAAGTATCACCTAAGAAGACTGTTCAGCAAAGGGCGATTACTAATTCACAAAGAGATTTTGATCAACATATTATAAGGGGATGGAGACTTAGAGAAATTAAGAAGGATTGACGAGTAATAGACACGTCAGACATTCGGCGTTGCTTGATTAGAAGTTAGGAAGCGAAACAAAGGAGTTAGAAAGAACTTAACCAATGAGAGGAAAGGTCTAGCACTTTAAGTTAAAAGTCATGTTGGTGATTCAACTAGAGCGAGTCTATAGTTGATGCGGTTTAAGTTAAGAACCACAAACATGAAACTTACTTTAGGGCAGAAATAGAAACGTCAGTGTTGGAGGAACTAGAAAAGTTAGCATTAACGAAGAGATGTTCTAAATTATTAGAAGACAAAAGGGTAAAAATTTTAGAATTTGAGGAGATATGGATTAAGGATGTAAACTTATCTGCAACAAGTTTGCTAACAAGAAAATCGTTGGATTAAACGAAGAGTTAAGATTGGAAGTTTAGTATAGTGTTCTAAAGTCGGGTGATTTGTGAAATTCGCGACTTATCGAATAAGGAGAACGAGGAATTACTCAGGAGCCATTTAAGTACACTTAGAATCGAGCCTAAGTTAGAAGAGTTTCAAGGGTTCGACTTATATTTGACGAGTTGATACCAAGGAATACATAAACGACTTAAGATTAGAAATAATTTTAAAAGTTCAGGTTATAGAGGGTTAAATTAAAGCCAAAGGATAATAACAGTTTAGAGTGACGCAAATTAGAGACAGGAATTTGACAATATGCTATGGATGCTCGAGGCTATAGTTGAAGAGATCGAGGGCAGTGAATGTAACTATGAGGAGTATTATGAAGTAAATGGGTAAAGAGATCCTTATCGAAGGATCATAGAGTTGTTACTTTAGGATAGGGATGTTAGCTTATATAAAAATTCATACCGTGAAGGATGGTTCTTAGTTCATGGATGAAGGAAAATAGAGACTATGTGAGGTAAGATAAATGGGCGATTAGGTAGATTTTGGACAACGTCATAAGGGTAAATGTAGAGATTTATTAAAATAAGTAAATGGTCAAAATAAGAGTGAAACATTGAGGGTTTGCGATGTTGAAGAATTTAGAAAATATTTGATGAAAGGATAGAAAGTTGCACGGAGATTGTGCAAGTGGACCTAGAAGTGAAGATAAACCTGTAGGTTTAGGAAAGATTCGACTCGTAAGCTATGTCGAAGTGTTTATGCACCATTTAAGGTGTTGGGTGAATAGTTTAACGACTTTGTTCAGACTTAAGAATTTATTAGTGATTAATGATGACCGAGGTAAGAGTCGGATAAAACGAGCATATTGGACAAAATTGTAGAGACTTAGAGGATACCTTTAAAGCATAAAGGGAAAGATTTAAGTAACTAAAGTTCTATGTACGAGAATGACATTAGAGCGGCTAAGGAAATTTTATGATTGCCCAAGGTAAGTAGGTTTAGAAGGTGAAAGTGATGATTTGGAAAGGAGATAGTAGTGTAAAGAAGAGTTCGAAACAGAGGATTAGGATGAGAGATCTAAGTATCAGGTCCTTAGTGTTATAGAATTGAAGAAGCTTTAAGGGTTTGAAGTGATTAGGTACGAATTGTTGTCACGAAATTTGAAGAGTTGGAAATCGAATGAACTTAGCTTGAGGGACAAACTAGAATTGAAGTTAAGTTAAATGAAATTTGAAAGTCTAGGCGACGAAGGGTTAAGTTGAAGTCGATGGATGTATGAGTAATTGACTTACGAAGCGCGAAGTTAGATGGATTGAAAGCTTCGGAGATATAGAAAACTATGAAAACCCGAAGGGTGAGTAAGACCATAAGAGTGTCGTGAATGGTATTGCGAGCATGGTTAAGTAAATAATGTGAGGGCGAGTAATTAAAAGGTTAACCAAGCAATAATTTTGGGGATAAAATTCCAATTAAGGAGGGAAGGATGTAACACCCGAGTTTTTCGGGTTTCCGCTCCAAGGCTATTTTCGTAAATAAGTAAATTAGGTCCGTTTTGCGAGCGGATAGTTTTATTAGGACCCTAGAAATTTATGGGGATTTGTAGGAGAATAAGTGAAATTTTAGAAACCCAAATCGAGAAGAGTAATGCTAGAGTTCCCGTTTTAGCCTTTTAGTATATTAATTCGTAAAAATAGTAAATCAAGTCCGTTTTACGAAAAGAAAGTGTTATTAGGGTCCTAACGATTAATGTGAATTTGTGGAGATATACGGGATTTAACGGGATTTACGAGAGGGTAAAACAGTAAATGAGGATTAAGTAATGGTTAGTTTTATAGTTATTATTATTATTATTATTTGTTTTAAAAAAAAAAATAAACCAAACGACAGAATGGCCGAAGCCATTCTGTCGTTCGAACGCCGAGCTCCGCGAGCGAAGAACAGGGGAAACGGCGACTCTCCTCCTCCGACGCCGGCGATTTCTCGCCGTTTTCAGCCAGACGACGCGGCGCTTCCAGGACCGCCATTTCCGACCCGTCTTCGCGCGCGCAACCCGACCGGTATGGCGCAGTTTTCTCCTCCTTTCGATTCGGTTTAGGGCTGTGCGTGACGAGCTCGATTGAGCTTCGATCGCCGGCCGTTTTTGGTTTCTTTCAGCGTCAAATGGCCGAGCTTAACACCGCTTTGGTTTGCCTGGCCGTGTTGAGCTCAATGTGAGCGAAATTCAGTGAGGCCGATTTAGGGCAATTCGGGTTTGTGGTTGGAAACTTCGATGTTTTGGTTAACGAAAAGGTAAACGAAAAGGATAACGAAAAGGTAAACGAAAAGGTTAACGAAAAGGTTAACGAAAAGGTTAACGAAAAGGTTAACGAAAAGGTTAACGAAAAGGTTAACGAAAAGGTTAACGAAAAGGTTAACGAAAAGGTTAACGAAAAGGTTAACGAAAAGGTTAACGAAAAGGTTAACGAAAAGGTTAACGAAAAGGTTAACGAAAAGGTTAACGAAAAGGTTAACGAAAAGGTTAACGAAAAGGTTAACGAAAAGGTTAACGAAAAGGTTAACGAAAAGGTTAACGAAAAGGTTAACGAAAAGGTTAACGAAAAGGTTAACGAAAAGGTTAACGAAAAGGTTAACGAAAAGGTTAACGAAAAGGTTAACGAAAAGGTTAACGAAAAGGTTAACGAAAAGGTTAACGAAAAGGTTAACGAAAAGGTTAACGAAAAGGTTAACGAAAAGGTTAACGAAAAGGTAAACGAAAAGGTTAACGAAAAGGTAAACGAAAAGGTAAACGAAAAGGATAACGAAAAGGTAAACGAAAAGGTAAACGAAAAGGATAACGAAAAGGTAAACGAAAAGGTAAACGAAAAGGTTAACGAAAAGGTTAACGAAAAGGTTAACGAAAAGGTTAACGAAAAGGTTAACGAAAAGGTTAACGAAAAGGTTAACGAAAAGGTTAACGAAAAGGTTAACGAAAAGGTTAACGAAAAGGTAAACGAAAAGGATAACGAAAAGGTAAACGAAAAGGTTAACGAAAAGGTTAACGAAAAGGTTAACGAAAAGGTTAACGAAAAGGTTAACGAAAAGGTTAACGAAAAGGTTAACGAAAAGGTTAACGAAAAGGTTAACGAAAAGGTTAACGAAAAGGTTAACGAAAAGGTTAACGAAAAGGTTAACGAAAAGGTTAACGAAAAGGTTAACGAAAAGGTTAACGAAAAGGTTAACGAAAAGGTAAACGAAAAGGTTAACGAAAAGGTTAACGAAAAGGTTAACGAAAAGGTAAACGAAAAGGTTAACGAAAAGGTAAACGAAAAGGTAAACGAAAAGGATAACGAAAAGGTAAACGAAAAGGTAAACGAAAAGGATAACGAAAAGGTAAACGAAAAGGTAAACGAAAAGGTTAACGAAAAGGTTAACGAAAAGGTTAACGAAAAGGTTAACGAAAAGGTAACGAAAAGGTTAACGAAAAGGTTAACGAAAAGGTTAACGAAAAGGTTAACGAAAAGGTTAACGAAAAGGTTAACGAAAAGGTAAACGAAAAGGATAACGAAAAGGTAACGAAAAGGTTAACGAAAAGGTTAACGAAAAGGTAACGAAAAGGTTAACGAAAAGGTTAACGAAAAGGTTAACGAAAAGGTAACGAAAAGGTTAACGAAAAGGTTAACGAAAAGGTAACGAAAAGGTTAACGAAAAGGTTAACGAAAAGGTTAACGAAAAGGTTAACGAAAAGGTTAACGAAAAGGTTAACGAAAAGGTAACGAAAAGGTTAACGAAAAGGTTAACGAAAAGGTTAACGAAAAGGTTAACGAAAAGGTAAACGAAAAGGTTAACGAAAAGGTTAACGAAAAGGTTAACGAAAAGGTTAACGAAAAGGTTAACGAAAAGGTTAACGAAAAGGTAAACGAAAAGGTAAACGAAAAGGTTAACGAAAAGGTTAACGAAAAGGTAAACGAAAAGGTAACGAAAAGGTTAACGAAAAGGTAACGAAAAGGTTAACGAAAAGGTTAACGAAAAGGTTAACGAAAAGGTAAACGAAAAGGTAACGAAAAGGTTAACGAAAAGGTTAACGAAAAGGTAACGAAAAGGTTAACGAAAAGGTTAACGAAAAGGTTAACGAAAAGGTAACGAAAAGGTTAACGAAAAGGTTAACGAAAAGGTTAACGAAAAGGTTAACGAAAAGGTTAACGAAAAGGTAACGAAAAGGTTAACGAAAAGGTTAACGAAAAGGTAACGAAAAGGTTAACGAAAAGGTTAACGAAAAGGTTAACGAAAAGGTTAACGAAGGTAACGAAAAGGATAACGAAAAGGTAACGAAAAGGTTAACG
Source organism: Begonia masoniana (assembly GCA_022432975.1). Lineage (NCBI taxonomy): Eukaryota > Viridiplantae > Streptophyta > Magnoliopsida > Cucurbitales > Begoniaceae > Begonia > Begonia masoniana. The sequence continues at coordinate 47,435,737 of CM039510.1, forward strand.
AAAAGGATAACGAAAGAAACGAAAAGGTAAACGAAAGGATAATGAAAAGGTAAACAAAAAGGTTAACGAAAAGGTTAACGAAAAGGTTAACGAAGAGGTAATGAAAAGGTGAACGAAAGGTTAGCAAAAAGGTTAAAACGATTGAATGGTTTATGAACAGCATATGCATAGCACGCATTTTCATTTACGTAGAGCTTACTGAGATTTTTATCTCATAGTGTGTCTGTATGGTGTAGGTGACCTCGATATAGGTGAGGATGAGATCCCTCCACCTGAGGAGTGATGCAGTTGACGGAGGATGACTTGCGGTGGTGTGCTGGCGCAGTCGAGGCGCATTTTGACCCGTGGGACTCATAGTTTGATGTTTTGGATTTTTTGGGATGTTTTGGGATTATGGATTAATTAGATAGTTTAATTGTATAGTTAGAACATTATAGGATGTTTGGGTCTGGATAGGTTTATATATTGATGTTTTGAAATGTTTTGGAAATTGATATGGAACTGCTTGGTATTTTCTTTGAAACAGGAGAGATTGTTTAGTTTTTAAACGGATCCACGCAGTTTGTTTTCGTGAAAACGTGTTTTATTTAACTATGTCTCGAGTCGTTTCGAGTGTTCTGTTAGTTATTAATTGATTTTAATGTTGGTTTAAATAATTGTTTTAAATATTTTATTAAATTGTTTTCCACTTAAACGCTAAGTATAAAAGAAAAAGTAAAAATATAGTACGGAAATTGAGTACAGTATTAGGGTCGTGACAATAGGCCAAATTGGGGCCGAAATTGCAGTTCCGGTTTGATTTTGTTCATCTCTAATTACGTTGAATTCCTTATTTTATTATCTTAAAATACTTTGCGAAAATATCAAACAAATTAATCAATATAAAAATTATCGTTAATTTCACCTATCAACCTCTGTAAATAACAAGCGGTGAATGGAATTAACGTAGTTAATCTCATTTGTAGTTTAAAAGAGAGCGAGGCCGAGCCAGAAACCATGGAAACACGAAGCGAAACTGATAGCTGCAGTGATGCCTATGCTCTATCGAGCCCGTCGACAAACTGGACCATCGCCGGCGGTTCTCTTTCCAAATTCCGTTGCTTGTGAATCCTTTTTTACTCGGATCAATGACCATGACCAACTCACTGCCGATTCCTTCCCCAACAAATCCCCTCTTATTCTCCGCCCTCCCTGTCCAGATTTTGACCCCAGCGAGATCACCTGTGAGTTTCGGAATTCTTCATTTTCTGTCTCTTGACGAGAAACAATTTCCTGAAAAGCGTTGTACGAGGAACTTTTCAAAGTTCCAAATTTCTGTAGAGTGTCATAGTTGAGTTTTAATAGTGAAACGAGCTTATGCGTTCAGTAATTTAGGAACTGTCGTTTCTTTTTTTTGTTTCTTTCGAGTTGGAAAGGCATCTTTCTTGAATAGAAAGGAACATATTCTCCTCATCTTTTATTTTGCATTCTATAATGATACTTCTCTCTCTCTATAAAAAAAACTGTAATGCATGGGAAGAAAATTCCGAAGAACAGTGCGTTAAAATCTGAAAGATTGGCGTTAATTTCATTTGTTTAAAGGGTATTTGGTCTGTGACGGGGATTTGAGGATAATAAAAGGCAGATTCAATTGTTGTAGTTGGGATTGAGGATCCAAATTAATTGTGATTCTGGAACTAAACTGTTATCTTTCAACTGAAAATTGAACAATATAACTCATATTTTAACTTATTTTCAAAAGTTTTGAACTTTTTTTATGTTGTTCTTTTGTGTGCTTGAAGATTTATTTATATATTTGTTAAGTTTTTCAATATAGATTTGTCTTAATAAACTGGCGATACTTTGTCGAGCATTCGTAATGTGTTTTGGTGACTGTGAGTTTTCTACTTTCTCACGTCCTCATTATCTAAGTCATGGTCATTCCATCTCATGCATTTACTTTGCTAGGAAGAAGTCTTGGCGTTTTTATGTCTTGCTTGTTTTATTGTGATAACTTTTTAAAACTTAGCTTATATTGTTCTGATTGGTGCAAATCACGACTGCAGACCATCTTGTTAACTTTCGAGGGGCTCTTCATTTAATTGAGTGCTGGCATCTAACAATCTAAGGATACTTTTATATATTATTTCTGGATCCTATTAATAATCTGAACATCATATGTAAATAGTTCGCTCTATGTATTATATATATTTTTTTGGCTTTTATGCTGGGCTCAGTGAAAGAAGTGATGAAAAATTCTTTGAACTTTCTTAGAATTTTGATTACAATATCTAACTATCTTCTTTGCCGTTCGTTTTCCCAAAAATATGATCTCCGGCAGGTTTATGTTCGCAGTACTTCTCGGATTTATGAGGTATGCTATACTACCAATTTTCAGCATAATAATGAGTATCTGTGTACTGCTCGCAGCATGATAGCTTCCAGAGGTGAGAAGTGCTTCAGACAACCACTGATGAAGTTCTTTCTGCTTATCAAAAATGGCCTAGTGATGATCTGGCTGATGAATATTTCAAAAGCGGCTGTAATTTAAGCACAAGTGAAGATGGCTGGGTTGAAGTTAAAGTTTCCGAGACCAGTGTCCTATATGACAAGAACTTTTACCATTCAACTAGAATTTCTCTATTAACTGAGCTTGTACCGTCCCTTTTGCAATTATCTTGTCTACAGACATGAATAAAGCAAATGATGGCCATACTTCTTGTAGAAAAGAAAGACTCAAAGTCGTCGAATCAAATTTTAATGGTTCTACAAATATTGCAACCAAAGTTGCACTGCAAGGGAAATCCAACATAGTGGATCTCGGAGGATTGAAGGTGAAGAGGTGAATAATGCTGACGACGTTCAAGAACCTTTACAGGTCTCTCTACAAGTTTCTTATCAAAGAGAGTGAGCATGACAGTCCTGCACATGCTCGTATTGCAAGTGTCCTGGCCCAACTTGTTTCTCGAATGAATAAAATGGAAAATTTCCTGTCAAGGCTTGAAGAAAACTCTAAAACCCATTAGCAGCATTCATCTATAGATCAATCTGAAACTGCCAAAGATGTTTCATACATTTCAGAAGAAACTCATAGAACAGAGTACGAACAGGATTCTGGTTTATCTTATCCATCTACTGACATTGAAGGAAATGCAATTGGATCTCCTGCTAAATATTTCAACGATTTGGGCTATGATTGTCAGGTTGATGGTACAGACTCTGAGTTGTCCGTGCCTGAACAGAAACCAGGAGTAGATGAGAGATTAAAGACATGTGGTGATATGGATATTGACAAAGTTAATATTCCAAACCAGACCGATTACGACCAGATAGATGATCTCCCTGATAATAACCTTGCTGAATCGATGGAATTAAGGAAAGAAGGCTCTGACATAGATATTGTCCATAATGTTCTTGGATTTAAGCTCTCTTCTTCGGTTGCAGATTTTGAATATCCTCTCTTGGATGTCAAATTTATTTCTCATGATACTTCTATCACTAAACTCTCTTTCGAAGGTCTTTTGGTTGACATCCCGGAGTCAAGCGGTGAAACTCCTTGCAACAAGGAGAACAAGGCCAATACTCCGTCCGTCGAGCAATATAACTCCATTCTGGTCGGAGAACAACCGGCAATAGGTCCTGTTTAAACGATCTACTTCTCTGTTGATATGGTGTCCTACAAGATTATGGACGAGCTTCTTGAGCCAGATGGTGAACTTGGACTCTACAACTCTGTAAGTCTCGTATGACAAGTCTTTCTGCTCATAATGATGTGTATTGTATATAAGTCTGGTCTAATTTAGAAAAACTCAATGCTAGTTTTCAAATAAATCATGATATCCTTGGAGGTCAGTTCATTAGGATCCACTGTAAATTACAATGCTTTTTTCCTGATGGAAGCGGAGAGGTTTGAGTCAAAAACTTGCCCAGTAGTTGGATTTGATGATATGAATCTTTTTTAGTATGCATAGAATAGTAACAATAATAGGCTTATGATTAATTAGCCATGAAAACAAGCTTGCTTTGGTCTTGTCAAATGGCATGAATCTGGTAAAAAAAACTATAGGTCCATATGTCCTCTTTTCATTGGACGCATGATCTTCGAATGTTCCTCCCCTTGATTTGAATTACTTCTGCAACTTTGTCTCCGGTGTTTTAGTGTCATCCATCGCTTTAAACCAGTTTTACTGATTTGTTTTCAATTATTGGTTTTGGAAGTACTTTTGATAGCTCAGTCTACTCTCTCATCATTCCGAAGTCATGTGTAGACACGTGACAGAAAGTTTGTGCTATTTATTTTAATTGCAAACTGAGTACATCCATAGAGTATTAACTAGGAAGAAGCGGTTTTAGTGACCATTAGGATAAAAATCAACTTAGGGTGATGTTTTCGTTTCATTGCTTCTCGAGCGAAACCGTGACATGTTAATTTTAAACTTTTTGAGCGAAACCCGTGATTAGTCGGGACTAGTTATTTGATGTTTGACTAATAAACTAGTGAAATATGATAATTAGATTAGGAAAAGGAGAGAAAGGTGTGAAAAATTAAGAAGAAGAAAGAAAGGTGAGTTTGGCAGAGGGGAGAGGTCCCATTGGACAGACAACATAGAAGAAACATTGAACAATGTAGCAACAATCCAAATGCTGCAATCCACATCCTGAGCAATAAAAGAAGGGCAGTAGACACCTCCCTTTTTCCTCCTCTTTGTATCCTACCCTACACCAACAAATTATTATTATTATTATTTGCCTTGTGGAGAAAAATGTCTCGTTATGAGTAAAGACAAACCAATCTATTCCTTTTGGCCTTCACCCACTCCACCCTGCTGTGTCCTGCCCCACTGTCTCCTCTTTTACCTTTCCTTGACAGCGTCAAACACCTCCCTAGAGAGAGACGTGAAGACAAAGAGAGAATAGTTGGAGGTGTACAATTTCATATCGCATGGAAGAGTAGAAAATGCATGATTTATTACTAGAGTTTTCCTTCTGTATACTACATCACGTTTTAGGTTAATTCTAAGAACAAATCCATGCAAACTCTAATTCAAAGCAGAAAATGTTGTACTAAGAGTACCGAGAGACGTTATTGAGAGAGAGCTTGTATCTATATCGACCTATAGTTTCATTGGAACTCCAAGAGCGTGACAATGAAGGATATACTAATTATTGATTAAGATTGAGAATCTTGGCATTCCCCCACTTCACATAGGGAGAGAGAAGGTCTAACTATTCCATTGATTTAATGAATGGAAGAATACATACTCAAATCATCAACGAGAATAGACAAAGTAGTGATCTATATATATAGAGAGAGAAGTCTCTCTCACTCAAAAGAAGATCTTATATATATGTACATACACGTATATATCTTAATAATATTAAGAACACAAACATTATAGACAGACATTTTGATGGTCGAGTGGTCTAAGATATTACAGACTCCCCACTCTGAATAGGCTCTGATGATTGGTCCACTTCCCAACTTTGTCTGGGTGCAACCTTGTCATGAACCGCTACATATTCCTGTCAAAAAATCCATCATTTTCCTGATATCTTTTGTTTTTTTGAAAAAAAAAAGAGAGTTTTTTTTTCTAAGGGTACCTCCATTTTATTGATTAGTTCTTCAGACGTATTGGCTATAACCACAATGCGCCTGGCAGAAGTGCCTATAAAGCCTTCTTCTACTCCTTTATCGAACAATTCGAGCAACCGGTTGTAGTACCCATCTACGTTCAACAATCCCACCTACATATCACCCATTTCAGGAGGGAGAGAGAGAGAGAGAGAGAGACAGAGAGACAGAGAGACATAGAGAGAGATCTATTAACTGGCTTGTCGTGGATTCCTAATTGAGACCACGTTATCATCTCTAACAGTTCCTCCATGGTTCCATAGCCACCTAAACAGTAGTGATTTGACAGACGTATTCTCCAGTTTGAAACAACAAGTACAATGAATGAGAGAGAGAGAGAGAGAGAGTATTGACTATGTACTTGAGCAAGAAGAAGAAAAGAAGACATACCAGGAAGTGCAATGAATGCGTCGGCATGTTTCGCCATTTCTGACTTCCTTTGGTGCATGTCTGCTACTGTTCTCACTTCTCCGATTGTCTCTCCTGATATCTTCACTCAACGTTTTTTGCTCAATCATTAAAAACCCTAATCACCCACAAAACTACTTTATCCAAACAAAAGCAAAAATAGGTTCATAGAATCTGTACCTCACGTGGCAATAAAGCTTGAGGAATCACTCTACGTCATTTCAAAGAAAACCCATTATTCGTATACAATTTTTGTTACAAGAATCGAAAAAAAAAGCTTTAAATTTAACATAAAAATATAAGTCTACCCATCCAGCCAACCAGTACGAGACACTTGTTATCACGAAGTATTTGTTTTTAATATAAACCATAGATTATTTGATTAAATTATTGAAACAGAAGGTTCACGTTGGATTAAATTTAATGCAGTTGGACTGGAAGAATTTATGAAACAAAATCAGAATGAAATAATACCCAAGAACGTGGCGACCGCCATTAAAGACAGTTCGAGAGATCAAACCCATTAGACCTACACTTCCTCCACCATAAACCAGGTCAATCTTTCTCTCAACCTGATAGAAAAGCTTATAAGGGCAGCAACAATGGCGGATAGAGCTATACTTGAAAAGTACTAGGTATGCAGATAAGCTTATTTCTGGTTTATACCATTACTTTACCAAGCTCCAGAGTTGCATCGCTGAATCCAGACTTGTTCCCAGCTCTACTACCACAGAAAACGCATATTCTTCTGAACCTGCCTTTCTTTTCAGTTGGGGAAGATGGCCCTTCTTCCTCCATTTCTGTCCTTGAAGATTAGTTGAGCAGAGAGCGAAAAGAAACTTTTGGGGGAGAGAGAGAGAGAGAAGGGGGTACTATGGGGGTTATGTTATAGATGGAGTTGAAGAATACTACTTTTTATGTAGAAGGCAAATCTCTTGTCTTCTTCTTTATACCAAGTACAGTACTTGACATGTTGGAAACAAGCCCAACACCAGCCCATCTCAGTCTTCTACTCTACCATTCAAATTCTTCTTCTTTCCTGAATCTTGATTTTACAGTGAATGTATTTAATCAAGAACGATGTAATTTTGTTGAATAAATTTAAAAAAAAAAAAGCCATTAAACCTCATGAAAAGCAGTTGTTTCTCTCTCTCTCTCTCTGTGACTACCTGACCATGTATTGCTCTCTCTCTCTTTGTGACTGACCTGACCATGTATTGCTCTCTCTCTCTCTGCCACTCACAACTGCTTGAAGGTAGATGAAGAACTAAATGTATCGTATCTTTGAGAATGACCCGAATGCAATTATGCAGAGAGAGAGAGAGAGAGAGGATTTGGTACGATTATTGCAATGAAAAAGCTGTGGCTATGGTCCACAGCCAAATTTCTAAATCTTTTTCCGGCCATTTCCTCCAAGCTTAAGACCATATTAATCACTCGATTTACAGGCTCGGAGGTTGACGACGGCCCCCTTCCCCACTTTAGTCATAATTCCGTTGTCTTGACCAGATGATCATTGCTTTCTTTAATTTTTGTTAACGTTATCATTCTCCCCAAATTTTATCATCGTTCTTGTTCATTTCAGTGTTTTATTCTTCGATTTAAGGTTTATTTTAAAATAATGAATAACTTAGGTATAAATCTCAAGGTATGGGGATATTTTATTGGTTCTAAAGCTAGAAAAATATTAAATTTGATGTGGGATCAGATACTTTGGTGATTGATTTATTGTATTTGGTCATTAGTTTGGCTTGATGTGACCAACTTAATGATTACACTGTAATTAAATCATTTTACATGTCAAAATCTAACGATTAGAAAGGTAACTAATTACTCTCCCTTTATCCAATTGCATCCTCCTAATTTATTATCAAGCTTTGCCCACTTTTGGATATCCTTTTTTTTAATTTATTTAAGTTTTAATCAAGCTTTGAAGGTGATAGTTCTAATAATAATACTGTAATTAATAATTTATTTTAATTATTTATAAAATTTATGATATTTCATTAATTAATAAGTGTGACATCAAAAAATAATAATTATAAGATAAGGTTATACGTTAAAATTATTTATAATATTATTGTTGAAGAAAATGGTTATTAGTAAAACTTCTCTTTCCACACTTTTTATAAACAGTTTTTAAAATTAAAGAAATTTATCTTGATGGTAATCCACTTTTGAAAATTTTTTGGACAAAGATAATATAATAATTTCAAGATAATACTATGATTGTCTTTAATTTTATCTTTTAAATCTTACCACGTAACAATCACTGATTGATATAATTAATGAATTATTTGTAATTTATAATATTAATTGAATTAATTATTGATAATCACGTAAAAATTATTATTACTAATAATTTTATTATCAAAAATTATTAATAGTAGATATAGTATATATATATATATATATATATATATATATATATATATATATATATATATATATATATATATATATATATATATATATATATATATATATATATATATATATATATATATATATATATATATATATATATATATATATATATATATATATATATATATATATATATATATATATATATATATATATATATATATATATATATATATATATATATATATATATATATATATATATATATATATATATATATATATATATATATATATATATATATATATATATATATATATATATATATATATATATATATATATATATATATATATATATATATATATATATATATATATATATATATATATATATATATATATATATATATATATATATATATATATATATATATATATATATATATATATATATATATATATATATATATATATATATATATATATATATATATATATATATATATATATATATATATATATATATATATATATATATATATATATATATATATATATATATATATATATATATATATATATATATATATATATATATATATATATATATATATATATATATATATATATATATATATATATATATATATATATATATATATATATATATATATATATATATATATATATATATATATATATATATATATATATATATATATATATATATATATATATATATATTTTTTTTTTTTTAAATATTTTTTTAAAAAAGCATGCTATATGTCGTTATCCTTTAAATTTATTGCCATTTAATCTAATATTTCATTTGATTTTATAAATACCTTTATAGTAAAAAATAAAAAATTCAACTGGGAACATATTTCTTATTCATTAACAATTACTTTTAAATTTACAAAAATTGAATTTCAAAACAACATATATTCCCATTTCATATTTAATAAATATTGCACTCATACCAAAAAAAACTTGTATAAATCCAATGCACTAAAAAATTAATAGAAAATATAAATTAAAAAAAATAATATATTATATAATTGCATAGTTCTGCATCACAATAATATAAAACCTATATTGTAAGTGAACTATGCAAATAGTGAATTTATTTATTCCAAACTATGTCGTTTTCAGAGCAAGATTGATTGTGTTCGTCAGTATAAATATCAAAATATTAGATGAGGAAAATATGGACACTTTTTAATGTACTGTCATGAGAAGAAGGGAAAGTACCAACTCTTGCCCTAGGAGACAGTCTAGGGCAATGATAATAATACACTGTTCAACCCTTCCCACGGTCAACAATGGCTACCGCCGGAGATCTACCGGAGATCTACCATCTTAATCATTGTCGGTCGGTCTAACTTGTCTTCCTCTACAAGATAATTTATTTATAATTATGATGTTGATTTTATAAAATATATGTTAAAATGTATCAATCTAGTGTAAGTTTTGAAATATAAAGTTATTTTTATAGATAATTATAATGGTTTAAAAGTGCATGTTATTATTAGTACTTAAAATTAGAAGTGAAGAAAAAATATGTTTTCAAATTTTAATTTTAAGCAAATAAATCTATGAACTTAAGGGTGTTAGCAGTTAAGTTATTGTTGTTAAGAGTGTCATAAAAAAATAACGTTTTTTCCATATGATCTAATATGTTAGACGATTTTGACAAAATTCTTCATTGACTTTTTCTATCAGGAGTTGTTTTGTAACGATTCGAAGGCCGTCACTAGACTTTGTGGCGGCCTGCGAGGGTCGTTACATGTTCTTTATGGAAATCACTCAACAGAAGAAATCACGTGACAAGAATGTGATTGACGGTACTTCCGGGGACGAGACTTAATTGCTAAACACCTCAAGTTCATTATTTAATGTGTATCAATAATCAATGAAATGTAAAGCTCTTAGTTAAACTTTATATAACATTTAAATTAATTATTTGATAAATGCAATTATGACAAAATTATTGAATATATATATATATTTTTTACAAAAGGTAATTTAAGGCCTTGACTATGCAGAAGGGCACTGTGGAGAAACGTTCAATCTTCTGGTGAATCTTGCGTTTGCACAAAAAGCCTTGGCTTTGGTGTCTCCAAACCCAACTAAATTTACATTCTCCATCAAAATTCCTTGGCAAGGAAAGGAGCTGCTGCAATCAAACTTCACTGCAATTTCTGAGCCACTTGTCCCTCTTATGTTCTTGTATGTCACTTGGCTCACTTGAACTGCTTCGTCCTGTCAAATGATTGTTTTAACCTCCGTAACAAAATTGTTCTTATGCTTCGAGTCATTAGCAAAACAGTTCGTACTGTGTTAAAATTTATTAAATATCTCACACTATTCACTTGTGGTGGTCATTTTTATTCATTTTAATTATCTCAAGTTTTTCACGCGCACATTCAATTTAGCACTCGATTCCAAATTCAAAATTCAGTTGAATTGTCTTCTAGTCATTCAAAATCGATTGGATATTGAATCGTGTGCGAGAAATCAAGTGAGTTAAGGTAACTATAGTATGTTAAAATGACCATTTAAGTGAAAAACATGAAATATTTAATAAATTTTATCAAAACAAAAACCGTTTTGCTAACAACGCAAAGTAAAATAGCATTTTTTGCTTAAAAAAAAAAAAATTAACTTATCAGTTGTCTCTCACACCTAATTTCATGGACTAAATCGCCTTTTACTTACATATATTTTGCTATTATTAGTGACTTTAGCATCTGTGTCGATATTTTCAATTGATCATATACCTGTTGGGAGCAAGGCTTGTCTCGATCGCAGTAGTTTTGGTCAATGATTATTGGGTTGGAAACATTGTTCATTGCAATGTTCTGAAATAGAATGTTCTTGGCATACCCAGTTCCTCCCTGCAAATAATATACACATTGAGTACCACAGAGCTACAATCTCACGTCTTTTTTTTTTTTTTTTTTTTTAAATTAAACTACTAAGTTTCTAAGAACAATTAACATATCATAAAATAATGCATCACCAGTTCATAAAATAATAATATCTATAAATATAATATGTCTGTATCTACATTTTAATGCATGTATGTTGATATGTGTATGCATTGAATATATAATCATTCAATTGGGTGAAAGTAAAGAAAGGTAAACCTAACTTGCGTTTGTATTGGTAGAGGTAAAGTGCACTTAAAGTTGTGCTTCAATTTTTTCAGAAAATCTTAATTTTTAATTTTTTTTAATATATTTTCAGAATTTCCATCTTCCTCTAAAATAGGGAAAAAAAAATTGACAATACGTATTATTATTAAATAAAACACAAATTTACTGATCAAATGTATTATCCGTATCAGTTCATAGTTATAATTTATTACATTAATTGAACCAATCACTGTTTCACACGTTAACAAGTATGTTTAGAGAGTATAATACGAGAGTAAGCGTAACATTATTCCAATAAAAATTACACTGATATTGATTTTTATACCGTCTAAAAAAGATTAATTATTATAAATAATAATAATATAAATCTTTTGATGGGCGACTCTTGGTTTTAGGCGTTTTACAAAATATGTAAATGCAAAAATTAATTAAATTAAATGCCTATTTAAATAGCTATAAATGGAATTGTCAAAAACTGGAAACTGAAACAAACTCTTACCTGCCAAGTCTTTATTCTCACCCCATTTGTGGTTCCTGTAAATTTAGTATTATTTACTATCACATTTGAGACATGAGCTTCTGAATTTCCTGCTCCTAAGCTTCCAATGCTGTAAAATTAAGAAAAATGATCTTATCTACCTCCACGAATGATAAATCATAGATTGAACTGCGGAATCGGAAAAAAAAAAAATCCAATGCTATCATAGAGCATTCGATCGGCTAAGCTCACGAGTTGGAGATAAATAGATAATCAGGAATGGAAAACACGATGCTTCGAGAAAAAAAAAAACAAACGATAGTTTTCGCGAAGGAGACGATCACCTGATTCCATGTCCCGGTCCACATTTTATGTCGATGGCTTGGACGTATTTTGAACCGCTCACTATCGAAATGCAGTCATCACCTTCAAATTTCAATAGACAATTAGGGTTTAAAAAACTGAGTGCAACCTATCAAGATATAATTTTAGCTCTTAATGGTTTATTAAAATGGCAAGAGTTTGTTTTCTTCTAGGGTTTACCTGTTGCTATAACACAGTTCTTAATGATGATATTCCGCGTCTCTGTGACGTGAATTCCGTCTGTATTGGGGCTGTTTCTCGGCGCTGTAATCCATAGACTTGAAGCTACGACATTGATACATTTCTGAAACGAAAGATGCATTTTTTGGGCATTTTTAAACCTCAAATTAGCCACTTTCAGATTGTGACATTCGTAGAAGGTCACGGCCTGCAAAAAGAGCCCAAAAAAGTAAGCACCAATTAAGGACATGTTTATTATATCAGAAGAGGAGAGTTTTACGTACCGTTGGAGCATCTTTGCAAGGCTGAAGAACAAGAAAAATTGAGAAATCAGTATAAAGTAAAGTAAGAAATGGCGAAATAAGTTGAATATCAGCGTAGAACTTACACGGGATTTGTCTCTTTTGCAGGAGCTTTGCCACCATTTTCTGCCATTTCCATCGATGATTCCTCCGCCTTGTACTGTAAAATCTTGGACATTTTTGAAAACGAGCCAATGCCTCGTACTCTTCTTGTAATCTAAAATTCTTGGAGAAGCTTTAATTGTTCCAAAAATCTAAAAAAACCCAGAAAAAAAAAACACCAGATAATACAAAAACTTCAAGTGTGAGGTAAAACCAGAGAAGGGATTTTAGAGTATACCTTGAGGGTTAGATCAGCTTTACAGGGACCAGAAAATGTGTTCGGATTCAGATGATAAATTCTGTCCTTCGGAATCAACATGATAGCATTTTCAGATGAACAAGCTTCCTTCCATGCTTTATTAAATGCCTAAATTTGAAAAAAAAATGTGTTATATCTTCAAATTCAAAATTCTTAAGAGAGATTAAAACGTTATCAAACTACCTCGCTGTCATCTCCTCCATCGCCCTTAGCTCCAAAATCATCAACATTAAATACTGTTGGTGATGGTGAAGGACTTGGCGTTGAGATAACACTGTTACTAGTCATCTCCCAATTGGGTAAGCTTGAAAATTTTGAATCGTGATGACTATAACTTTGATCAATGGCGAATTGGTCTCCTGGGTAAGAGCTAAAACATAAGGAAAAAGAAGCAAAGACCATAAGAATGGTGAGAAAATGGATTTTTTGGTTCATTTTCTAGTGGGGGAAGACGTTGGTCCAAAGAAGATCAAAAGTTACAGAAATTACAAAAGGCTTCTTTGGAGTGAAACAGGAATATACTTTGTCTTCAAGGGCCAGTAAATTTATAGAAAAACAAAAGAGAGAATTTACTTTTCTAGAGAGAGAGAGATAGAGAGAAGCAACATATTGGACTTGAGAGAATGTTCTTGATGATGACTCACAGAAGTATGGATTCAGATGCAAGAAACTTGGACGGAATAATCACTGCTAATCCAATCAAATTCGTTATTTACATTTGATTCTGCCTATTTACCAAATCACGCATGTTAATAATCCATTTTCATACCACCAGGTACATGCACATTGGAATATCTCTAAATACACCCTATTTATGTACGTAAATATATATAAATACAGACATACACGCAAACCTTGTATTTGGTTGATCAATCTGGTTCATACCCATGTAACAGTCTGAAATTCTTTTATGATTAAAGCAGTAATCTGGGAGTTACACCGCTCAAACTGACCCATTTCTGATCCAAAAATATGAGTTTTTTTGCAATGAACTTGGAGTTTGTATTTAGACATGGAAAAATAGAACAGTTAAATATCCAAAATAGAAATTTGGGTTTTGTTTTGGTCATCAGTAGTTCGAATTTAGTTGTTCAAAATCAAAACGTGCCCAATAGGAAGGCGACAAAGTTACTCAACAATATCCTATCTTACTTTAAAACATTTCCATAAAGAGATACTTCCTATCCTTTATCATATGTCTAACTACCCTTCAAATGACTCTCATAATGATGTTGATTCCTTGAAATTACACGTTTAAATGAAAGAAAAATGACTGTAAAATTTAGTTTTTCTGCTTTCTGGTTTTGGAATCTGAACAAATGAAGCATGACCCATTTGGCAAGAGTCGTTTTAAAGCTGGGCATTCGCCATAGGGTAATAAACCAACACTTGCAGAACAAGTTATTGAGAACATACTATATATGAGGTGGGTTTAAGAGTAGGCATTAGGGTTGGGTGCCGTCCGGTTCAACCCTGGAATCGGGACCCAGTTCGGTTCTAAATTTTAAAAAAAATTGAAAATAATTTTATTTTTTAGTCGGTTTTTAAGAGTTTGGGTTGGGTTTAGGGCCGATTTTTTACTATTATGACGAGTTTTAACCAATTTTCGTGTCGAATTTTCGACCCACTGTTTGGTTCGGATTTTACGGTTTTTGATCTCCAAAACCGTGGACCGAACCGCAGAGGGAAAAACCGGAACAAAGCTGGACCGAAACTGTGATTTCGGTCTGGTTTTGCCCACTCCTAGTAGGCATTGTCAGAGAAGAAGTGGCCGTGGAGGGTTTGGTAAGTTGAAAGGGAGTTAGGACGCAGTTAGGTTGGATGAGAGCGTTTGTGTAGGGAAAAGAAAAGGTGTAAAAGGATGGCCTTTTGCGTGCGTTTGAATGAACTGAAGGAGGAAGAAGAAGTAACAGGAGAGGAGGAGAAGAAGAATTTGAAATATCACCTAAGGACTTGCGTGGGGTGTTAGTGAAATTTTAGGGATGGGGGGAGGTTGAAGTTGGGTTCATTTCTATGACATGATCACGAGTCTACTCCTAATTGTTCTTATCACTAAGTTAATGCCTACTTTTCAAATGCTCGTGTGTCATAACTTATCCAACTTTACGATTTCTTTGGCATCGAAAAGATATTTTCATTATTTTGTCAACGATCTCTTTAAATCATAGGAAAAATGAATACTAATACGTGCACTATAATTGTGAATAGAATTGTGACAATTCGTATAGAGAATGTGATAATAGTCTAATATCATAAAATTGTCAAAGCTCGTGTAATAGTCTGATTTTCACAAAGTAATACAATATTATCTGTTATGACTCTAGACTAGAACAACTTTATTCTTGAATTTTATTCAAAATGGTCTTACTAGATTTTATATATATAGAAAGGGAGTTAGGACGCAGTTAGGTTGGATGAGAGCGTTTGTGTAGGGAAAAGAAAGGTGTAAAAGGATGGCCTTTTGCGTGCGTTGAATGAACTGAAGGAGGAAGAAGAAGTAACAGGAGAGGAGGAGAAGAAGAATTTGAAATATCACCTAAGGACTTGCGTGGGGTGTTAGTGAAATTTTAGGGATGGGGGGAGGTTGAAGTTGGGTTCATTTCTATGACATGATCACGAGTCTACTCCTAATTGTTCTTATCACTAAGTTAATGCCTACTTTTCAAATGCTCGTGTGTCATAACTTATCCAACTTTACGATTTCTTTGGCATCGAAAGATATTTTCATTATTTTGTCAACGATCTCTTTAATCCTAGGAAAAGAATGAATATGACGTGCACTATTAATTGTGAATGAATTGTGAAATTCGATAGAGAATGTGATAATAGTCTAATATCTACAATGACAAAGCTGTGTAATAGTCTGTTTCACAAAGTAATACAATATTTCTGTTATGACTCTTAGACTAGAAAAAACTTTATTCTTTGAATTTATTTCAAATGTCTTACTAGATTTTATATAATATATATATATATATATATATATATATTATCCTCACAACCACGTTCAAACCGTATAAGATTGTCATACTATTACTTGGTATTGGGGTCCAAAGCTTCACAAGAGTGGACTAACATAGCTCATTTCACGTGATTTTGACAGAATGAAAAGGGTATAACTCATTCCAAAAGATAGCTCAATGATTGAGGGAATCTTTTTATATTATATACTGGACATTTACTTTATTCTCTATCGATGTGAGATATTCAACATCCGCCCACACGTCTAGTATGATAGGTTTTTTTTCCACGTCTAGCGTGGTAGGTTTTTTCTCCATGTCTAGCGTGGTAGGTTTTTTTTTCACGCCTAGCGTGGTAGGTTTTTTCTCCATGTCTAGCGTGTTAGGTCGTGTGAAATCCTCACATCGTAAAGAGTTTTTGACTCTTATACCATGACAGAATTAGAAAGGTAGAACTCATTCTAAAAGTTAACTCAAGAATTGAGGAAATCCCCTCATATTATATACTGGACTTTTATTTTTTTCTCTGTCGATGTGAGATATTCAACAGATTTGAGAAAGATAGAAGTAAGTAGTTCATTAGTGTATTTATCATTTAACTTAATACAATACATTTTGAGATAAAAATAGAAATAAATCAGCAAAAAGTACATTTAGATAATATTATAATAGTAAGACTAAGGAATTTTTGAAAAACTTTGCAAAATAAGTTGAAGACACGAGATAGTTAATCAATTCCCCATGTAACTATTCACATGGGCTTAGATAGAATAGCCTTTGGCGAGAGGCCCATAGCTCATTTTTAACGTGTGTTCTTATATTCTTTTAAGAGTAATTAGTTTTTTTCAAGAAAATACATATAAAATTAATAATGGATTTTGTGCCTAAGCTGTAACACCCCCGAACATATCCCAGCTCGGGTCACTACTTTGCTCATTCTTACAAACCATTAAACGAGGATTAAATATCGACTCGATTTTTGGGTTTTTCAAAAATTTGAAAACGTGTGAAAAATGTTTGTAAAATACGTACGAAAGACGTCGGAAAAGATCGGGTTAAAACATATTTGGAAAAGAAAAAAGAAATTAAAAAAAATTTCTGTTGGGCACATGGCGTGCTCAGCAGCACGCCCCCGAGGCGATCGATCGGCGATCGGCACCCTCTCGGGTTGCCCGACCAACCTTGCCAATCGATTGGTGTTGGGCGCTGCGCGCCACGCCCTGCGCCTACGCACCTCCAGCTCAACCAGCCTGCATCACTTCGACCATTTTTACACCATTTTCCAATTTTCTTCATATTCCACCCTACCATTTCACCCAAAAACATCCCCTAACCATTTCCAATATTTTCCACTCCGAAAACGCAAGCGGAAACGTAAAAATTAGTGAAAACAAACACTTTTCTTTTATAAAAATCCGAACAGCATAACAGTTAATTTTTCTAAAACCAAAACCTGAAAACCAAATCATTTACAACGAAATCCCATAATTACACACCAAAAAGGATTTAAGTCTCCTAACATATTTACAGTCCAAAATCTCAACCAAAATACCAATCTATCACACCTCCCAGCCACAACATGGTCAAGGCGCTCAAACAACTGCCTGCACCGGCATATAGCATGCGTCGCCGACTGCGTCCTAATCCCGGCCTTGCTCGTAGAGCTCACCTGACAACTCGTCGTCACCTACATCATAGAACACAAAACGTAAGTTTAATGCTTAGCAAGTAGGGAATAATGAATGTAAAAACACAATGCATATTTAACCCCTAACACATGCAGTTTCTAAACGCTTCGTTGTTCTCGTTTCGTTTTCGTTTCACTTTTCCGTGTGGATCAAGTAGGCACTCATCCGAGCCCCGCTCACAAGATGGCCACACCTTGATCCAGCCGAGCAAGATCGGAAGCACACATCCGGGCCCCGCCCATTGGACGGCCATACTCGATCTCCTCCCACATCGATCATAGAACCCTCTAGTGCTTTCTCTCGCACGTTAACGACGAGGCGTTCATACTCACGACAGCTTACGTATTTTCAGCGGTGCATCTCTCGTAGAGCCCCTCACAAGTGCTACCCTATCACCTTAACGCTTCTAGGCGACTCCACTCGGGACCACATTGCGTTTCTTCTTATCTTTTTACGTTTCATGCTCACATTTCAAAACCATGCTCAAAACTCGTTTTTTGTGGTAAAAAAACAATGATGCATGTCAATACATATGCTCAACTACAAAACAAAACACAAACGACCAACTCATCAAACAATCCCTATCGTTCCATGGTGTAGGCCCGAAGGCACAATCGCAAACAACCATTACTTACCTGGATACTCTGTACGTATTGGCTTACTCCGAGTACATCAATCACTCACTCGTTAACCTAACATAAAAATAGAAAATCACTTAGTAAGCATATAACTAAACCTAAAGAACATTTACTCTATTTCTATCAACAACTAATTAACCATAAGCATTCAAACTCCAAAATCCCGAAATTCCACTTTTTCTATTACCCAAATTTCAATCGGTCATAACTTACTCGTTTTTTATCAGATTTGAACGTTCCTACCCATTCTGTAAACCTCTACATGTCTACTATCCACTGAATCAATTCATTTTACCAACCAAACAACATGGTGGATCGGATTCTGCACCCAAACAGAATCGGTTTTCATTGTTCCAAAATCGATTTTCCACCAAATTCAACTAAATCTCTCATCTATCTACATAATCAACATAAACCATCCGATTCTAAGTCTAAACCACCAAAAGTATCAAGAAAATACAGCAAAGGAAAAGAATTTTCGGAGCTCCACTTCCAAAAACTCATAAAAACCCACTCAAAACACCAACAATCTTCCTTATTATGCATACAACATAAAACCCATTAGAAAATCACCTCAAATCCTTGCTAAAAATTGAAGATTGGAAGAGGGAGAAGCACTTCAATGGAGGTGCAAAATTCGTGGAAGAAGAAGAGGGAAAAACAAGGGTTTTGCCCTTTAACCCTTCACCTACCCACCTTTTGAAAAATCTTTTTTTTTTTTTTTTTTTTTTTTTGCCTTTACTCAAACCACCCCTCAACATTTGAATTTTGTAAATCAACCATCTCCCTCCCCACACAACTCTTCCTCACATAGAAGACATCCCTCATATACACTTTTCTTCTCCCTCATTTTCCTTTACATTAATTTCAACAACAATAATCTCTAAACCACTCCAACTTTACTTTCTACCTCAAATGTATGGCATAACCCTAGGATTAACGTTAAACTCTTATACATAATCTAATCTAAGGATACGTACACTAGAGAAAAATTCTCGGGTGTTACATAAGCGACTTAGTTCTTACATCTCTCTAAAATCACTAACATTGTTTGTATTTATGAGAAAAATTACTGATGACAACTCACTTTCAGTATAAGTGAGCAGAATCAATCCCGTTTGGTTCAGTTTAATTATGGCTAAAATCATATTAGCTCTAATTCAACGTATGCATGGGAAGAAGAAATGCATGAATTCGGTCATTCCTATATCTAAATCAAGCACTTTTTTTGCAAGTTAATCTGCAACCTTGTTCACTTATCTAAAAACATGTTAGAATATAATAATTCAATCTCTTCAGAAGTTCAATGCACTTCTGACTAAATTTCTAAAAGAATTATAACAACTATTACACATAGTTAATTAGCCAACAACAAGAATAGAGTCAACTTTCAGATTAAATTTTTGAAATATCAACTTGTAAGATAATTGAAGATCATCGAGGACATTCCAAGTCTCCATACAAACAACATTATAGGTTCTTATTGTTGAGTTTTTTCCTCCTACTTGGAAGGGTCCAACTTGATGTGGCCTTGTTTTTTTAGGCCCATGTCTTAATTTACATGTTTAGAACCTCTAGTGACATCTAGGGTTCCTTTGGGGAAAAAAATTTACAATCATAAGAGAGAAGATAGAAAAGAGAAAACCATATCCATTTTCGGAGTTTCTTGTAGCAGCTGGAGAAGAATCACGTTTTCTGGAGTTTCAACCGTTGGATCGGCGTGAAATTTTGACAACTTGTTCGTGATATCTGGGGCTACATTCTGAACAGTGGAGATTGTTTTTTTGAAGCTTCTAAGTCTGTCAGACGAAGGAAAAATAGAACTGCTGTTTTTGGGTACCCATTTTCAACTTTTTTTGTTTGATGTTCTTATACCTTGTTGATTGCCAAGATTGTTGTTTTATCTTGATGAAAATATTGTATGCCTCTAGTTTGATGATTTAGAGAGAACCTTGATTATATCCATATTGATTATAGTGGATTGTTAAGCAGCCTATACGAGTCCTGTGATTTTTTACTGTCGTCTTGAGAGGTTTTCCACGTTAAAATGTGTCTTGCATTATGGATGTGATCTTATTGTTAGTTGTTCAAATTTTTCTTGTACTCGGATAATTGAGAAAGTTTTTTGTTTCGAACTTCTGATTAATCATGAAACCACCTAACATAGTAACCACAATCATGCCGCAAAATGCCACTACCTTTACCTTGCCTGGAAAACCTTTACCACAATTATTATTATTTAATTTAAGGGGCAAATTTAAATCCCAAAGTTTGAGTTTTTTTTTTTTAAAATCTCAAAATTTACTATTTATCGAAAAAAACCTCAAAGTATCATAAATAGGTAATTTGAACCTTATGGTCCAGACTAGGTACCGGCAGTTGAGAAATGAAGATTGATGTATTCCAGAGAAGAGAAAAGGCAGAGGAGGAAGAAGACGACAGAGAGAAAAGAATAATCTGTTGTATATTTTCCTTACTTGTTGGATAATTACAAAATGTACAGCATATATGAAAAAGGTAGATAATAAAGGAAATAAATAAAAAAGGAAATAATGACTAATTCATGCGCTAACATCCCCCCTCAAGAGCAAGGCCGTTGGCTGAAGATCTTGGATATAAAGATGGAAAAACTGGAAGGTGGGAGAGGCTTGGTAAGAGTATCGGCAAGCTGATTCTGTGAAGGAGTAAACTGAACCACTAATGATTTGCGTTGCACCTTGTCTCGAACAAAGTGAAAGTCAATTTCAATATGTTTGGATTTGGAGTGTAACACAGGGTTGGATGCTAAATATGTCGCACTCAAATTATCACAAAAAATGGTAGGAATATCGGGTGATGTAATACCAATTTCACTGAGTAAGGATTGAAGCCAAAGAATTTCGGCTGCCCCATTTGCGACGCTTCGATATTCAGACTCCGTGCTTGATCGAGAGACGGCCTGTTGTTTTGTTGAGGACCAAGAGATAAGGTTTGTGCCTAAAAATATGCAATAACCACTTGTGCTTTTTCGATCATCGGGACAAGAAACCCAGTCCGCATCTGTATAACAGGTCAGGTGAAATTGAGACGAACGAGAGAATGAGATACCTAAATATTGTGTCCCTTGAAGATAACGGAGAATACGCTTAACGGATTGCCAATAAACATCCGAAGGGGCATGCATAAATTGACAAACTTTGTTGACTGCAAAGGCAATGTCTGGTCTCGTAAAACAACAATATTAGAGACCGCCGACAATGCTACGATAAGTAGAGCCATCAAGTAACGGAGTACCAGAATTCTTGGATAATATCGGGCCCGATACCATCGGAGTAGGCACAGGGTTGCAAGAACTCATCTTAGCCTTATGAAGTAATTCAGAAATATACCGAGATTGAGAAAAATGCATACCAGTAGGAGTTCGAGTAACCGAAATGCCAAGGAAAAAGGAGAGAGGACCAAGGTCACGAACTACAAACTGACGATGTAAATAATGGAGAAACTGGTCCATAAGAGAAGTGGAGTTACTCGTCAGAATAATATCGTCGACATACACCAACATGAGAATAATGGAGGAGTGCTTCCGACAAATAAATAAAGATGTATCTGATTTTGATGCCGAAAAACCCCACGCGAGCAGAGCAGAGTACAATTTATTGTACCAAGCACGAGGAGACTGTTTTAGTCCATATAAGGCTTTCCGGAGTAGACAAACAACAGAGGCATTAGAAGGATCAACAAACCCCGGAGGTTGTTGCATATACATCGTGTCAGTGAGATCTCCATGTAGAAAAGCGTTGCTGACATCAAGCTGTCTAATAATCCAACCAAGAGAGAATGCCAACGATAAAATAGTGCGAATGGTTGTAGGTTTGACAACTGGACTAAAGGTTTCATCATAGTCGATGCCTTCAGTCTGATCATACCCTTTTGCCACTAAACGGGCTTTATATCGGTGGATAAAGCCATCAGAGTTAAGCTTGACTTTAAAAACCCATTTACAACCAATAAGCTTGGCACCTTGAGGGAGAGAAACAAGTTGCCACGTGTCATTCTTGTGGAGAACTGAAATTTCTTCTTGCATAGCAACCATCCAATGATTGCTTTTAGAAGCTTGCTGGAAAGTTGTTGGTTCAAGAGGTAAAGTGGCTTGGGCTTGTAGAGCTTTTGGCTTGAAAATGCCATCTTTGGAGCGGGTTCTCATGGAATGATGATTGACGGTAAGTAAACTATCTCTCGAGTTTGATGGGATAATGGGGGTAGGAGAAGGGAGAGGAGGTGCTATGGGAATGGAAGAAGAAGTAGTGGAGTTGGTAGGTATAGTGTCGGGTGGGAATGGTGGAAAAGGTAATGACGTGAGTGGCACCGAGAAGGAAGTAGGTGGTGTGGAGAGGGAAGTATGGGTGGAAAAGGGGAAGGATGACTCATCAAAGGTGACATGACGGGTGACATAAATTTTATTTGACATATAATTTAGGCATAGATAGCCTTTGTGATGAGGACTGTAGCCAAGAAATGCACAAGGAAGGGAGCGAGGTTGTAATTTATGAGTGTTGAAAGGACGAAGGAAGGGAAAACAGAGACATCCAAAAACACGTAGTGATGAGTAAGGCGGAATAGACCCAAACAAGCATTCGAACGGGGATTTGTTGTTTAAAAGAGGAGTAGGTAGATAATTGATTAGAGTAGTAGCAGTAGCAAAGGCATAAGGCCAAAAATGTTGAGGAACAGACGAATGAAAAAGAAGAGCCAAACCAGTTTCGACAACATGACGATTTTTGCGTTCCACACGTCCATTTTGATTTGGAGTGTGGGGACAAGAAATCCGATGATGAATGCCAAGAGATTTAAAAACAATAGATAAAGATTGAAATTCGCCACCCCAATCAGACTGGACAGTTTTAATAGAAAA
Source organism: Begonia masoniana (assembly GCA_022432975.1). NCBI lineage: Eukaryota > Viridiplantae > Streptophyta > Magnoliopsida > Cucurbitales > Begoniaceae > Begonia > Begonia masoniana. The sequence goes on from CM039510.1 coordinate 47,459,144, forward strand.
ACCAAACTGATTTTGAACAAACTTGTGAAATTCTTGAAAGGATTTAAGAACATCACTTTTCAATTTTAAACAATACATCCACGTAAAACGAGTGCAGTCATCAATAATTAACAGAAAATAACGAACACCAGTAATGGAGGAAATAGGGGAAGGACCCCAAACATCCATGTGCACAAGGTCAAAAGGAGAAAGTGCATGAGAAGTTGAAATTGAAAATGGTAAACGATGATTTTTACTCAACTGACAAGCAGTACATAGTTGCGGTAAAGTATGCTTAACAGAAGGGACATTACAAAGACGCAATACAGAATTTAAAACTGGAACTGAGGGATGTCCGAGACGAAAGTGCCACAAACTTGAAGAATAACGAGCAGAAGAGCAAACACGGACGGATGGACTGGTGGCTACAGACAGAGCACCGGCCACAGAAGGAGGAGCACAAGGGGTTTTATAGAGGCCATTACTGAGGAGTCCTCGAAGAATTGTTTGATGGGATCTCCGATCCTTAATCAGAAAATAGTCAGAGTGAAATTCAACGAATATTGGATTTTCAAGACATAATTGATGAATACTAAGAAGATTGTGAGAAAGTAATGGAGTGTGATAAACATTTCGTAAGAACAGAGGGCATTTAGCAGTGGGAATAATGGCGGAACCAGAGTTAGCGATAGAGTGAGACTTACCGTCAGCCGTCAAAACATTTGTGGAGCCATTGTAGGGAGTAGGGTTGAGCAGCAAAGAAGAATCGGGAGTGAAATGGTGGGTTGCTCCGGAATCCAGCAGCCAAGGGGATGAATTTGCAGAGACAGCCGAAGAAGGAATCGGCAAAAGTCCGGCACTGTTAGCCTGTCCAGGAGAGGGGAAAAGGTGCTAGGGTGGGCTGGAATAATTGGGTTGGTAGTGTTCAGGTCTGGGATAATTGTTAGGATAGTGGGCTGGACTGCTGGGCCGGTAGGAAGTATTGAGGCGGTGGTAGCAGACCACTGCTATATGGCCCATTTTATTACAAATTTGACAACGAAGCTTGAATGAAGAGTTGGGCCGTGCTGAGTACTGATTTTGTCCAGGGCCCGATCCACGTCCAGAGTGGTAGTTCGCCATTGGAGGCGCAAAATTAGGGCTGTGAGCGCCAGAGTCGCCGTGATTGTAGAACGGCCGAGGAGGGCGAAACGGCCTCTGAACGGCGGCGTTGACTTGAAGGGAGCTCGGGGTCGGAAGTTGGGTTGAAGAGTTCTGTTTCTCCAAGCGAAACTCATAACTCAGCAAGAGGCTATGTAGTTCCTCAAATGGCGGTTCATCCTGCCGATTTGTGATGGAAGTCACAAATGGGTTGTAATCGCTACCGAGACCGGCAAGGAAGTAAATGACATGGTCGCGGTATGAGACGGGTTCGTCAATGGCGGATAGAGTGTTGCAAATTGAGGTATGTTTTTGAATATAGGTTGCTGCTGGGAGACCATCTTTAGACAGGGTATGGAGTTGGCTGCGGAGATCGGTGATGCGGGCTAAGGAGGAGGAAGAAAATAATCGGCCAAGGGCAAGCCATATATCTGTGGCAGTATTGAAGTTAACGATTTGAGGAAGAAGAGATTCAGAGATGGATGAGAAAATCCAACTCATAATAAGTCGGTTATATCTCTGCCAGAGGGTGAAATCTGGGTTAATCTGGGTGGAAAGAGAATCGAGAAATTGGGGAGGAGTTGGGAAGGTTCCATCAAGAATGGTATCAATACCATTGGCGATAACGATATTCAGGAGCTGTGCTTTCCAGATAATATAATTTGTAGAATCAAGCTTAATAGTCAGTGTTTGGTTCATAGAAGGGAAGGGAAGGAGGGAAGCGACTAGAGGAGAAGAGGGGACTGTTGAAGAAGATGAAGCCATCGGCTCTGATACCAAATTGAGAAATGAAGATTGCAGTATTCCAGAGAAGAGAAAAGGCAGAGGAGGAAGAAGACGACAGAGAGAAAAGAATAATCTGTTGTATATTTTCCTTACTTGTTGGATAATTACAAAATGTACAGCATATATGAAAAAGGTAGATAATAAAGGAAATAAATAAAAAAGAAAATAATGACTAATTCATGCGCTAACACCGGCCTCCATTTTTTTTGTAATTAATTGAAAAATAAATACTAAACGATATTCAATTTACTTGAAATTTTTACCACATATTCATCATATCATGGGAAGATAATTTAAAAATTTTCGTGATTTTCTAACACTTGTACGATTTATTATAATTTTAGTTAATTGTTTTATAAAACAATTATAATAAATCGTACAAGTGTTAGAAAATCACGAAAATTTTCAAATTATCTTCTCATGATGTGATGAATATGTGGTAAAAATTTTAAGTAAATTGAATATCATTTTATATTTGTTTTTAAAGACGAGCGTTGTCAATCCAAAACCTGCGCAGTCAACTGCTGTGAATGATGAAGAAAAGCACATTTCTTGAAGCTAGCAAATGTATTGGAGATGGGTGAATGTTTAAAAAGAAGCCTCCCTCAGATCAGCTTCCCCAAACAACCCCCAGAGTCAGCCCAAAAGAAGAGAGAGAGAGAGAGAGAGAGAGAGAGAGAGAGAGGAGCTGTCAGCTGTGTCAATGTCTAGGTTGGACGAATAAAGAATTGAGGGCAGTGGAGCCCATGAGCGGGTCCAACAAACACAATCTCAACATAACAAACAAATAAGGTGACATTAAATAAATCGTTCCGAATAGAATACTAACACATGCAATACAGTTGTGAATAGAATTGTCACCGCATGTTCTCCTGATTCCTTCTTTTAAAATTTAAAACCGAACCGAACTTAACCAAATTTATAATATTTTTATATTAACAATTACAAATTATATAACTAGACGGTCAAAACCGGCGCAAACCTAGTTTAATCATAACAAAACCGACACAAAAATTGAATTTAAGCTGAAAAAATGGAAAACCAAATCCGAACTGAGGAGAACAAAAATTGAGGTTATTCTCGGTTTGGTTTCGGTTTTCTTTATCCAAAACCACGACTCAACTTGGTTCAGTTCTACTTTTGGTTTAAAATCAAAACGAGCCCAATCATGATAAAGAGTTGAAATAAATTATTAATTGTATCTACGTAACCTGGCGAACCGACAGAATCCATCTGACAAAACGAGAAATTCGTTTGCTGAGAGTGAGGGAGAGAGAATGGCGGAGAAGGTGGAGGAGGAGACGCCGGTTCATGGCGGCGAAGCTAGAAGAGGGATTGTGTCTGTGAATCCCAAGCCTAAGAAAGGATTGGCTTCCACGCTTGTTGATCTTTTAGAGAAGCTGGCGGTGAAGATTATGTACGATGCTTCCCAGCCTCTTCACTATCTTTCTGGTAACTTCGCTCCAGTGTACGACGAGACACCTCCCACTCATAATCTTCCTGTTAAAGGCCGCCTTCCTGTAAGTTGTGTTGTGCGTGTGCGTGTGCCTTGAAGTTCTACACGAGTTCAGAAGGCTGGCGAAAGCCGCATTCGACTAATCCATTGCCTCTGTGATTCTATTGACAATTTCTTAGCTATATATTCAGTCTGGTTCTGTATTTTATGTTTATGGTCTATCATTTGGTTTGTGGATTGTGGAATAGATAGTTTAGTTTCGGTTTTCTACAAGTCCTTTTTCAGAAGAATTTTATCGTTGATTATTTTATTTTTCTTTTTGTGGTTTTGAAAGGAGAATAAATCTCGACCTTATTGAAATTCATCAATGCATCATCTAGAACTTAATTGACGAAACATTATTATTCGTGGAGGTATATTTTTCTGTAACATGCTCTCTCAGTGCAATTGAATCAAATTATTTGACTGCCAGTGTCATTCGATATGGTCTCCTTTTAAATTTATCTAAACCAACTTAATTTGAATGGCAGATCTCTACAATCATCGTGTAACTTGAGCTCAGAATAGTAATGCAAAAGATTTGGCAATTTTATATGATTAAGTAGCAACAAACCTGGAAAATGTTGCTTTGTTCGGAAAAGTAATTTGTTAGTTTTCTTTTCTTTTTAATTTACATTTGTATTCATGAAAAAACCTACATATACATTTTTGCTGTATCGTGCATCTGTTGAATTTCCCGTCTATGCTTTGTAGGAATGCTTAAATGGAGAGTTTGTCAGGGTGGGACCTAACCCAAAATTTTCTCCGGTGGCTGGATATCACTGGTATGTGTTCTAAAGTCAAACTTATTAGAATGGGTGGGATGTATATTAGATTCTGTGTTTGTTTAGCACTTACATTTCTTATGTCCATGTGAAACAAGGAGGGTCACTAGACATTTTTTTTTATACTTTCATCGCCATTTCCTTTTCAATTATATAATTTTTGTTATATATTGATGATTTTGTTCTTATTGCTTTTATTGCTCTATGCAGGTTTGATGGAGATGGGTGAGTCATTTTCTGTTTTATTTCCAAATCCCTGTATTTATTTCAAATTTTATTGAAGAAACCGAAATTCAGCTGCAACACCCTGAAACCCAGTGTTTCCTTTTCATGAAGTTCATCTTCCTTTCTACCATCGTTACTTCGGGTTCTTGATCTGGATAGTGAAATGTTACATCATATAATTTTTTTTTTTTTCAATAGATAAAGGACCTAGCTTTGATTTTTTGTAATGTAGTGGAAATTGTTTTTTCCAAATTCATGATTTAGTTAATTCATGAAATCCTTTTTATCTGGTATTTTTATTAGTCAAAGAAAGTGCTTTCATGATTGTGTCATTCCATCCTTTAGCTCCACAATTGATGCCACTCAAAGTGGCTTTGGTAGTGTTATTTTCTGTGCATCCCAATGATATATTTTTCTGTAATTTTTAGCTTAATTTTTTTTTCTTTAAAAGTATAATGATTTTCATTGTTACTGTTGGGTATACTAACATCATTGATTATGCAGCATGGTTCATGGTTTACGCATCAAAGATGGAAAAGCAGCATACGTCTCTCGTTACGTGAAGACATCTCATCTTAAACAAGAAGAATATTATGGAGGTGCTAAATTCGTGAAGGTATATCAAAAGGGATGCGTTTTGAACTTTGACTTTCTAAATTTTCATGGGATGGTATATGATTCTGCATCATAGTTTGTTCCAATCCAAATAAAGCCGATGCTTAGTCTTCCATATGTCAATCTATAATTACATTCATTGGTAAAATATGTGTATTGTAAGTTATGTGTAAATCAGCTGTTGTCAGTCTTTAAAAAAAATTATTTATTGTAGTTGGATTCTTATTCATTAAACTGCAGATAATTGTTATTATAATCGCATCTCTTTGATCTTTGACCATTGTTTATAATTTATTTCTGTGCTCATTTTTCTTGTACTCATTTTAGTTCTACTGTATGTTGAAACAATGGCTTAAAAACAAAATACAGCTGTTAATTTCCCACAGCAAATTTACACGTTACATCACTTCGGTAGTCCACATGAAATGGCTTTGAATCTTGTCAGATTGGCGATTTTAAGGGACTATTTGGATTAATTATGGTTCTCATCCACGTGCTGAGAACAAAGCTGAAAGTAGTGGATGTTACATATGGACATGGGACGGGTATGTATATCTTGCACACACATTTTGCTCTAGTGTGGTTGCACATCTATAGTTTTTTATGAATTCTCCCATTACTGTTTGAACTCCAAAAGTCCATTTAATTTGATGTGATGATCAACTATCGTGATTCATATCATTGGCTGTTGGTCCTGGATGAATAAGTATGATTTGTCTGCTTAAATTCTAGTAAATACCACCCATTTATGTGTCAATTAGCTTTGAAGTGTTTTTTTCTCTTCCTTTTGTTTTAATTATAAAAGTATTTGTGTTCATGCACAAAATGTACAAGTATACTAGAGATAGCTTCAAAAAAGAAGCCACAACTTCCACAGAAATAACTTAAACTTTGACAATTTAGAAAATTATTCTTTCTGACTATTCATTTCCAGGTAATACTGCTCTTGTATATCACCATGGGAAACTTTTAGCACTTCACGAGCAAGATAAGCCTTGTGAGTTCATCTACTTCTTTCATTTTCTAAAAATTGGCAAGAATATCTCATTTTTTCCATTGGAACTCTCATCCGATGAAATTGTCTTTATGCATATAATTATGGCTTTAATGTATTTCCCTTTGTTATGATAATGTAGTGTGAAGTCGTGCTTAGTTGTTTGATCATCTTTGCTTCAGAGACAGTTATAATTATGGCTTTAATGTATTTCCCTTTGTTATGATAATGCAGTGTGAAGTCGTGCTTAGTTGTTTGATCATCTTTGCTTCAGAGACAGTTATAAAATCAAATACATGTGCAGTATTATCTATTTAATTGACATTAAATGTTTGAAAGTGATGTCATCTTTGCTGAAGTTGATGTCTAGTTTGCATAATATAGACGTCCTTAAAGTTTTAGAAGATGGTGACTTGGAAACTCTTGGAATGTTGGATTATGACAAGAGATTGACTCATTTCTTCACTGCTCATCCAAAGGTTGATCCAGTCACTGGTACGACATTCTCGTGATTTAAATTTGGTAAGCCAAAACGTTGTTGGATTCCTCTTAACCAACTATAATCTCTTCCTGCAGGTGAAATGTTTACGTTTGGTTATTCCAAAACACCACCGTATATTACTTACAGAGTAATTTCAAAGGATGGTATCATGCATGATCCTGTACCAATTACAATATCAGACCCCGTCATGATGCATGACTTTGCAATTACTGAGAGCTTTGCAATATTTATGGATCTTCCTTTACATTTCAAACCCAAGGTATGAAATTTTTAATGTTATTGCACTAAAGTTTGACTTCATCAAATATATGATAATGATGCACCAGCTGTGAATAAAGGTTTGTTTGGTAAATTTTATAAGAGTAGAGAGAAGTAAGGGTGTATGGTGGTATGAGGTTGTGAGGACGTTTTCTATGTTTGTAATGATTTATGACAAGTTGGTTATAGGTAGTAGTGGGAGATGTTTTGAAAAGGATATGAGGGGGATATTAAAAGAGTGAGTAGAGAATGTAAACGTTTTATGATGAATATATTGAAGTTTAGTATTTCATGTTGTCGACCGAGTCTGTGGAAAACTTCCAGGCTTGTGGTGTTCAATTAGAGTATTCTGGTTGCTGTTTGTGAGTTCTCTTTGGTTGTGCAGGATACTAACAGAGCTAGCAACGGAGAAAGGAGTTCAACCCATCGCATAATTAATTGGTTCTAACTTGATTCAGTTCAAGAGTATCTTTTTGTGAAGACTAATCATAACCCAGAGAAATTTACTTGTAATAGGTCCCTTGATTATTCAGAATAATAAATTGTTTTCTGGAAACATTTGATTTCTGCACACAAGCTCGTAGAACCATAAAATTGTTGTATGCAAATTGTACGTGCCATTTTGGAATCTTACGCCATACTCTCCTTCTAAACTTAGTAAATTTGATAAATTCCTTGTTTTCTCTTATGGAAAAGGTAAGAAATATATGAAGCTCCAACACTATCCTGAAATGAACTTTATTACCTCTTCTAGTTCTAATTTGAGTATTCTTACACATAATTTATTGAACTTGAATCGTCTTCACGTTAACTGCTTCCAGGAAATGGTAAAAGAAAAAAAGTTGATACTCTCATTTGATGCGACCAAAAAAGCTCGCTTTGGTGTACTTCCACGATATGCGAAAGATGAATTGCTAATAAGATGGTTTGAGCTTCCTAACTGTTTCATATTTCATAATGGTAAGCATCTTTACTGTTTAATCTCGTTTATCATTGTTTTATTTGGGCTTGAGTTTACTAATTTCTCCATGTTTAGTTACCTCTTCTCTTTTAAAGGTTGATTCTAATATATTTTCTTTGGCTAGCTAATGCCTGGGAGGAGGGAGATGAGGTTGTTTTAATTACTTGCCGTATTGAGCATGTAAACTTGGACATGGTTGGTGGAAACATCAAAGAAAAGCTAGAAAATTTCGGAACTGAATTGTAGGGCAAAATTTATCCAATTGTTGACATCAAAACCTTTCTGGGTTGCTGGACATTGGATGATTGTTGACATCCCTTTCAGGTATGAGATGAGATTTGACCTTAAAACTGGTGTGGCTTCTCAGAAAAAACTGTCAGCACCTTCAGTAGAATTTCCAAGGGTGAACGAGAGCTACATTGGGAGGTATGATTTGTAATTGATATTAAAAAACTTAAAAACGAAATGTTTCTTGTATGCTTGTTAAGATATACAACAAGTACTCTTATAATTTGACTAAACAAGGAAAAACTAGGTTTCTGCATGTCATTGATTAATTGTTGTTCGAGAATTCTTCAGTTTAATTTTTTCCCTAAATTTACTATTTTATGAACAATCTTCTAGAAAACAGCAGTATGTGTATGCAACTATACTAGGCAGCATCGCAAAGATCACAGGAATCGTGAAATTCGATCTGCACGCTGAAGCAGATAAGAAGAAGGCAAAGCTTGAAGTTGGGGGAAATGTCCATGGACTCTTTGACCTTGGACCAGGTAGATTTGGCTCTGAAGCTGTCTTTGTCTCGCGTGTGCCTGGCTCAACTAAAGAAGACGATGGCTACTTGATATTCTTCGTACATGATGAGAACACTGGGTGGGTATCTCTTTCGCTTGCCTTTTCTCTTAAAAAATTCTTTTTTAACCAACCAAGATTGCCAGCTGCAATGTCATTAGGTTCATAAAGTTACTTCTGTTTGAAAAGATTTAATCATCTATTAAATTTATTGCTAAAAAAATTATTCTTTAACCAACCACGGTTGTCAGCTGCAATGAATGATATTAGGTTCATAAAGCTGCTTCTGTTTGAAAAAATTTAACCATCTATTAAATTTATAACTTATAATAACATGATTAATTCGTGTGTAAGCTATGATATAGTAGTCCTCGACTCTTCTTAACAGCTGAGTAGATAGCTGTAAATGAGTTTAGTGACACAACAAGTATCATGAAGGTAAATATTATCTGAAGTAAGATTTAAATTGTTCCATGCAGAAAGTCAGCAGTATATGTGATTGATGCAAAAACTATGTCCGCTGATCCTGTTGCAATTGTTGAATTACCTCGTAGAGTTCCTTACGGGTTCCATGCGTTCTTTGTGACAGAGGTCATATTAATCATTCTCTCCCCTCTTTTTCTCTCTCTCACACAAACATTTTTAACCAGTGCATGCTTTTTCTTCCAATTTATATATTGTTGTCACTTTTGTGCTTCTAATTCAAGATGCTGGTTTTTTAACAGGAGCAGCTTCAAGAACAAAAGAAGCTCTAAGTCCTATATTATCGTAATAATGTATGCAGTGAGGAAAATATTTGCTTATAACTCCAACGTGAGACCTGCAAGCGAAGTGAATCACTCACTAAAATATGTGATGTATTTTAATAAATTACTTTCTTATTATGCATCATTTGTAATAAATCCTGTAATAATCGGTTGAAATGCATTAAACTACCTTCAAGTATACTCTGTAACATCTTGTGCGGTGCTCCTTATGTTATTTCTTTAGTCATGAAAATTTACTGCAGCAAATTGTTATATGTTGTTTTTCCTAGTGGCCTAGGCTGGAATAAGTCATGGTTCCTCAACTGACTGGCACAGATTTGCAGGTAAAGTAACACGAAAAATCAGAAGAGAGAATACACAGGGGAGAGAAGGGTGATTATTCCATTAAATGGAACTGAGAAACAATACTCTAGTCATGTATTTTTGTCTTCATTCAGATCGGGTATTAACACGACCTTACTTTGGAGAGACTCGATTGCTTTGGTTGGTTAGGTTTGAGATTTTGGGATATTGTCTTGTCTGATTGATAATTCTGTCTATAGACACTATTTATATCCCTCAAACACCCATCAACCACGCCAGAATAGATACTTAGTGTTGATGGCATGTTGAATCGAGTATTGTTTTTCTCAGCAAATTGAAGTGTGGAGTTTACGTTTTGTAAAAAATTGTCAGATATTTGCTTTATGAAGAATTTACTCTTTCTTGCATAAATATCTATTACTTCTTGTTCAAACATTTGCTAGAAACTGTTCTATTTAGACGTGATGGTTGTGCAAATCTTCTTGGTGCTGACTGCTGCGAAATTATAGTATGGAGAGGTGAAAGAAAACAAAACAACACTTTTATTTTGGTGGGGTCCAACAACAAAAGAGGGCAGCAATAACATTACAAAGTAAGAGAAATATAGGAGGTTGAAAGACTTATGCTATTAAACATCATTGACATTAATTGGGCCAGAAATATTGTCAACTTTATGGCAGCAGTGGTTCTCTCAGATAGCGCCAAGGTCCTGTCCCAGTACCCATCCTGCAAGAAATTGATCAGGATTGTCATTCCACAAAAGCCAAGTAATCTTCTTGTCTCTTCATTGACTGTGAAGTGCATAATTATTTGAAGTGAAAATTGCTGATTTGTACTCTTAATTTCTGCATTCTTTGAATGATTAATTTTTCTAAGCTTTTGTATAGACTTTTCACTGATATTGGTTCAATGTCAACATATAATTGCTAAGTTAATCTGGTTTGAAAGTTCTAAAGATTACTTTGCTGTTGAGATTTGATTATTGTGGTATAGATTTGCCCTTTTAGGAGGGTGGGATGTCAAGAAACAAACCTCCAAACGCCTACAAATGTACGCAGGGCCATGTAGATGGTCAAAGCAGTCCAAATTCCCACAAAACCATTGCTTTTGGAGAGGACAAATAGACATGCGACGCTAGCTCCTGCTACCAGAACCTGAACATAGAGAAAAGTTAGTTTTCTTTACATTAACTATGGAATAAGTTCCACTTTGCAGGTTCAGAGTCAAATGGGTTCTTTCAAAACTTGCCAAAGAGTAGGCTGAGTAGGCAAAATCAGATGCTCCAAAGTTGACACCATCAAAGACGAAGGCCAGTGCGTTAAGAGGCTGAGTTGCTGCCACAAACTAGGGAGCAAAGAAGAGATTTCAATTTATGGTAAGTGCACTAAATTACTTTGAGATTTATCAAATTAGACCTTTAAATTCAGCAGGTCTATTCTACGTTTTCTATTTAATTATGTGCTTTAACTCGATTTTAATTCTTGTAGTGATTTCTAATTCGATTTTGAATTTTGTCTTTCTCCTCTCCGGCAATTTCGAACTCCGTCAATAGATTGAAAAGGTTCAAAATTGAGTTAGAAATTGCAAAAATGGTTAGAAATAAGGTTAAAACACTTAATTAAACGGACAACATGGTATACACATATTTATGGAAAAATCTAAATTACTGATAATTGAAGCTGGAAGTTCTGTTTGTAACAAAAAAAAATATATTTACGGTGATATAAACTCACCGGAATACCGATATGTATGAGGTGCTGAACATTAACATCTCGTGAAAATATTCCCGCTCCAAAGTACATACCATTACCGACTAGGAATGCAAGTCCAACGCCCAGAACAAAACTCATCTATAAATCATGAATTTTTTTTCAGGTTCAAATGCAGTGAAGTAAATCTGAAATGGCTGGGAAAAATGGGAGGTTACCTGCAATACTCTGGTTGCAATCGATGTTGCTTTGTCATAGTCTTTCTCAGCAAATGCAGAGGCTAGGATAGCCTAAAACAAGCAGGAAGAGAGAATCAGACAGCAAAAGCTGATAAAAATAAGAAATTCAAAGGAAGTGTGGCTCACCTGGCCGGCAACAGCCAACCCATCTGAGAGAAGAGAGGATGTCATCCAAACTTGTAAGCAAGTCTGGAAGGCAGCCATGGGCGTCGGACCTAGCCTGGCTGCCATTGACGCTGCCAAGGTCACACAGAAAGTGACTGCCACCACTCTCGCCAACAAAAGCCCACCTGTGAGATTTCCCACAAATTTAATTAAATTTTGAGACTGATTTTAGACAAAATCTTCAATCACTTGTCACTTACCATTCTTGAGAAAACGACCAAACTGTAATGCTTTGAGACTTGGAGGTAAGAGATGAACCTTTTGCATCAATCTCCACAAAAGAACCAGCACAATCAAGTACCTAAGACAACAAATTCCTTAATATTTTCAAATATGTACGTATGTTATGTCTTGGCGATGTCATATTCATTGATTTTTTTTTTTTATTTAATTGGAAAGAAAGTACTTTAAATTGATTCATTATCGATTTTTTTCTTGATAGAGATTCTCCTTCGCTCTTCTATCATATTTTTCTTATTTGAATATATTTCGTTTCTTATATAGAAAAAATACTTACTGAGAAATAACATGGGCAATGGCTGCACCGGCTACACCTTTTCGGCACACGAAAATAAGAATCGGGTCCAAAATGATGTTTATTGTGTAGCCCATAACTGTTGGTAGACCAAATCAAAACTCAATCAGTGATCTTGTTTTAGACATTCGTATGTATATAATTGGAAAATGAAGCTCGAGTCATGGCCGAGTGTATGTTTATTAAAGTCGATCCCGTCGGAGGCTTACCGATCACATAAAGAGGAGTCTTTGTGTCTTTGAATCCTCTAAAGATGCCTTGCATTGCCAGAGAAAGGAGAACTGCCGGAGCGCCGAGCGACCTCAGTACCAGGTACTTGAGAGCCGGATTTAGCATGGGGGAGTTCTTTTCATTCAAACCATGGAAAAGGTTTATCAGATCAAAAAAATAATTGTATTTATTTTCTGTTCTTACGAAATGGATACTTACGTGTTTCACACCCATTAAATTCAGCAGAAATCTTGCTCCAAATATAAGAAATATAGCTTGAACAAGGCCAAGAATGGAGCCAAAGAGGAGAGCCGTTGAGGCTGATGCAATGTGTCGTTTCTCCTTTTTCCTGCCTTTGATTGCTTGGCTTTTCACTGCAAAGAGAAGTACTGTTTATGTGAGTATTTGGATCTGCTACAGTTATAAAAAAACAAACACTTGAATATATTAATACATCGTCATCTTGACAGAGAAGAAATAGTTTACCTTTTTCTGCAACTTCAACAGCTGTTTCACTGTTTTGAGCTGAATTCATTTCTGGGTTCTCGCCAGTTTTCTTGTTTTTACCACTTTCTGAATCCAACTCATTGAGTTCCATTACAAGCTTAATAGTTTCCAAACTCCCGTCCATTTTTTCAGAATCATTCTCTTTCGTATTTTCACGTGCATGATCTCGACCGCCATGGATGAGCTCTTTTGTTTGGGTTTTTGTGGACGAACCCTTTTCCAGGATCTCACCATTTGATGCTTTGAGGGCTGATTCTCCAAGAGTATCCTCCTCAGCAACAAAAGAAGTGGTAATGCTTACAAGTGGGAAAATGGTGATCCTCGAAGCTTGGTTGAAAATGGCTATAGAAACGCCAACTGCAGCGAGTTCGACGGGACCTGTATTTTTGTTTGGCTTCAGAGAAAATCCAAGAAAGAACGAGAAAATGAAAGGGAAAAAAACTGATAAAACAAACCTATATGGCCAACGAATGCTGTATCGATCAGAGAAGCAACAGGATCAGCAGCAACAGCTAACGCAGCAGGAAATGCAATTCCTAGAATCTCCTTACCAATTTCATCCCACTTGAAAACTCTTCTGCAAAACCATTGTTCTTCCTTAAACTCATCTCAAAAACATTGAGATAATCCCTTCAACTACATTATATTATCGTCTTCTTCATCTGAAAAAACTGGCCAAATACTTATGAAAATGACAAAATGTACCTTGCATCTTTGAAGAAAACCCTGGCAGGAAACTTCAGCTTGCTATTACGAGTACTCGTATCATTGTTTTCCCCCATATACGAAGAAACGATTAAGAATATTATTTCAGAAACACGAGCCCAGTCAATCAAAAACCTGCAAAGTCAACGTACTAAATCAAACTAAAATAAACAAATGTTGCAGATTAAACTGCAACGACACAAACCATGTTTGGATGGCAAGAAAAGAAAATGGTCACTGTTGGAAAAAGTTGACTGAAAATCATTTGTTCTTCTTTGAGATTCTTGTTCGAGTCTACGTGCTACAACAAGCATGACCACAAGAATTTATTATAAATCTTAGAAGGAAACTTGAGCTGTATTCTTATTAGTTCATGAAGCCAGCAAATGTAATGTAGATGAGTGAATGTCAAAAAGAAGCCTCCCTCATATCAACTTCCCCCTGATAAAACAACTCACAGAATGAACCAATGAGAGAGAGAGAGAGAGAGAGACCCGTGTCAATGTCTAGAAATGACGATTAAAGAAATAAGGGCAGCGGAGCCCATGAACAGCTAAAACAAACAAGTGCAAATTCAAGTACAATGGTCAACAAAAACATCTCAAAATAATTTTAAGAAAAGGGTCGGCCTGTATGACGAAAGAAATAAGGTAACAGTAAATAAATCATTCTCTGCAAGTCTTTTTATCTTGCCTTAACCAATTAGATAAATTCCAAAGAATAAACTCAGAAGCTAAGATACTTTTACTACATGAAACTAAGGAATATATAAAAGATTCAAACGCCAAATTAACCTGTCAGGAATTACTAAATTTCCTCGTTCTTCTTAATCCTTCTCCCTGCAATGAACTCTTTCTCCGAAGACACTTCCTTTTATAAGTGCACACACTTATATATATCCAAGATAAGGGGAGAGAGAGAGAGAGAGAGAGAGAGGAGAGAGAGAGAGAGAGAGAGAGAGAGAGAGAGGGGAACATGGTTGAAATGCAGAAAAATGGTGGATGCTCCACCATGGATTAGGGTAGAGCATAAGATAGTTGTTTTTCTGCTTTATGATGCAAATGGAAGTGCATTTTAGTAGGTTACTTGTCTTCCTTTTCTTAAAATGCCTTCTTAGTAGGATTCCCAGTTTCACGCCTGAGCTTTTGTTGTCTCTTCTCCAAATTCTTTAATTTTACTCCTCTTTTGGCCGCCCTCATAAGTATCTCACTACCTAATTACATCAATACATCACCATTTATCCTGAACAAATATGAATAAATAATTCACAGAAACACTTCCTAAAAAGTTGCAGTCAGATAGTCCGGTCTGTGAATATAATGGCAAACTAAGATTTTGTTGATTGTGATAACCCAACTCATATCAGTGGAGGTGCACAATTTCACATCGCTTAAGAGAGTGAAAATTGAATGGTTTAAGTGAAAATTGAATGGTTTAAGTGAAAATCGAGTGGTTTATAAGTATAGTTTTCATCCCTACTTAGTACAACGTTGTTTTTTACTAATCCCGAGAACAAATTTGTGTAGACTCAAACCCAAACCTGACAATATTATTCTGGGAGTACCAGATGACTCCACAGTTACTGTGACAACCCTCCTTGTGAAGAAAGGAAGACTCAAGATTCTATTGATTGTGAGGGCTCAACTCATACCACTGGGGATGCACAATCTCATATCGCTTGAAAGAGTGAAAATTGAGTGGTATATAAATAGAGTTCTCTTCCTTACCTAGTACAACGTGTTTTGAGCTAACTCCAAGAATAACTTTGTACGAGCTCCGACCTAAACGAATAATATTGTACTTGAAACACCAGATAATCCACATTTACTATGGCTAAAAAGATAGAAAATCACTGTTATTTTATGCTTTGCAATAAATATAGACAGAGGCCATCTAAAACTTTATAGAAGCTCTGTATCTACAAAACGAATTATATTTAAAGTAAGTTTAGATTATTTAAATAGTTGGAGTGTATCTAGCTGTGAAATAAAGTTCTTTGAAGTGTGCTTACTTAAGCAGTCTAAATTATACTTGATAATTGCTCCATGCTACTGATATTTATTACCTTCCACTAAACGCTATCTCAATATAACAAAAATCCAAACAATCCCTTGAACTTTTCACATATCAAACACGATGTGGAGTAAGTGTCGTCATAAAGCATGGACAAAAGTGATGTGAACACATACGTATCGATATCTTTTAATGTATCGAAAGAAATATACACATCTTAATTTGGTTGACAATTCTTAATAGTCTCTCGTACCATAAATTTTCCACTCAAAAACTTGGGGATAAATAAAAAAATTCAAAAGATAATTTCCAGTGGAACTGGAAAAGACAATTTGATGAAAAGATAGAATCTGTAAGAAGAAAAATGGATCTATTCGTTTCTATTAATGATTATTTATTTCAAGACTTAGGTATTATTTGTCCATAATGTTTGTGAGTGGGAGCTAGTAACACTTTATAGCATTAGGTTTGGACCTCAATCTCCATCAAAAAATTATGATAAAACCCACTTTCGTGTGGAGAACTAACTCCCTCTTTTTATTTATTTGGGTTAAATTCATTTTCACCCTTAAAGTATGATTTTTTTTTTAACAACTTTCAAAATATTAACTCTTAACAAAACAAACATTAAATTATCAAAAACCTAACAAAAAAATCTCTAGCGGTCGACCGATATCCTCCCGTTTTGTATTTTACACATAGAATGAGGGACCATTCTTTTTAGAACGGTCCCCCATTCTAAAGGAGATAAATATCACGTAGATTACCTTCTTTACTTTATAAATTAATTTAAAAAAATATCAAACATTATATTCAATTTATTTGAAATTTTTACCACATGTTCACCACATCATGGGAAGATAATCTAAAATTGTTTATGATTTTATAACATTTACATGATTTATTATAATTTTTTTTATAAAATAATTAACTAAAATAATAATATATCATAAAAATGTTATAAAATCACAACAATTTTCAGATTATATTCCCATAATATGCTGAACATATGGTACAAGTTTCAAGTAAATTGAAAATCGTTTGGTATTTTTTAAAATTAATTTATGAAATGAAGGAAAAGCTTTATAAAGTGAATGAGAACTTTTATAAATTAATTTTCAAATTATAAAAGGGCACAAATGCAATGTAGATTAGTTTCTACACTTTATAAATTAATTTAAACAAATACCAAACGATATTTAATTTATTTAAAATTTTTACCACATATTCATTACATCATATGAAGATAATTTGAAAATTTTTGAGATTTTATAACACTTGTATGATTTATTATAATTTTTTTATAAAATAATTAACTAAAATTACAATATATCGTACAAGTATTCTAAAATTACGAAAATTAATTTATAAAGGTTTCCTTTCATTTTATAAATTAACTTAAAAAATACCAAACAATATTCAATTTATTTGAAATTTTTATCACATGTTCACTACATTACGGGCATATAATCTGCAAATTTTCGTGATTTTATAACACTTTTAAGATATATTGTAATTTTAGATAATTATTTTATAAAATATTTATAATAAATCATACAAGTATTATAAAATCAGCAAAATTTTAAAAATATTTTCCCATGATATGGTGAACATATGATAAAAATTTCAAGTAAATTAAATATAATTTTATATTTTTTAATTTAATTTATAAAGCGAAGAAGCTAATCCATGTTGCATTTATAATCTAAAATTTAATTTATAAAGGTTCTGCTTCACTTTATAACGGTTTCTCTTCACTTTATAAATTAATTTTAAAAAGTAACAAACGATATTCAATTTACTTAAAATTATTATCACATGTTCATCACATTATGTGAATATAATCTGGAAATTTTCGTGATTTTATAACACTTTTATGATATATTGTTATTTTTAGTTAATTATTTTATAAAAAACTTATAATAACTCATACAATTGTTATAAAATCACAACAATTTTCAGATTATCTTCCCGTGATGTAGTGAATATGTGGTAAAAATTTCAAGTAACAATTTACTTGAAATTTTTACCACATGTTTACACATCATGGGAAGATATTCTTGAAAATTTATGTGATTTTATAGCACTTGTATGATTTATTATAATTATTTTATAAAATAATTAACTAATTACAATATATCATAAAAGTGTTATAAATTCACGAAAACTTTCAGATTATATTCTCATAATGTGGTGAACATATGGTAAAAATTTCAAGTAAATTAAATATCGTTTGGTATTTTTCAAAATTAATTTATAAAGTGAAAGAAAACAAGGAGAACCTTTATAAATTAATTTTTAAATTATAAAGAGGGTAAATGCAACGTAAATTAGTTTTTTCACTTTATAAATTAATTTAAAAAAATATCAAACGATATTTAATTTACTTGAAATTTTTACCACATGTTCACCATATCATGGAAAGATGTTCCGAAATTTTAGGTGATTTTATAACACTTGTATAATTTATTATAGTTGTTTTATAAAATAATTATATAAATTACAATATATCGTAAAAGTGTTATAAAATCACGAAAAATTCCAGATTCCCATAATGTAGTAAACATGTGGTAAAAATTTCAAATAAATTGAATATCGTTTGGTATTTGTTTAAATTAATTTATAAAGTGAAAGAAAACCTTTATAAATTAATTTTCGTAATTTTAATAACACTTGTACGATATATTGTAATTTTAATTAATTATTTTATAAAACAATTATAATAAATCATACAAGTATTATAAAAGTATAAAAATTTTCAAATTACTTGCCCATGGTGAACATGTGATAAAAAATTCAAATAAATTGAATATTATTGAGTATTTTTTAAAATTAATTTATAAAGTGAATAAGATAATCCATGTAGCATTTGTCCCCTTTATAACGAGCAACTGTTCCCCGTTCTATGTGTAAAATACAGAACATGAATATATCGGTCGACCGCTAAGGATTTTTTTGTTATGTTTTTTATAATTTAAGATTTGTTTTAGTGGAGTTAATACTTTGAGAGTTTTTTCTAAAAAAAAAAATTATACTATGATGGTGAAAATGAATTTACCCATTATTTATTGAATGATCAATAATAAAAAAATATTATAAAAATAATTTGAATTTTCTCGAGCAAATGTCTGATTTAAACAAATGTACAGGTACTGTTATATGCTTGTGTCTTATGTTTCCTATCATATGCTTTATCAACAACCAATAAGCATTCAACTTGGTTAAAGTATTTAGGGTTTATCAATTTCCAAACGACCCGAAAACTGGATTTCACGATCACTCGCATTTTTATTGGTAATCCATTGCCCGACTCGAGCATGTCTTCCATGTCTCGTCCGGCTCCATACATTGGCTTGTTACTCGTCCCAATGGATAGTTTGAACAACGTGATTCCCCTCTCGGCGTATAATTTCGGGCCCTGAAAATTTAAGAACCATAAATATAAAACTACTAATTTTAGATGTTTAAATTGTTGGATTCTTACGTGTGATGTCGCAAAAGGGAGGCGACCGAATGAGATTTGCATAAGTGGAGGACATATGTGGAGGCCAAAGAAATTTGATTTGTTCTCTATGAGTAGATTTATGGAACAATTAAATGTGAGGATTTTCGTAGCAACACCGGTGTGGTCTACTCCTTCTGCGAGCTTCAATTCTTTAATTCCTGCCATCTAAATTCAAATACTAAATTAGTAACACCGCCAAGAACTGATGCAGGGCCAAGATCGGGTAATTATTAGACAATTATTTTTGGGTTTCCATGAGAAAGAGAGAGAGAGAGAGAGAGAATACCTGCATGGACAAGATGGGCGATGGAGGTTTTGTGGCAACGTAAAAAACTAGCAATGCAAGTCCCAGACTGACCATCGCTCTCCAGTAAATTTGCAGAGAAATCCATAAACACGAATCAGAATACCGATACGTAAAGTAACTCTTCCACGTCTCTCTTCTCCCGTAGTACAACTTCTCCTCTTCTTCGTCGTCTTCGTCGTCGTCATCTCCATAACTTCCGATGACAATCAGACGGTTCTTCCCAGTCTCAGTCTCGTGGCTACCAACGTCGAAGGGGATTATTTTCTTCTCCTGCAAGAATGAGTGGTTCGAGCCTCGAGAGGAGGAGTAGTGAGAGAGGGTGAAGCGAGAGGCCTCCGCCGTTTGATTAGTTTCAGAAGTTGTGATGAAGGGTTGTGATGGGATTGGGGATGGGAAGGCTGATTCGGCGATATTCTGAAAATCTCCGGTGCTGTTTGCATGGGACATTGTCGACGGGCTTTGGACGTAGTAGGCGCACAGGTATGCATGAGACAGAGCATCTTGGTCTTCCATGAGAGAGAGACAGAGAGAGACTGAGGAAAAGGGTTGTCGAGGAAGGGTTTTAAACTGACAACCAAAGACTAATGACAGTAATTAAACCTATGGGTTGAACAAAATCTACATATATAGCCTGCTTATGGAAGTAATTAGCTAAAAATTAAGCCGAGAATTAAGGGCAGCTGGCTCTCTCCCAAGTCTTTTAGCTTTGCACCGAAATTTATCCATCAATTACAACAATACAGAATTATCACAAAGTAAGCACGCTTTAGCATTATCTAGCTTTTCCTGTCTCTTTTTTGATTGTTCCTTTTCTTTTTTAAAACTAAAGAAATCTCCTTATCAGGGTATCCTACAAGTTCATAACTAGATAAATTTGAAAACTTGTAAGATGTTTTAAAGAGTTTGATGCGTAATTTATGTAATGTAAAATGAGAGCGAGAAGACTTAGTTTTAACAAGGTTTTGCTTGATTTGGAAGATAAAAGAAAGATTCAAAGAGAAGGATGCGCAGTGACGTGCATAATGAAGTATAAAACAACAGTTGGAAGGTAGAGAGAGAGAGAGTATTGCTTTTGCTTTTACGTGAAGACACTATGATCATCGGCACTTATGTGCAATCATTTCAAAAATATTCGTTTATGAGAGAACCAGATCTGAAGTATGGTGTTCTTCTTTATGCACACTACGAGAATCATACGGACTGATTCTTTTACTCTATAATCAAAACGAAAGTACTGAACCACGAACTCGGAAAAGCTAAAAGATGGGGAAGATGAGAAGTTTACCCTTTTGGATTTGCAACCAAGCTGATCTCAAACAGTTGGAAAGTCGACAAAGTCATAATGATCCCCACCTGAGTTATCATTTTTTTGAAGCCAAGACGAATCTTTTGTCAATCCGTAGAGTTGGTTTGTGGTGTTAGTTGTCAATAGCGTCGCTTTGGCCGAGTGGTTAAGGCGTGTGCCTGCTAAGTACATGGGGTTTCCCCGCGAGAGTTCGAATCTCTCAGGCGACGATTATTGTTTTCTTTTTTATTAATTCTTTAGCTTCACCACTGAACTTCAGAAGTTTTTGTTTTATGGACTATGCCCTTGTTTCTCGGAAAATCTCTGTATTTCCGACGTTGAATCCCGCTGCCGATCAGAGCTTATAACACCGGAAAAAAAGGGTGTTTTTTTTTTGGAAGGAACAACCTAGTTTTCTTGTCTATCAAAACCTCCGACGAAAAAAGCTCTGTTTGAGGATTGGCCTCTTTATTCGAAACTGGAAATCAGTGAAGGGAAAGGAGCCCATCTCTTGAATGCATTCCTCCAAATCCCATTCTCCAATCCGCAAATTTTCTTCTTCTCCACCATTTCTTAATCCATACACGTCCTCCATTTCAAAACAGCTCCAAATATTGAGTTGGTTGGTATGGCTATTCACGTTACTATTTTCATCTACTAAAGGAGGAAGAGAAAGGCCTGTAATTTCATAATCTCCATGACAGCCACCTGTCTTACCAGACTGCTCGGAACAGTTGAAAATGGGATAGTCTTGGAGGAAAGGGTTTTAAAAGATGAAGTCTTGCATGGACGTCGTGATCCTTTCCAAGGCATCTGTATTTGGCTCAGAAGAACCAGTGGTATAAACTGGTAAGCAAGTGTTTACCAGATGACTGCTGGGAGACGCCATGGAAGCAGGTACTGTGCTCTGATTCAACACATTATACACATGTTTCTCAAATATTTCAGACATCATAGTTGCTGCATGGCTCTCGATTCCAACCGACAAACACTGTAAAACATCTATCTCAATCATATAATAAGCTGGACACTGTAAAAAAAGGTATAATTCCCCAAATCAGAGCTTTCTACAGCAATCCCAAGAGATTTTGAATTATATTCTGCTATAATCATACAGAAGGAGCGGCATTTTCAAAGCAAGATCTAAGCCATGGGTATGAAGAAGCTTCAACAAGAAATTCTACTTAATCTGACTCCTATACAGGCAATTCCAGAAGTAACAAATACAGAAGAGTATCCAATCCATTTTTTGTTCATTTATGAACGTCCTTTTCCATGTTCTATCATTATAATCTCTCTAATAAAAGTCTTTTCTCGCTTAATTTCCCTCCCTGCGTGGTAATGGAATTGATAAGGCTCACTTTTATCTGTAATGAAAAGTGATAACTATTAGCAATCATGGAGGAAAAGTGGATCGAAACTGTCAAGCTACTCAAATATAGCAACAACCATGCACAGCAATAAAGAGACTCTCCAATGTTGCTCAATTATCCATCCACCTTCTATTGAGCATTTTCTTTATGCAATTCAATATCCAGAATGAAAAATTCTCTGTAGATAACTAAGAATATGAAAGCTTAAACTATTCCACTAACCATAGAAGAAAATGTTGGGTATTGTTGAACAAGTAAATGTTATGAATATTTTTTATTGCATGTAATTAATAAATAATTTTATGATTAATTTTATGTTTGCATTATATGATATGTTTTATATATTAAAAAAAAATTATTGATTATTTGTGTAATTTTAAATTTACATATATGTTGATATGTGTGAAATTAAATTTAAAAAGAAATAATCATATTAGTCCATGACTTATATTTGAAGTATATGATCTTCAAATTAATAAAATCAAAAATACAGTTCATTTCGTTAAGAACGCATAGTCATATCCCGAATATATATGTAGTGACATAAAGTAATTCTAATTTATATAATATGATTATATAGGATTTAACCAGATGAAATTATATTGTTCTTATAATATCCGTTAAATGAAGAACAATTTATTTTATCATAATGATGGTTATATATGTATGATTTTAATTTATTGTATTTAGTAGACTCCTATTTCATTTCAATTTATTCTTTGATTTACTCGGTATAGTTGTAACGATTCGTGATTTGCCTATACTCAGCTCATCCGAGGTTAGCCCTGCAATCCAAGGTTTGTCCTACAATTGCACTCATGGACTTTTCCCCCCTTGAAAGGGAATTTCATGTCTTTCCTAGGTTTCGAACCTTGGCCCTCCAGGCTAAAGTACCATATTTGTAACGCCCCGAAAACCCACCCAGGTTCCCGGTGCGCATAGGGATTGGTCTAATACCTTAACTGTAACGCCCCGAGTCATCACGACCCGATTCGCTACAGGGACTACTATGAGCTAAACGACTCCCTTTGACTACTATCTCATTCACTTAACTACTAACGCAAGGAATCCATTTTAGTTAAACGGACGCAATGGAATTTAAAGCTAAGTCTCCTGAAGGTTTCACTCGTGCCATACCTGGTTTCATTAACTCACTAAGTTCTCCTAATCGCATTCGCTTAAACTTCCAACGTTGAAAATACCTTCCAATGAAACTCACGCAACCAAAATTAAAACTAACCTCCCGAAACTCTCTTATGTCTTACCTAGCTGCCTAGACTTACTAATTCCCCTTAATCCTAATCATTAAGCATCACGGCGTCCTCCCCGAAAATTTTGACAGAGTAACACCTGAAAATGGCGCCCCCAAAATGCTAAGTACCTGCAAACGAATAAATCCCAACCAATCCAGAATATTCATACTCAACTACCCAGCATACGAAATCTCCAAATAGCAGTAACGAGAGAAAGCAAAGTACTATCATCCATAAGCGAAGAAAATTCACAGTATAGGACGACACATCACCCTTAACTATGAATATATACAACGAATACAAAATACCCCCACAAAAGACAAAAGTCCTACTCCCGATCAACCATTCGCGGAGCACGTCACCTCCGGCCCGAGTCCAACCCGGGATTCGCGGAGCACGTCACCTCCGGCCCGAGTCCAACCCGGGATTCGCGGAGCACGTCACCTCCGGCCCGAGTCCAACCCGGGATTCGCGGAGCACGTCACCTCCGGCCCGAGTCCAACCCGGGATTCGCGGAGCACGTCACCTCCGGCCCGAGTCCAACCCGGGATTCGCGGAGCACGTCACCTCCGGCCCGAGTCCAACCCGGGATTCGCGGAGCACGTCACCTCCGGCCCGAGTCCAACCCGGGATTCGCGGAGCACGTCACCTCCGGCCCGAGTCCAACCCGGGATTCGCGGAGCACGTCACCTCCGGCCCGAGTCCAACCCGGGATTCGCGGAGCACGTCACCTCCGGCCCGAGTCCAACCCGGGATTCGCGGAGCACGTCACCTCCGGCCCGAGTCCAACCCGGGATTCGCGGAGCACGTCACCTCCGGCCCGAGTCCAACCCGGGATTCGCGGAGCACGTCACCTCCGGCCCGAGTCCAACCCGGGATTCGCGGAGCACGTCACCTCCGGCCCGAGTCCAACCCGGGATTCGCGGAGCACGTCACCTCCGGCCCGAGTCCAACCCGGGATTCGCGGAGCACGTCACCTCCGGCCCGAGTCCAACCCGGGATTCGCGGAGCACGTCACCTCCGGCCCGAGTCCAACCCGGGATTCGCGGAGCACGTCACCTCCGGCCCGAGTCCAACCCGGGATTCGCGGAGCACGTCACCTCCGGCCCGAGTCCAACCCGGGATTCGCGGAGCACGTCACCTCCGGCCCGAGTCCAACCCGGGATTCGCGGAGCACGTCACCTCCGGCCCGAGTCCAACCCGGGATTCGCGGAGCACGTCACCTCCGGCCCGAGTCCAACCCGGGATTCGCGGAGCACGTCACCTCCGGCCCGAGTCCAACCCGGGATTCGCGGAGCACGTCACCTCCGGCCCGAGTCCAACCCGGGATTCGCGGAGCACGTCACCTCCGGCCCGAGTCCAACCCGGGATTCGCGGAGCACGTCACCTCCGGCCCGAGTCCAACCCGGGATTCGCGGAGCACGTCACCTCCGGCCCGAGTCCAACCCGGGATTCGCGGAGCACGTCACCTCCGGCCCGAGTCCAACCCGGGATTCGCGGAGCACGTCACCTCCGGCCCGAGTCCAACCCGGGATTCGCGGAGCACGTCACCTCCGGCCCGAGTCCAACCCGGGATTCGCGGAGCACGTCACCTCCGGCCCGAGTCCAACCCGGGATTCGCGGAGCACGTCACCTCCGGCCCGAGTCCAACCCGGGATTCGCGGAGCACGTCACCTCCGGCCCGAGTCCAACCCGGGATTCGCGGAGCACGTCACCTCCGGCCCGAGTCCAACCCGGGATTCGCGGAGCACGTCACCTCCGGCCCGAGTCCAACCCGGGATTCGCGGAGCACGTCACCTCCGGCCCGAGTCCAACCCGGGATTCGCGGAGCACGTCACCTCCGGCCCGAGTCCAACCCGGGATTCGCGGAGCACGTCACCTCCGGCCCGAGTCCAACCCGGGATTCGCGGAGCACGTCACCTCCGGCCCGAGTCCAACCCGGGATTCGCGGAGCACGTCACCTCCGGCCCGAGTCCAACCCGGGATTCGCGGAGCACGTCACCTCCGGCCCGAGTCCAACCCGGGATTCGCGGAGCACGTCACCTCCGGCCCGAGTCCAACCCGGGATTCGCGGAGCACGTCACCTCCGGCCCGAGTCCAACCCGGGATTCGCGGAGCACGTCACCTCCGGCCCGAGTCCAACCCGGGATTCGCGGAGCACGTCACCTCCGGCCCGAGTCCAACCCGGGATTCGCGGAGCACGTCACCTCCGGCCCGAGTCCAACCCGGGATTCGCGGAGCACGTCACCTCCGGCCCGAGTCCAACCGGGATTCGCGGAGCACGTCACCTCCGGCCCGAGTCCAACCGGGATTCGCGGAGCACGTCACCTCCGGCCCGAGTCCAAGGGATTCGCGGAGCACGTCACCTCCGGCCCGAGTTCAACCCGGGATTCGCGAAGCCACATCACCTTCGACCCGAGTCCAACTCGGGATTCGCGGAGCACGTCACCTCCGGCCCAAGTCCAACCCGGGATTCGCGGAGCCACATCACCTCCAACCCGAGTCCAACCCAAGATTCGCGGAGCACGTCACCTCCGGCCCGAGTCCAACCCGGGATTCGCGGAGCCACGTCACCTCCGGCCCGAGTCTAACCCAGGATTCGGGGAGCACGTCACCTCCGGCCCGAGTCCAACCCGGGATTCGCGGAGCCACATCCTGCACAAGACTCTCAACGTACGTACAACTGTCCCACGACCAACACGATACTCACAACCTACGTACAACTCACCCACAGCCTGTACAAGTCTCACGGCCTACCACAACTGACCCACAACCTGCACCAGACTCACGACATACGTCTAAC
Organism: Begonia masoniana; assembly: GCA_022432975.1. Classification (NCBI taxonomy): domain Eukaryota; kingdom Viridiplantae; phylum Streptophyta; class Magnoliopsida; order Cucurbitales; family Begoniaceae; genus Begonia; species Begonia masoniana. Next base: position 47,485,355 of record CM039510.1, read on the forward strand.
GATGACGACACATACACATCACATACAGAGCACTCACGACATACACAACTCACAACAAGCAAACAACTGTGGTGTAGGTCCTTCTGGGAGACTCTCAAACATTCTCAACCACACTACTACTTACCTGGCGTCCTAGCTCGTTGAGGATGCTCGGTTCCCTGCCCACCTATGGCTTGACCTACGACAAAAATTCAACTTCATTAAAATCAAGCTTACATTCACCAATTTACTCTCAAACTACTATTTCTAGCCTAACCCAACTAAAGTCTAACTAAACAAGCCACTAATTTGGGTTGGTTAAAAATCGACCCTAAACTTCAGACGTGCGTAACTTTCGCGTCGGTTAACGGAATCAAACGATTTCAGCGGCCACGTACTCCTCTATTAACCTAGTTTAACATACCAAGAAAGAATTTAAAACAAATAACTATAGCTAGGTCAAACCCTCCAAAAACAGAACCAGATTTTTGCCTTAAAACGACCAAAATTTCCACTTCAATCAGATTCCACCAATTTCCCCACCAATCGATCCCTCTCACACTCAGTTAGCATAATTTAATGAAATTCCCAGGCTTCACACAGAAAACCCGAACCCCACACATTGGGAGTTCTCTGTTTTCAACTCAACCCGTGCTCTCCCTTGCCCGACTATTCACACTGGCCTAAGCCCGTCTATTTGACGCCGAAGCTAGCCAAAAATGGCCGGTGATCGGAGCCTAAGCTGGCTCGTCACTCCCGGCCTCAAGCAGAACCGAAACAGGGCAGAGAACCGAGCTTACCAGTCCGTTTGCGCGTGGAGAGAGCCGGAAACGTCAGCCCTGGATTTGCCGCCGTCGTCGGACCAGAAAACGTCGAAATCCACCGGTGGTTCGATGGGCGATCGTCGCCCTTTCTCCCTCCCACTCTGCTCTGCCCCTCGTTCGCGGTGAAAAAACAGCCGAATGGCTTCTTCGCAAAGCCATTCGGTTGTTTTAAAGAAAACAATTAATTGTTTTCTTTTAAAACAATTAATTTAACAAATGATTAATTACCGTTTTGCCCCCTTCGAAATCCCATCAAATTTCGTTGTTCGTTTGTCAATTTCTCTTAAATTGACTCTCACTCCACGCTCGATTTAAACTTATTCATTGACACTCCCGAAAGGCCCGACAACTAACCGAATAATTAACTCAAAATAAATTAATTAATTTATTCAGAAAAAATAAAATAAAATAAAAATAAAAATAAAAACCGGGTATTACAATATTCATGGAAACCTAGTACCAATTAAACAGGGGGAAAAGTCCATAAGTGCGATTGCGGGGTAGCTCAATTGGTACTTATTTTCAATAAACATGGTACTTTAGCCTGGAGGGTCACGGTTCGAAACCTAGGAAAGACATGAAATTTCCTTTCTAGATGGGGAAAATTCCATGAGTGCGATTGCGGGGCAAACCTCGAATTGCGGGACAAACCTCGGGTGAGCCGAGTATAGGCAAATCCCGGATCGTTACAATAGTTTTGTATGAATTACATTACATAAGCCTTGTATTTTGAGAATAAATTAAATGAGTAGCTGAGAATGCTAACATTGATAGAATGAAATCCATAATACAATATTTTTTTGTTTGTTAGTTAATGGATTGAATAATTAGCGTGCAAATTCATAAATGTTATGAATTAATTATTCAATTAAAAACTAATGATAGTCAAGGATAAAGATGTAATATAAGAGGTTAACGGATTTTATACCTAGATCTATTACGAATTTTAATGGATAATTAATACATATGTAATGACTATATCAATGAATATTACTTTGAATAAATATACTCTATAGTTCTAAGAGTGCAACTCTAGATATTTAGTAAAATTACTCTAGAGGTAATAATTGTGTTAATCAATATAAAAAGTTTATATTAACTAACAAATATTGTTAGAACTTAGAACTATAGATCCATCGGTTTTTCTGTCAACTTATATCACTATTACTATTTCCATGTTATAAGAATAAACATATAAATGATTAATTATTTATAAACACTCAAATGAATATATTATTATTCAAAATATATAAATAGTTTTTATATTTTGAATTCAAAATAAAATATCTCATTAGATGAAATTGTTTTAAGGGATTAAAATTAGATTTAAAGAATCTCATCGGATAAGATTTCATCTTCAAATTTAAATTGAAATTTGTTATTTAATAAATTGAAAAATCATATTTTTGAAATTTAATTTAAAAGTAGATCTGAATAATCTCATATAATGAGATTATCTTAAAAAATTATTTTCATAAATATATTCTAAAAATTATTTTTAGATTATATGATTAATTGATAAATTTGATTTATTAGATAAATCAACTACTAGTCAAATCTAGTTGATAAGATTTATTTTTTAAAAATTAGTTTTTATTAAAATAAATCTGAAAAATTATTTTTAAAATAGATCTATAAAATTGTCAAATGTGATTTAGCAGAAAATAGAGAGAAAATAAGAGATAGAGATCTAATCCATTTGAGAGAAAATGTGTGACCTTTACGTATTCGGTTTTAGGAAAACGTTTTCTAAGATCGAAAAGAGACGTCTCATGTGTTGAGGACACGTCTCATCACAAATATAAGAGTATTTTATTCGCGTAAGTTTGATGCTCACACATCAAGAAATTTAAGTGAAAAGATTTTAAGAGAATACTCGATGGTTTCCAAGTCTTCGAAAAACACTTGATTCTGAATTAATGTTGTTAAGATCAGACGATAGTACCTGAGTAAAAGTGTTTCTCAAAAAGGTATTTTCTTTATTCTACTATAATCTAAATCTAATATTTTTCTTAATGTAAATTGTTTACATTTTGAAAAATACATATTTCTCAAAAATATTTTCTTTTAGACTAACAATTCAACTTATGGTTATTTGTAATTTTAAAATAGTTTTAAAGTCACAATGGTAATACATATCACTATTATTATGAATAAGAGTGAATTTAGTGTTGGTTTTGATGGTCCCTACGCATGGCAGAATTCAGTGTTATTCATAATAATAGTGACATGTTTTACCTCTGTGATTTTAAAACTATTTTAAAATCACAAATAACCATAAATTGAATCGTTAGTCTAAAAGAAAATATTTTTGAGAAATATGTATTTTTTTCAAATTGTAAACAATTTACATTAAGAAAAAAATATTAGATTTAGATTATAGTAGAATAAATAAAATACCTCTTTGAAAAACGTTTTTACTCAGGTACTCCCATCTGATCTTAACAGTCTTAACTCAGGATCAAGTACCGAAGACTTTGAAATCATCGAGTCTTCTCTGAAAATTTTCTCACTTAAATTTCCTGACGTGTGAGCGTCCAGCTTACGAGAACAACACACTTTTATATTTGTGGAGAGACGTGTTCTCAACACATGAGACGTCTCTCTTCGATTTTAGAAAATGTTTTTCTAAAATCAAATCCGAGAAAGGTCATGCATTTTCTCTCAAAGGGATTAGCTCTCTAATTCTTGAAAACTCTCATTTTTCTCTTCTCTGTTTAAAAATCGTATTTTTTCCTTTATTTATAGATCTAAAAAAAATACTAATCAAATCTCATCAAATTAGATTTTTCAAATCTAAATGAAAAATCTTGCCTAATCAAATCTCATAGGATCAGATTTTTTAAATCTAAAATAAATCTTACCTAATCGAATATCATCTGATCAGATTTTTCAGATCCACATTCTAAATCAAATTTAAAGAATCTATTTTTAAAATAAATCTTACCTAATCAAATGTCATTTCAGTTTTTCCAAATCTAATTTAAATCCCTTAAAATAATCTCATATAATGAGACATTTAATTTTTTGAATTTAAAATATAAAAATTATTTATATATTTCGAATAATTTGAGTGTTTATAAATGATTAATCATAATTAATCATTTATATATTTATTCTTGTAACATGGAAATTAAATAGTGATATAAGTAGAGGACCGATAGACCTATAGTTTTAAGCTCCAATAATATTTGTTAATTAATATAAACTATTTATATTAAATAACATAATTATTAACTCTAGAGTAATTCTACTAAATATCTAGAGTTGCACTCTTAAAACTATAGAGTATATTTACTCAAAGTAATATCCATTGATATAGTCATTACATATGTATTACTTATCCATTAAGATTCGTAATAGAGCTAGGTATAAAATCCGTTAACTTCTCATATTACATCTTTATCTTTGACTATCATTAGTTCTTAAATAAATAATTAATTCATAACATTTATAAATTGCGCGCTAATTATTCAATCCCTTAACTAACAAACAAGAGAATCTTGTATTATGGATTTTACTATATCAATGTTAGAATTCTTAGCTACTCATTTAATTTATTCTCAAAATACAAGGTTTATGTAATGTAACTCATACAAAACTTTACCGAGTAAATAAAAAAATAAATTAAAATAAAACAGAAGTCTACTAAATACAATGAATTAAAATCATACATATATGACCATCATTATAATAAACTTAATTTTTCTGCATTTAACGGATATTATAAGAACAATATAATTTCATCTGGTTCAGTTATATATAATCATATTAATAAAATACAATCACTTTATGTCACTACATATATAGTCGAGATATAACTATACGTTCTTAACGAAGTGAATTGTATTTATGATTTTATTAATGTGAAGATCTTATACTTCAAATATAAGTATTGGACTAATGTGATTATTTCTTTTTAAATTTAATCTCACATGCATCCTGATATGCGTAAATTTAAAATTATACAAATAATCAAAAAAATTTCTTTAAATTTATAAAGCATATCGAATATATAAAACATAAAAATTATTTATTAATTATAACAATAAAAATATTCATAACATTTTTACATGTTGATTAGCATGTTATTCTCAACGTTTAGAACCATCAAAAGCAACCCAAAAGGCAGTAGTTGCCTCAGTAAAAGTGGCCCAAATCTTTTTCTATGGCGGGAGATCCAATCATAATACTCTCTGCCAACTGAAAGTTTAGCTAGAGCACAAAAGTTCAGCAATGGGCTCTCTTGTTTATGCTGGTGAAGAAAAATCCCTTCTAAACACGAAACTTTTTGCACTTCTACGTGAAATCATCCATAGTTTATGAAGCTTCGTTCGAAAGATTGAACTTTATCAGAAATTAGCTTTGACGGCTGACTGGTTATTCCAGTGAAAACGACTCTGATCTCAAAATCTTTTTGAAGAGAATACGAATCGGTCTTCGGCGACCTGACAACTCCATTTCTTCCCCTCATTTTCCAATCGCTGCCGCAGGGTTCTTTCAAAAGGGTCCAACTGCGAGAGTCGGAAGGTTGGAAGAACCATTCGGTCGGCGGCGACCTTCTGGCGTCCGGTTCTAAAGAAGGTTGGAGAGACGACTGTCATTCTTACAAATCACTTGGACAGATAAGTCATTTCCTTCAAAACTTTTGTTGGGCCGAACTGAATGTAGGCCCAATTAACTTTCACCTAATGATACAGTACGACAACAACCATGTGGACCCCAAATTCTGACCAATCATTATTCCTCGTTTGATCTTAACCGGTCCGGCTATTGCTTGTAATCCAGACCATCAAATGGAACAACCATGGCCCACAATCACATGGTCGAAAGCGAAAGTTCATTTAATTATTTTTTAGTTAATTAAAATAATTTTATAATAAATTAAGGATATTTTAGTGGTTGAATTCGGGTAGACTTGTAGTTGGTCAGGATAAGAAAGAACAAACTAACCAGTCAACGTCAATGCTTAGTTATCTTCTTCAAGAATTGAGAAGTGATTAACGACACTAATCATGGGTTAGCAGAGGATTATGGTGGTTAGTTCTAAATAAATAAACATCCCTCCTTGCAAATTGTCGTCTTCTTCATCTTCATCTTCTTCTTCTTCTTCTTCTTTCTCTCTCTAGAATTGCTTGAGATGTTGGTCTTATTCTTTGCAGTGTCTTTCTCTGCTCTTCCTTTCACTCTGTATATTCCTCCATTGAGAAGCTTGAGCCTGTTCGTAGAGACGATGGATGAACTAGTGAGGGAACTTCTGCTCTACTCCACTTCTATTTATCCACCTGTGCGTCTTGCGTGGTTTAGGTTCTTGGATTTTCTTGATTTTTTCAACTCCAGGTAGTATTTTTTTTTTCTTTTTTTTCTCCTTTTGAAAATTATTTATTTCTGTAATAATAATGTATGTATTCATGTTCTATGAGATGAGGCTGGAATTGGCTTCCCCTCCTGTTTTTGTGGTGACTGTAAATGTTGGTGTCTTGAATGCGGATTAACATTTTCTGGGTTATGTTTTTTTTTTTTTGGTTTTGGAGATTTCTCATTTTGGTATGGTTAATTTTGTTAAAACTTGACTGAATGCAAAGGCTTTAGGAACCAAACAATGTCCAAGGTTCTTGGTTTTCCAGTATCAACAATGGCGGACATGTCTTTCCCTGCCTAAATAGATATCCTCCTTCTTCACTTGCTCGGCCTTCTCCTTTCCTTCAAGAACTTCTGTCTCCGAAAACCCATAATAACACCATAATTAGGCAACTAAAATTCCCATATTTTGTGGGTTCAAATTCAGAATATAGCTCTTAAGCTGCCCTGGCATTGGAATAAGAGGGCAATTGGTGGGTTTTTCGGAACAGATGTTGCAACTAGGAAGACAGGTTTTTGGAGAAATAAAAAATATAAAGCAGAGACGAAGGAGTTGGTGAGAAATCTATTTTATTGAAATGATTTTGGTAATTGACTTGGAAATGCATAGAATATAATTATTTGGTACATGTATAAAATAATATATGAACTAACACTGAATGAATCATCTAAGTATATGAACTAATGTATCTACATATACATAAATTTCAACTCTCTATGTGACTCTTCATAAATACATAGACTCTAATAAAAAACATATTTAAAATATACATTAATCAAAATTTATTTTTTAAATTAATTTTATATTTTTAACATTCTCTCTTAAGCTTAATTCTTTGTAACTCTGAGTATCATCCTTAACTTGCTGAAAATGTCATAATTGAGAGGCTTTGTAAAAATATCAGCAACTTGATCATCGGTCTTTACATATTTCACTTGCATTTCACTCTTCGCAATGCAGTCACCAAAAAAATGATACCTCGTATCTATATGTTTGTTTCTATCATGAAACAGAAGATTTTTCATCAATGAAATAGCTGACTTGTTGTCAACAAAAATTTTTGTAGCTTTTTCTTGTGGCATTTGTAACTCTTTCAATAGTCTTCTCAGCCATATAGCATGACATACACAAGATGTAGCTGTAACATATTCAATTTCACAAGTGGATATAGTCACAATTTGTTGTTTCTTTGAACTTCATGTAAAAGTCATAGCACCCATGTAGAAAACGAAACTTGTTATGCTCTTTCGATCATTTAGATCTCCACTTCAATCGTTGTCGCTATATCCAACAAGTTTAAATTCATCAGAAAATTAATAAAACATCCCAAAATTAATTGTATCTTTTATATATCAAAGAATCCGCATTGCCGCCTAAAAATGTGTCATGGTTGGTGACTCCATGAATCAACTAACCAGTCCAACTCCAAAAAAAATATCTGGTCTTGTACAAGTTAAATACCTTAAACTTGCAACAAGGCTCTTGAAAGTTGTAGAATCAATTTTCTCTCATTCCTCCTCCTTCGATAATTTTACTTTACATGACACGTGAGTATTCACATGCTGACAATTTTCTATTTTGAATTTTTTTAAAATCTCTCTTGCAAAACCTTCTTGAGATATAAAAACACTATCATTTCTTTGATTGATCTTCATGCGAAGATAATATGACATTAGACCATTATCCGTCATGTCAAACTCTTTGATCATTGTTTGTTTTAATTCCTCATACATACTCGGATTATTCCCGTAAAGATTAAATCATCAACATACAAACAAACAAATAAGACAGCTCCATTTTTACCCACCGTAACATAGAGAGAATGTTCATATGGGCATTTGACAAACCTATTTTTGAGGAAGTACTTGTCGATTCGAGTATTCCATGCTCTTGGAGCTTACTTCAGGTCGTACACTATTTTCTTCAGCTTCAATACCTTGTCTTCATTACCCTTTACAACATAGTCTTGAGGTTGTTCGACATAAATATCTTTTTCGAGAACTTCATTCAAGAATGTCGATTTCACATCTATTTGATAAATCTTTTATCTCTTCTGAGCTGTTAATAAAATAATCAATCAGATAGTTTCTAAACGGTCAACTAGAGCAAATACTTCATCATAGTCAATACCTGGACCTTGACTATATCATTTCGCTACTAACCTGACTTAATATTTCTCCACTTCTCCCTTTACATTCTTCTTTTCTTTGAAACTCACTTCACATCAATGAGTTTCTGGCCTTTCAGAATGATTGCTAGCTCTCATGCCTTGTTCTTCTCAATTGAGACAATCTATTCATCCATGGCAATCCTACACTTTTAATCTTTAATGGCTTTTTCAAATACTAAAGGCTCACAATCGACAAAGTGACAAAAAAGAGTTAGATCTTCACTTAGATTTCGTGTTAACTCATAAAGATCTTGAAGACTTCTCATACAAGGCTCTCTTTCACTTGAACTTCCACTTGAAGAAGATGAATGTGTATTTAATGTTGTTGGTGATCTTGGAAGTGTAGCGAATTCTTGAACTTCAATTCCTTGTTGCTCATCAAAGAAAGGAAAGAACTCATACTCATTTTTGTCTTAATCACTTCAATCTCAAGAATCTTCTTCATCAAACTCCACATCTTTACTAATATTTCTCTTCCCAAGACTTGGATCATAGAGCTTGTAGCCTTTGGAGCGTTGATGATAACGGATAAAAGATGTACTTCTTGCTTTTATCATCAAGCTTTAATTTCTATTGATCTGGGATGTGAACATAATTGATTCTTACAAACACTCTCAAATGAGAAGCGCTTGGTTTTCTTCCATTCCATACTTCTTGAGGTGTTTTGTCTGACAAGCTTCTCGTCGGGCACATATTGCATAGGTAAACAACACAATCAACAATTTATGTCCAAAACTCTTTCGTCATCTTCTTTGTCTTTAACATACTTCGAGCCATATTGAAAATGGTCTAACAAAAAACATATTTAAAACATTCATTAACCAAAATATATTATAGATTAACCATCTTCGATGCAAGATTAGCAAAGGGAATCAGATTATTAACATAAGTTCTCCACCATCTCCTGTCTTTTCCAAATTTAGAGAGATGGGAAGATTCTCACCCTCGCCGGAGAATTTTTTATGCCGGAGAATTCTAGTGGGAGGCGTGCTTCTCAGCCTTGACAGCTCAGTCTTCTGTTGCTGGCCAATTCGGGTTGTGATTTTCACCGTCTTCTTCGAATTTTACGAAGAATTATTAATGGCGGCTTCTGCTTTGTGCTTGATTTGAACGTTGCTTTAGTTGACTGCACATGTTGGTTAAGAGGAGATCTGGTCCAGAAAATATCGTTAAAGCCCCCGTTGTAGTTTTGCCCACAGCATCCACGCACAGCGAAGTTCAAGTCCGGTTCAGCCAACTGCTTGTTCAATGTTCAGTCAGTGCCACGACTGGTCAAGTCCAGCCAACACCTGGGCTCAAGCCCTTGTCCATTGCAGTCAATACCGGATTTGGCCCAAGCCTTGAATCGAAGCAGATTTTAGACTGGATTTTCAAACTAACTACCCAACAGGAAAACCCAGTTCACTGTAGGTCAAACTTAGCCCGCTTAACCTTGTATTCTCCTCGCGCTCCATCATGGGCTAGAATAGCCCATTGGACATCCATCCCACAGCTTCCTTGGTCACACCGCCCCATGTTCGAGTCCAGTAAGCGCATAAATTATCATTGGGCCATCACATATTCTAAATTATCACTGGGCTGTCACGTTATGCTTTTTGGGGCCATCACATTTCTCATCCATTTTCAACATGTTTGTTTTGAATTTAGAAACAAACCATAGTCATGGGAGGAGAGAGAGAGAGAGAGAGAGAGAGAGAGAGCATAACATCAAGCTTTCTGGGTAGATCTATGATATTACTCCAGCAATAGTCTTGTACAACCTCCCTGCACATGCAATATCCCACTATCCAATCATTAATCTCAACAGCAGCCAATAATCTTACACATCATCATCATCATCATCATCAGGAGATGATATTATCAAACTTTGCAGCTGCTAATGACTGCATTTCCTTCAAGATCCACATTACCTCCATTGTTACACAAGGAAGATCAGAGCAGAAACAGAGAGAAGACACCATGAAACATAGGACTTCAACTAGAAGCTTAAGATGGTGTGATTTTCTTCTATTAACTAAACCCCGTATAAGGAAAAAAAAAAAAAAGAGTAAATTACCTACATGTACAAACAGGGAAAGAGATGAACAGGCAAACAAAAAGAGAAAAATCAAGCTCTTGACCAACTGTCATTTCCCGACGATCTTCCTTTCTCGATGATTTAATGGCTCGATTCCTCTCCAAATACCTCGATATTGCAAATCGGGCATGCCTGTCGAAAACAAAGAGAGATCGTATATGAGCAGGGTGGACGATATAACGTTTTCGACGAAAACTAACTGAAAATATATGAAGCTGACTTTGTTGATGTTAAGCCATTTCGTGATGCAGTGATTATGATAGACATGCTTGCAGGGCAACGTTGTTTGTTTGTGGCCTCTTTTGTAACTCATCTGGCAAATCACACATCTGCCATTAAAACAAAATGATTGGGACCAAATTGTTAACTTGAAGAGAGAGAATGCGTCATAATCTACGAAAAACAGGTCCCAACAGGCAAAAAAACAAACATAAAAACATAAGAGAATACGATTACAACCATTCTTATAGCCCGGTTTCAGGCAAAATGTCAAAGAAACAGGTCCCAAAAAGCCAAAAACATGCGCAAGGACAGAAATTCCCATCCCTGGCAATGT
>CM039510.1:47496422-47508214 GCA_022432975.1 Begonia masoniana
TGGAGCACTTGTCTTGGCCGGGTTCTAACGGCTCGGGAAAAAAAGACCCCATTCCCCGAATGATGGCGGATTTTCTCGCCCACTCGCCGGGCGAAATCCTCGAAAAACCACAATAAAAGTAATTGAATAAAATATTTTATGATTAATTTTATATTTGCATTATGATAATGCGTTATAAATTTAAAAAAACTCATTGATTATTATTCCAATTTAAATTACATATATGTGATATGTGTGAGATTAAATTTTAAAAGAATCAATCACAATTAGTCCATAACTTATATTTGAAGTATATGATCTCTCAAATTAATAAAGGTCATAAATACATTCACTTCGTTTAAGAAGCATAGTCATATCCCGAATCTATATGTAGTGACATAAAGTGATTCTAATTTTATAATATGATTATATAGGATTTAACCAGATGAATGTTATTGTTTTTCAATATCCGTTTTTAAATGAAGAACAATTTATTTATCATAATGATGGTTATATATGTATGATTTTAATTTATTGTATTTAGTAGACTTCTATTTCATTTCAATTTATTCTTTGATTTACTCAGTATAGTTGTAACGATTCGTGATTTGCCTATACTCAGCTCATTCGAGGTTAGCCCCGCAATCCAAGGTTTGTCTCACAATTGCACTCATGGACTTTTCCCCCCTCGAAAGGGAATTTCATGTCTTCCATAGGTTTCGAACCCTGACCCTCCAGGCTAAAATACCATAGTCATAGAAACCTAGTACCAATTAAGAAGGGGGAAAAGTTCATAAGTGCGATTGCGGGGTAGCTCAATTGGTACTAGGTTTCAACGAACATGGCACTTTAGCCTGGAGGGCCACGATTCGAAACCTATGAAAGACATGAAATTCCCTTTCCAGATGGGGAAAAGTCCATGAGTGCGATTGCGGGGTGTGATGACCCGACTTGACACGTATGTGGTTGAACAACTCATTCTCCGCCTCAGAGGCAGTGCCTGATTGTTTGGGGTCGGAGATGGGTTAAAACTCCACGAATCCCAGAGGGTTGGGCCGGAGGGTTCAACGAAAACTCCGCGGATCCCAGAGGGTTGGGCCGGAGGGTTCGGTCGTTGAAAGTCGGGTCGTCAATATCCCACATCGCTTGGGAAGTATGTGGAAATGAAACATATGTAAAGAGACTCTCCCAATATAGCAAGACGCGTTTTAGAGCACAATTGACAACGGATCCCATAAGAACTCCGAAGTTAAAAGTGCTTCGGCGAGAGCAATTCCAGGTTGGGTGATCTTCCGGGAAGTTCTCGCCAAACAAATCCGTGAGCGGAGGATATTGGGCTACGGCCCAATCCCCAGAGCGGACAATATCTTGCTGGGAAAAGGGGTCGTTACACGGGGCAAACCTCGAATTGCGGGACAAACCTCGGGTGAGCCGAGTATAGACAAATCCCGGATCGTTACAATAGTTTTGTATGAATTACATTACATAAGCCTTGTATTTTGAGAATAAATTAAATGAGTAGCTAAGAATGCTACATTGATACAATGAAATCCATAATACAATATTCCCTTGTTTGTTAGTTAATGGATTGAATAATTAGCGTGCAAATTCATAAATGTTATGAATTAATTATTCAATTAAAAACTAATGATAGTCAATGATAAAAATGTAATATGAGAGGTTAACGGATTTTATACCTAGATCTATTACGAATCTTAATGGATAATTAATACATATGTAATGACTATATCAATGAATATTACTTTGAGTAAATATACTCCATAATTCTAAGAGTGCAACTCTAGATATTTAGTAGAATTACTCTATAGTTAATAATTGTGTTAATTAATATAAAAAGTTTATATTAACTAACAAATATTGTTAGAACTTAGAACTATAGATCCATCGGTCTCTCTGTCAACTTATATCACTATTTCCATGTTATAAGAATAAACATATAAATGATTAATTATATATAAACACTCAAATGAATATATTATTATTCAAAATATATAAATAGTTTTTATATTTTGAATTCAAAATAAAATATCTCATTAGATGAGATTGTTTTAAGGGATTAAAATTAGATTTGAAGAATTTCATCAGATAAGATTTCATCTTCAAATTTAAATTGAAGTTTGTTATTTAATAAACTGAAAAATCATATTTTTGAAATTTGATTTAAAAGTAGATCTGAATAATCTCATATGATGAGATTATCTTGAAAAATTATTTTCATAAATATATTCTAAAAACTATTTTTAGATTATATGATTAATTGATAAATTTGATTTATTAGATAAATCAACTGCTAGTCAAATCTAGTTGATAAGATTTATTTTTTAAAAATTAGTTTTTATTAAAATAAATCTGAAAAATTATTTTTAAAATAGATCTATAAAATTGTCAAATGTGATTTGGCAGAAAACAGAGAGAAAATAAGAGATAGATATCTAATCCATTTGAGAGAAAATGTGTGACCTTTCCGTATTCGGTTTTAGGAAAACGTTTTCTAAGATCGAAAAGAGACGTCTCATGTGTTGAGGACATGTCTCGTCACAAATATAAGAGTATTTTATTCTCGTAAGTTTGATGCTCACACGTCAAGAAATTTAAGTGAAAAGATTTTAAGAGAAGACTCGATGGTTTTCAAGTCTTCGAAAAACACTTGATTCTGAGTTAATGTTGTTAAGATCAGACGGTAGTACCTAAGTAAAAACGTTTCTCAAAAAGGTATTTTCTTTATTCTACTATAATCTAAATATAATATTTTTCTTAATGTAAATTGTTTACATTTTGAAAAATACATATTTCTTAAAAATATTTTCTTTTAGACTAACAATTCAACTTATGGTTATTTGTAATTTTAAAATAGTTTTAAAGTCACAATGGTAATGCATATCACTATTATTATGAATAAGAGTGAATTTAGTGTTGGTTTTGATGGTCCCTACGCATGGCAGAATTCAGTGTTATTCATAATAATAGTGACATGTTTTACCTCTATGATTTTAAAACTATTTTAAAATCACAAATAACCATAAATTGAATCGTTAGTCTAAAAGAAAATATTTTTGAGAAATATGTATTTTTTTCAAAATGTAAACAATTTACATTAAGAAAAAAATATTAGATTATAGTAGAATAAATAAAATACCTCTTTGAGAAACGTTTTTACTCAGGTACTCCCGTCTGATCTTAACAGCCTTAACTCAGGATCAAGTGCTTACCGAAGACTTTGAAATCATCGAGTCTTCTCTGAAAATTTTTTCACTTAAATTCCCTGACGTGTGGGCGTCCAGCTTACGAGAACAACACACTCTTATATTTGTGGAGAGACGTGTTCTCAACACATGAGACGTCTCTCTTCAATTTTAGAAAATGTTTTTCTAAAATCAAATCCAAGAAAGGTCATGCATTTTCTTTCAAAAGGATTAACTCTCTAATTCTTGAAAACTCTCATTCTTCTCTTCTCTATTTAAAAATCGTATTGTTCCCTTTATTTATAGATCTAAAAAAAAATACTAATCAAATCTCATCAAATTAGATTTTTCAAATCTAAATGAAAAAATTTGCCTAATCAAATCTCATATGATCAGATTTTTTAAATCTAAAATAAATCTTACCTAATCGAATATCATCTGATCAGATTTTTCAGATCCACATTCTAAATCAAATTTAAAGAATCTATTTTAAAAATAAATCTTACATAATCAAATGTCATTTCAGTTTTTCCAAATCTAATTTAAATTCCTTAAAATAATCTCATCTAATGAAACATTTAATTTTTTGAATTTAAAATATAAAAATTATTTATATATTTCGAATCATTTGAGTGTTTATAAATGATTAATCATAATTAATCATTTTTATATTTATTCTTGTAACATGAAAATTAAATAGTGATATAAGCAGAGGACCGATAGACCTATAGTTTTAAACTCCAATAATATTTGTTAATTAATATAAACTATTTATATTAAATAACATAATTATTAACTCTAGAGTAATTCTACTAAATATCTAGAGTTGCACTCTTAGAACTATAGAGTATATTTACTCAAAGTAATATCCATTGATATAGTCATTACATATGTATTAATTATCCATTAAGATTCGTAATAGAGCTAGGTATAAAATCCGTTAACCTCTCATATTACATCTTTATCCTTGACTATCATTAGTTCTTAAATAAATAATTAATTCATAACATTTATAAATTGCGCGCTAATTATTCAATCCCTTAACTAACAAACAATGGAATCTTGTATTCTGGATTTCACTATATCAATGTTAGTATTATTAGCTACTCATTTAATTTATTCTCAAAATACAAGGCTTATGTAATGTAACTCATACAAAACTTTACCGAGTAAATAAAAAAATAAATTAAAATGAAATAGAAGCCTACTAAATACAATGAATTAAGATCATACATATATGACTATCATTATAATAAACTTAATTTTTCTGCATTTAACGGATATTATAATAACAATATAAATTATATAATTTCATTTGGTTCAGTTATATATAATCATATTATATAAAATACAATCACTTTATGTCCCTACATATATAGTCGAGATATAACTATACGTTCTTAACGAAATGAATTGTATTTATGATTTTATTAATTTGAAGATCTTATACTTCAAATATAAGTATTGGACTAATGTGATTATTTCTTTTTAAATTTAATCTCACATATATCCTGATATACGTAAATTTAAAATTGTACCAAAAATCAAAAAAATTTCTTTAAATTTATAAAGCATATCGAATATATAAAACATAAAAATTATTTATTAATTATAACAATAAAAATATTCATTACATTTACTTGTTGAGCATATTATTCTCAACGGTTATAACCATCAAAAGCAACCCAAAAGGCAGGTGTTGCCTCAGTAACAGTGGCCCAATGCTTTTTCTATGGCGGAAGATCCAATCATAATTTCTGCCAACTGTAAGTTTAGCTAGAGCACAAAAGTTCAGCAATGGGCTCTCTTGTTTCTGCAGGTGAAGAAAAATCCCTTCTAAACATTAAAATTTTTGCACTTCTACGTGAAATCATCCATAGTTTATGAAGCTTCGTTCGAAAGATTGAACTTTATCAGAAATTAGCTTTGACGGCTGACTGGTTATTCCGGTGAAAACGACTCTGATCTCAAAATCTTTTTGAAGAGAATATTGTTAATGCAACGATGTGTTGACATTATATTTTTGGCAAAAGATTATTTTTGGTTATATATCTTTTTGGAAATTATATTCTTTTGGAATATATATTATTCTATCCTTCTATTTTGGAGATAATATTTGGCAGAATATTTCGTCAATTCAAATGTGATTTGCTGGAAAAGGAATCGTAACAAACATGGTTCATATCCCTAATTATTTGGGATACTTTACTAAAGCGTCATTCAAAGTGTCACTGCGCTAAATTTGTGTGGCAGTGATTTTCGGATCCTTTGCTGATTTCGTGGGATATTATTATTTGAATGAATAGTCTGTTTCAAGAATATATTGTAGAGAGAAACAGAGCCGCACCAGCACTTAATATAAAAGTCTTCTCTTTGTATGTTGAAAAGTGTCGACGCCATTATTCTGGAGTGTGGAATTTTTCTATTCATTTGGGCGTCTTTATTTCTTCACCCACGTTTCTGTGTGGTGTATGTGATTATTGATTCGGTCTTGTCAAAGACTGGTTTGTTGAAGCCTTTTCTGGGTGATCCTATCCTAAGACATTGTCAAGCGTCACAGATAGTGTCATAGGAGTTTATTCTTGTGATCTTCATTATTATCCATTCTTGAGAGGAGACTGCCTTGGAACTCTGGAGGAGTTCTATTTATTGACAAGGGGAGCTTGTCATCTTTATCGTGGGCAAGGGGAGCTTGCCATACACGGATTCCGGGAGGAGTCATCTTTGACAAGGGGAACTTGTCGTATTTAGATCTCGGGAGGGATCGTTTCAAAGTCGAGGGGAGCTCGCAAAACAGTTTCACTTGTGAAGGTTGAAGGAGGCGGCATCAAAGATAAGAGGGAGTCTTATTTTGTTTTAGTTCGAATGTCTTGTAACCTTGTTTGAACTTGTGAAATGTTTTCATATCTGGGCGTGGCCCCGCAGATGTAGGCTGATTGCCGAACTGCGTTAACAACCTCCTGTGTCGTTAATTTCCGCATTTTAATATTGTCCTATATCGTATTTATAACTGGTGTCACACGAAGTGTTATAACACTTTATAACACCGAGTCACTAACCTTGATCTTTCAAATATGAATCGGTCTTCGGCGACCTGACAACTCCATTTCTTCCCCTCATTTTCCAATCGCTGCCGCAGGGTTCTTTCAAAAGGGTCCAACTGCGAGAGTCGGAAGGTTGGAAGAACCATTCGGTCGGCGTCAACCTTCTGGCGTCCGGTTCTAAAGAAGGTTGGAGAGACGACTGTCATTCTTCGAAATCACGTGGACAGATAGGTCATTTCCTTCAAAACTTTCGTTGGGCCGAACTGATTGTAGGCCCAATTAACTTTCACCTAATGACACAGTACGACAACAACCATGTGGACTCCAAATTCTGACCAATCATTATTCCTCGTTTGATCTTAACCGGTCCGGCTAACTTTGGTTGACTTTAAACATTGCTTGTAATCCAGACCATCAAAGGGAACCACCATGGCCCACAATCACATGGTCGAAAGCGAAAGTTCTCATTTATGACCAGTGCATTTAATTATTTTTTAGTTAATTAAAATAATTTTATAATAAATTAAGGATATTTTAGTGGTTGAATTCGGGTAGACTTGCAGTTGGTCAGGATAAGAAAGAACAAACTAACCAGTCAACGTCAATGCTTAGTTATCTTCTTCAAGAATTGAGAAGTGATTCACGACACTAATCATGGGTTAGCAGAGGATTATGGTGGTTAGTTCTAAATAAATAAACATCCCTCCTTGCAAATTGTCGTCTTCTTCATCTTCATCTTCTTCTTCTTCTTCTTCTTCTTTCTCTCTCTAGAATTGCTTGAGATGTTGGTCTTATTCTTTGCAGTGTCTTTCTCTGCTCTTCCTTTCACTCTGTATATTCCTCCATTGAGAAGCTTGAGCCTGTTCGTAGAGACGATGGATGAACTAGTGAGGGAACTTCTGCTCTACTCCACTTCTATTTATCCACCTGTGCGTCTTGCGTGGTTTAGGTTCTTGGATTTTCTTGATTTTTTCAACTCCAGGTAGTATTTTTTTTTTTCTTTTTTTTCTCCTTTTGAAAATTATTTATTTCTGTAATAATAATGTATGTATTCATGTTCTATGAGATGAGGCTGGAATTGGCTTCCCCTCCTGTTTTTGTGGTGATTGTAAATGTTGGTGTCTTGAATGCGGATTAACATTTTCTGGGTTATGTTTTTTATGTTTTGGAGATTTCTCATTTTGGTATGGTTAATTTTGTTAAAACTTGACTGAATGCAAAGGCTTTAGGAACCAAACAATGTCCAAGGTTCTTGGTTTTACTGTATCAACAATGGCGGACATGTCTTTCCCTGCCTAAATAGATATCTTCCTTCTTCACTTGCTCGACCTTCTCCTTTCCTTCAAGAACTTCTGTCTCCGAAAACCAATAATAACACCATAATTAAGCAATTAAAATTCCCATATTTTGTGGGTTCAAATTCAGAATATAGCTCTTAAGCTGCCCTGGCATTGGAATAAGAGGGCAATTGGTGGGTTTTTCGGAACAGATGTTGCAACTAGGAAGACAGGTTTTTGGAGAAATAAAAAATATAAAGCAGAGACGAAGGAGTTGGTGAGAAATCTATTTTATTGAAATGATTTTGGAAATTGACTTGGAAATGGCTAGAATATAATTATTTGGTACATGTATAAAATAATATATGAACTAACACTTAATGAATCATCTAAGTATACGAACTAATGTACCCACATATACATGGATTTCAACTCTCTATGTGACTCTTCATAAATACATAGACTCTAAAAAAAACATATTTAAAATGTACATTAATCAAAATTTATTTTTTAAATTAATTTTATATTTTTAACATTCTCTCTTAAATTTAATTCTTTGTAACTCTGAGTATCATCATTAGCTTGCTGAAAATGTCATATTTGAGAGGCTTTGTAAAAATATCAGCAACTTGATCATCGGTATTTACATACTTCACTTGCACTTCACTCTTCGCAATGCAGTCACGAAAAAAATGATACCTCGTATTTATATGTTTGTTTCTATCATGAAACAGAAGATTCTTCATCAATCAAATAGCTGACTTGTTGTCAACAAAAATCTTTGTAGCTTCTTCTTGTGATATTTGTAACTCTTTCAACAGCTTTCTCAACCATATAACATGACATACAAAATGTAGCTGCAACATATTTAGTTTCACAAATGGATATAGTCACAATTTGTTGTTTCTTTGAACTCCATGTAAAAGTCGTAGTACCCAGGTAGAAAACGAAACTTGTTATGTTCTTTCGATCATTTATATATCTACTTCAATCGTTGTCACTATATCCAACAAGTTTAAATTCATCAGAAAATTAATAAAGCAGGCCAAAATTAATTGTAC
The DNA here is from genome assembly GCA_022432975.1 of Begonia masoniana. Classification (NCBI taxonomy): domain Eukaryota; kingdom Viridiplantae; phylum Streptophyta; class Magnoliopsida; order Cucurbitales; family Begoniaceae; genus Begonia; species Begonia masoniana. Next base: position 47,504,987 of record CM039510.1, read on the forward strand.
TTTTGATATATCAAAGAATCTGCTTTGCTGCCTGAAAATGTGTCATGGTCGGTGACTCCATGAATCAACTGACCAGTCCAACTCCAAAAATAATATATGGTCTTGTACAAGTTAAATACCTTAAACTTCCAACATGGCTCTTGAAAATTGTAGAATCAATTTTCTCTCATTCCTCCTCCTTCGATAATTTTACTTCACATGACACATGAGTATTCACATGCTGACAATTCTCAATTTTGAACTTTTTTAGAATCTCTCTTGTAAAACCTTCTTGAGATATGAAAATACCATCATCTCTTTGATTGATTTTAATGCGAAGATAGTATGACATTAGACCATTATCCGTCATGTCAAACTCTTTGACCATTGCTTGTTTTAATTTCTCGTACATACTCGAATTATTCCTGTAAAAATTAAATCATCAACATACAAGCAAACAAATAGCCTCGAGGTTTTTCGACGTAAACATCTTCTTCGAGAACTTCATTTAAGAATGTCGATTTGACATCTATTTGATAAATCTTCCATCTCTCCTAAGCTGCTAGTAAAATAATCAACCAGATAGTTTCCAAACGGGCAACTGAAGCAAATACTTCACCATAGTCAAACCTGGACCTTGACTATATCATTTCCCCATTAACCTGACTTTGTATTTCTCCACTTCTTCCTTTGCATTCTTCTTTTCTTCGAAGACTCACTTCACATCAATAAGTTTCTGGCCTTTCAGAATGATTGCTAGCTCTCATCTCTTGTTCTTCTCAATTAAGACAATATATTCATCCATGGCAATCCTAACAAAAGAAAGTTAGATATTCACTTAGATTCTGTGTTAACTCATAAAGATTTTGAAGACTTCTCATACGAGACTCTCTTTCACTTGAACTTCCACTTGAAGAAGATGAATGTGTATTTAACATTGTTAGTGATCTTGGAAGTGTAGTGGATTCTAGAACTTCACTTCTTTATTGTTCCTCAAATAAAGAAAAGAACTCATACTTATTTTTGTCTTAATCACTCCAATCTTAAGAATCTTCTTTATCAAACTTCACGTATTTATTAATATTTCTCTTCCCAAGACTTTGATCATAGAGCTTGTAGCCTTTGGAGCGTTGATGATAACGGATGAAGATGTACTTCTTGCTTTTATCATTAAGTTTTGATCTCTATTGATCTGGGACGTGAACATAACTGATCCTTCCAAACACTCTCAAATGAGAAGCACTTGGTTTTCTTCCACGTCATGCTTCTTGAGTTGTTTTGTCTCACAAGCTTCTCGTCGGACACTTATTGGATAGGTAAACAACAGATTCAATAATTTATGCCCAAAACTCTTTTGGCATCTTCTTTGTCTTTAGCTGACTTCGAGCTATATTGAAAATGGTCTAACCAAAAAACATATTTAAAACATACATTAACCAAAATATGTTATATATTAACCATCTTCGATGCAAGATTAGCAAAGGGAATCAGATTATTAATATAAGTAACTTCTACACTATCTCCTGTCTTTTCCAAATTTAGAGAGATGGGAAGCTTCTCTCCCTTGCCGGAGAATTTTTTATGCCGGAGAATTCTAGTTGGAGGCGTGCTTTTCAGCCTCAGCAGCTCGTTCTTCTGTTGCTGGCCAATTCGGGTTGTGATTTTCACCATCTTCTTCGAATTTTACAAAGAATTATTAATGGCGGCTTCTGCTTTGTGCTTGATTTGAACGTTGCTTTAGTTGACTGCACATGTTGGTTAAGAGGAGATCTGGTCCAGAAAATATCGTCAAAGCCCCCGTTGTAGTTTTCCCCACTGCATCCACGCACAGCGAAGTTCAAGTCCGGTTCAGCCAACTGCTTTGTTCAGTCAGTGCCACGACGGGCAACTCCAGCCAACGCCTGGGCTCAAGCCCTTGTCCATTGCAGTCAATACCGGATTTGGCCCAAGCCTTGAATCGAAGCAGATTTTAGACTGGGTTTTCAAACTAACTACCCAACAGAAAAACCCAGTCCACTGTAGGTCAAACTTAGCCCGCTTAACCTTGTATTCTCCTCGCGCTCCATCAAGGGCTAGAATAGCCCATTGAACGCCCAGCCCACAGCTTCCTTGGTCGCACCGCCCCATGTTCGAGTCCAGTAAGTGCATATATTATCATTGGGCCATCACATATTCTAAATTATCACTGGGCTGTCACGTTATGCTTTTTGGGGCCATCACATTTCTCATCCATTTTCAACATGTTTGTTTTGAATTTAGAAACAAACCATAGTCATGGGAGGAGAGAGAGAGAAGGAGAGGGAGAGAGAGAGAGAGAGAGGGAGAGAGAGAGAGAGCATAACATCAAGCTTTCTGGGCAGATCTATGATATTACTCCAGCAATAGTCTTGTACAACCTCCATGCACATGCAATATCCCACTATCCAATCATTAATCTCAACAGCAGCCAATAATCTCACACATCATCATCATCATCATCATCATCAGAGATGATATTATCAAACTTTGCTGCTGCTAATGACTGCATTTCCGTCAAGATCCACATTACCTCCATTGTTACACAAGGAAGATCACAGCAGAAACAGAGAGAAGACACCATGAAAGATAGGACTTCAACTAGAAGCTTAAGATGGTGTGATTTTCTTCTATTAACTAAACCCCGTATAAGGAAAAAAAAAAAAAAAAGAAGAGTAAATTACCTACATGTACAAACAGGGAAAGAGATGAACATGCAAACAAAAAGAGAAAAATCAAGCTCTTGACCAACTGTCATTTCCCGACGATCTTCCTTTCTCGATGATTTAATGGCTCGATTCCTCTCCAAATACCTCGATATTGCAAATCGGGCATGCCTGTCGAAAACAAAGAGAGATCGTATATGAGCAGGAGGGACGATATAACGTTTTCGATGAAAAATAACCGAAAACATATGAAGCTGACTTTGTTGATGTTAAGCCATTTAGTGATGCAGTGATTATGATAGACATGCTTGCAGGGCAACGTTGTTTGTTTGTGGCCTCTTTTGTAACTCATCTGGCAAATCACACATCTGCCATTAAAACAAAATGATTGGGACAAAATTGTTAACTTGAAGAGAGAGAATGCGTCATAATCTACGAAAAACAGGTCCCGACAGGAGAAAAAACAAACATAAAAACATAAGAGAATACAATTACGACCATTCTTATAGCCCGGTTTCAGGCAAAATGGCAAAGAAAAACAGTCCCAAAAAGCAAAAACATGCTTTTT
>CM039510.1:47508314-47566913 GCA_022432975.1 Begonia masoniana
GGGGTCTCAGTCTACTTCGTTCTAATCAATTAAATTTAAAAACCTTAAAGGTGAATTGGATAACTTTCTTCTAACAAAAGTCATGAACAGTCAACTCTAGCTTAATTAAGTTAGTTCTTTAGGAACAAATCGATAGAAATGAAGGTCTAACTACATCCAACGCTTACTATGTCCGAATTCCGGCCATGATGCTTTACTTCGTGTCTTAATACCTTCGTTCCATAGTTCAAGTTAAAAACTGAAGGGAATGGATAACTTTAGTTTTAAACAACAAGTCATGGAACAGTCAACCCTCATGTGCTTGATATGTTCTGTTCTTTTACAACAAATGATTGAAGCGAAGCGGTCTTATATTTCATCAACGCATTACTAAGTCTTAATACGAGTCCAGAAGCTTATTGGGTTCCGCGATTACACTTTTTCTCACACTTCAAGTGAAAACCTGAAGGTGCAATTGATAACTTTGGTTCTACAAAAAGTCATTGTAACAGTCAACCTCATTTGCTTGATACGTTCAGTTCTGTGAACAAATCGATTGAAGAGAAGGTTCTTATACTACATCAAACGATTTACTAAGTCCTAATTACACGTCCATGAAGGTACTGTGTCCTCAATACACTTCGTTCTCATCACTTCAAGTAAACCTTGCGGGTAACATGATAACTTTTTTTTTTTTTTTTTTTTTTTTTTTTTTTTTTTTTATGAGCGGTTAAAAATACATTGCTGTAAGAGCACCAATATAATAAAGCTCCAATCTTTCTGAGCTCACGAGAACGAAAGAGCAGAAATTTCCCTCCTTTCTTCAACACTATAACTAAAGAGCATAAATATTTTCGGGGTAATAGACGTCAGTCAGTAAAGTTCCAACACATAGAACCAAACAGAAAGACAGAAAAATCTTAGAATCAGCAGAAGAAGATAAAATGACGGAACGCCAGAAACCGACCGACGCAATAGGCAAACAAAAATGGCCAAAAAAATATAACTCACCCAGAAAAAAGAAAAAGGAAACCAAGACAATAGTTCTTAGACTTTCCAACAATCGCCATAAACGACGCACGAAAACAAGCTAAAAAATCAAAAAAGAGAAAGCAAAGCAAAGCTCTGCATTTTCCAAGTGAGAGAGATAGTGGTTACATGAAGTTAGGAGCAAAGAGTAAGTTCCAAGCTCAGCAACACAGAGTGGAGCCCTCTCTGTCCCTTCTCTGTCCGTATCTGAGTGCAAGTTTGTAGAGAGAGAGAGAGAGCGGAAATGGGTATTTTTATTCTTTGTCGATGTTCATTTGTTTCTGCTTCTCCCTCTGTATTTCCATGGATTATATGAACTGAGGATGCTTTTATGCTGGGAGACAGACAACGTCCTATCTAGTATCTATTCCAGTACCATTTTTTTTTTAATTCTATTACGCAATTAATCTTCATTCCCTATCAATTGCTCATAATCTCAGCTGTCAAGAGGGATTAAGGTAAGGAATGTCCTTCCAAAAACGACCAAAATATGGACAGAAAAAGAGTCTTCTTTGTCTGTCTTTAACAATTCATTTATCCATTCAATTTTCATCAATAAAAATCAAGATTTTTTTGAACTATTCCCCATAATTGGCTCAGTTACAAAGTAATTAGATACACCCAAGAAATTATTAGTGGAATGTCATTCTCGAAGAACGAAGAAATCGCTGATGGTGAAGTTTTGGCTTAAAAAAAAGTGAAGAAAATACGAGGCAAATTCAGTGTATGGGGTAAGAGACGATGGGTAGGAGCTCGATAAAAGTAAAATTAATTAAATATTTTAAAAATAAATAAAAATATAAACAGAAAAAAGAAAGAAAGAGTAATCAAATCAAAGCAGAGAAATCCAAAATAGAAAAGGGCAAAATAGTAAAGCCGCTTCCACAGCCGGTAAGATCTGTAGCAGCCGCATTTACCAGAAATCAATCGGGGTATGTACAATCTTGACCGTACAACTGTACATGATCTTCAAAGGTGTCTGATCCCTACAATTTGTTCACCTAGAAATCCCCAAAGGGTTTTTTGGTCCCCCACCACCACAGGCTAATAAATTATTAAATAATTAGTTTAATTAATATTATTTATTTTTATAATTTTTTTTTTTTTTTTTGTGCGGGGAAGATAAGGTTAAAGTAAGTGGAAAGATGAAACTCTGGTCCAACTCTTTGAAGACCCAACTCAACCCGTCCCCCCTTTAGTCTCTCAAGAAAACATTTAATAAAAATGATAATATTTATTGGATAAAAACTATAAAAAAAAAAAAAGAGATTGGTGACTGGGAGATGAGCTGTGGGGGAATTAAAAACTGGGAAATTAGGCGCAGTAAATGTCGGAAGTGGAAGGTATAGAGCAACAGAACCAGCCGACCGCCATTAAAGCAAGAATTTGCTTTCGATTGTGGTCAGCTAGGGTGCGAATGTTTGGTCGAGGAATGGGTCAAAGAAAGGAAGCGATGAGCTAAAGAGAGAAGAGAACAAATGAATTCCTGTTCTATCCATAATGTACTGTTCGTATAATTAATATGCATGTTCTTTTAAATGATTCGTCGTCTTTGCCAGCGTGGATGGAGTAAATGCCAGCATGGATATAACCTTTTTTCATTCCTGCTACAAGAGACCTAGTTTGCACGCAAGGTATTTAAGAACGAGAGAGAGGATGGTCAAAGCTTAACAAAATTGTTAGAAATCAAACTATAACAAAAATAAATAAAAATATAAATACAAGTGAAACACTAAATTTACATGAACATCAAAGTAAAATCACGAATTTTAAGACTATAGTTTACATTAATTCACAGATAAGATAAAACCTTAATGAAATCTATTGCTCTGGTTCAAATAGATTTCAGATCACACGATAAATCTAGATTAATACCATGATTTAGGTTTAAGTCATATTCGAATCTGAGTTGAGGGATAACAATTGGCAAAAGAAACCCACCACTTTTTGACCAAACTCACTACAATTAAAGAGATTATGTTCTTTAAGGGGCACCTAAAAGAATCTAGAGAGTGATTTATGCAGTTTCTAGAACACTTAAACATGATTAGTCTACAAAAAAAAATGCAATTAGCTATAATAACTTCAATCTTGCACGTAAAATGAGCCAAAACACTATTTTTTTTTTGAGTGAGATGTAAGAAATGTAATGAAGAGAAATGCTGCCTAACTTTATAGCAATACTAATTCAAGACAAACAGCTTTATTGACACGCTATGATTGATAGTGTTATTTGCTAAAGAAAAACAAATATTGGCAACATTGACTATGTGCTGTACGATCTTAAAATCAGTCACTACCCTTTATTTAATTATCACGTCTCCCAAGATATATTAGAATTCAATGTCTCCCAAGACCAATTCTACAGCTCTTTATCTATCCTCAGGACCAATATAAATATAACCACCTTCTAAAAGCAGTTTAAAGTAGTAATAAATAAAGAAGAGATGGGGAACAAAAACAGGTAACACACCAGGAGAACTTGTCACCTCAAATAATTCGCTGAAGTAAATGTATGTGTATTAGCAAGAGCTTTAAACTAGGCCTCGCAAAACCTACTCAGAATCCTTCTTTTGTTGTGTAGCATCGTCCTGTTTGGTACCTATACATCAACATTGAAAGGTATCTTCTAGCAGGCACTTACTCCATCAACATTGAAAGAGATTATTGATGAAGCATTTAAGGAAATGCCTATTATAGTGGATATCATGAAAGATAAGGAAAAAGTATCATGATTCAGGCAAGATTAATGAAAATTATAATCATCACTTAGATCAGTAAACAAAACTAGAGAGGTCAAAATCTCTCAGATCATTTAATAAACTTGAGAAAATAACAGTGGCGAATAAGGCCACACAAATGAATCGTGTCATCAAAATAGTTCAATACTAAATTTAGTTTTGGGATTTACTCCCTCCGGTAACTGAATTATTGAAGGAAAATTGTGCCCGACAAAGTCCTCATACCTCATAAGGTTTTCATCACCATCTCAAACTAAATGTTAGGGTAATTTTTCAGCTTAAGCGCCGCCTGATCCATATTTCTTTCCCAACACGAGCAGCTGTAACTTATCGTAACCTGCAAGCACACCAGCACCGGCAACAGCACGGAGAATGTTTGCTCCAGCACCCTTGAAGAGAGACTTTGCACCCTCGTTCTTCAAAATCTGAGAAAATGCATCAAACGAGCCCTTGTACTTGACTGCTTCACCAGAAGTCATCATCATTCTTCTGCGAACAGTGTCAATTGGGTATGATGCAAGGCCAGCACCATTGGTGATGAGCCAACCAAGGGCAAAGCTAGCGAAGAAGCTATCCTGTAATTAAAAAAATATATATTAATTACTTTCAAAGACAATAAGTTACTTTTAAAGTAAATGAGTAATTATTCCACAAACCATTCCAATCAACCCAAAAATATTACATATTTTTAATTGGAGTTCCCGGAAAAAAATAAAAGGAAGAGAGATCTGCAATTCCTTGCCCCGCTTCAAATGATGAGAAAATACAACAAATGTTCATAAACTTTTACAAACCAATTAGTTACATTATATATTTTTAATTGGAGTTCCAGGAGAAAAAGAAAAGAAACAAATTTGCTATTCCTTGCCCATGCTTCAAATTATGAGAGTATTTAGCACATACGACAAAAATGGACTTAAAACTTTTATAACCAACTAGTTACTGTATTGTTGTAGAATACAAGTTATTTAGCTCGTGCATTTAGTGATGAATACAACACTATGATAAGCCTCTAATACAATATATCTATGTAAGAAGATCTAATGGAGTACGGGAGGGCAAAAAAGGGAATGTGGGAGAGAATCAATTCAATCACAATTAGTTTTTGCTGAGGTGTTGGAGGAGGTGATATATTGTAGTACGGAGAGGAGTGGCTAATGAGAAATTGAATTGAGAATTAGGGAAGCACCATCCTCCCGTATTAGCTCTCTAGTCTATTAACAGCTTTCTGACTGGAAGAAATTGGATTCTGGGTTTGATTATTGTGCTTTTATCAAGTAATTTTGCTAGTTTTCATATTTTGATCTTAATCACACTATACACAAGAAATACCCACTAGCAATCATGATACAAAGGGACATCACAAGTGTAACAGAAAGATGTTTTCAGCTAATAAAGGCACAGCCATTAACAAATTGTTTCAGCCATCAGTTGTAAAGATAATGGAATACAAAAAGTAAGAGATGAGCTGACCTGTAACGATCCAGTCAAAAGAACTGGCTTCAGGGAGTCGTACATTCCAAAGTACAGACCACGATACACAATGATACCAACACAAGAAATATTGAATCCACGGTAAAGACCAGCAATACCATCAGATTGTAATGTCTTTCTGTAGACATCAACCAATCCATTGAACTGCCTTTCTCCACCCTTCTTCGCAGCTTTAGAATCATTGGCCAAACGAGTACGAGCATAATCAAGAGAGTAGACAAATAGAAGGGATGAAGCCCCAGCAGCACCACCAGATGCCAAGTTGCCAGCAAACCATTTCCAGTAACCATCCCTGTCTTTTTTGAAGTTGAAAAGCCTCTTAAAGTAATCTTTAAAAGCAAAGTTCAAGGCCTGAAAAAAATTTCAGATATTATTACATTACAGGTGTTAAAGAAAGATGACCTAAAAACAAACAGAGAAAAGAAGTGAAAGAACTAATTACTTGAGTGGGAAAGTAACGAATGACATTAGCAGTATTCCCCCTCCACAATGAAACGACACCTTCATCCTTAATTGTTCGACCAAAGCAATCACCAATTCCTTTGTAAGGTTCCGAAAGTCTGCCAGATTTTATCATTTCATCCTGGTTCTGAATTAAAAGCTTCACACGTTCAATTGGAGCAGCTGCAGTTTTGGACACAGCAGCAGAGACTCCACCCATGAGGAAATCAATTACAAAGGTGCTTTTCTCTTTTGGGGCCGCGACAAAAATTGGAGAAGCAGTCGACACAACACTAGAGAGATCAACGCCATTTCTACTTGATGGCACCAAAGAATGCTGCAACGCACCATTGGAGTAGTTTCCAAATGCCGCATGTCTCTGGTAGACGGCAGATCTTCGGAATCCAGCATCACAACCATAAAAACTGGGGGAAACACTGGACCGGAGGTGGAACTGGCCTGCTACCTTCTGAAAAACAGTGGGATGTTGACCTTGATCAACCATTTTCACCTTCTCTGCGACAAGACATATTCAGCACATTTAAGTCTTAACTTTCCTGGAGAAAAGCTTTTGAAACCTTACAAAGAGAACATCTGGATTGAGAATAATAATTCTATGCCAATGTAACAAGACAAATTCTACAATACAAAGTGGGAATTTTACCATCAATGATGATATTAAAGCCTCATAGAACTTGCAGAGAGGTATTTTACAATCAATCTAATAATTTTAATAGCATAAAAGTACAACGAGAGAACACAACTGAAACAGAACTTGTGAATAGGTAATATCGTTTTCATGCTTATTACTTCAACTTTATTTTTTTAGAAGGCAACAGTTCCATGTATGAAACGGACATGCAGAAAGAAATACTGGAAAAAGATAACTATAGGAATCAACTAAACACTATACATTGTTTTAAAAGACTGATTTCTGATTACATTCCACATTACGACCATAATGAAAAATCCACCAAGTATTGAGATAGAAAACTACTAATAAAAAGGTGAAACAACGTGGTGATCGGTGTCTTCCTGAAAAAATCGAAAAATTAGTTTGAAAAAGAAGATTAAAAAACAAATTCTAATGAACCACTACAGGTTGAGAGAATCTTCTAGTTTGAGATAACATTAAAAATGATGAGTAGTGGTTGAAACAAGCTAGTTCGTAGCAAACACCTTAACATTAGAATCGCAAATGATAATGATACAAATGAAGTCAATATATTCGCAACGTAAAACTTTGGGAGAATCGCAGATACGTAAGCACCAACTAATCAGATCTAACAAATAAGTCTTCACCAAAACATAAATTAAGACAAAATGAAGAGGTATAGATCCAATAAAAGTAACCGGATACGGTGCAAAAGTCAGTGGAAGACGTCAAAACCAGCTAAAAATTAAACAGCTCTCGAATCCGCAAAAGACTAAAATTCTTTCACCTATTGTACAGAAAGACCGTTGAACAACCAAACAATAGCAGCAACAACAACAAAGAGCTGATCCGAAAGGAAAATGCTAAAAGTTACAAACGATATAGATCGGAGATCAAAATGAAAGAAGAACAAGAAAGAGGAAAGCGTCGATCACCTTATCAACTGACTGGTGGCTGCGAGTGTTGCGCGGATGTGTCCCCCAATACTGAGGGTAGCGTTGAGAAGGCAGGGAGACAATTTCGGCAAAAGAAGGGGCGGGACTTTGCACCGCGGAAAATGGTCCTTTTTATAGTGGATGTGGAGTCGGAGCTCCGTTTTTGGCCGCTGACCCATGTGAATCCTTTCGAAGCGCATGGTCTTAATTTTATTTTATTTGACAAAAAGCTATGACTATGAGAGGGTTGAAAAATAAAGTATTAATTTTTTAGTCATATTATAAAAGGAGAAATAATCGAATAAGAGGGTGCCACGTGGAATAGATGGCGAGTGCATGCGTAGGTGGACGAAAGAGGTGTTTGTATTTAATTTGTCTTCGTATTTCCTACGCCATGGTACTGACCAATCAATCAAGGCCACCTGTCTAACTCTTATTTAATATTCATTTTTAGAAATGGTCCTTTAATGTTTACTTACCAACTATTTGATTAGCTAAGTTCAATGAGAATTCTAATGCCGAAATGAAGCAAAATTACGTTTGTAATTGATAAGTGTGTATTTTACACACTTATTTATATCTTTTTACACTTGATTTGATAAGTTTTTCCTCGAGTGTTTGAAGAAATTTGATAAATTGTGTGGAAGTGTGCAGAATTTTAATTAAAACAGGTACAGAAAATAAAAGAATAAAAGTTGAAGAAAAGAAAAAGAAGAGACAAACTAAAGTTGAAAAGAATAAAAGATAATTGAAGCCACCAGCAGCAGAAGAAGGAACGTTCAACTGGAAGTGATTTATCACTTGAAGGAGTGACAAATTAAGAGAAATCACAACAGCGATCGGTCTCCATGCAGAGCAGCGATCAGTAGCCATGCATAATTCAAGGAGAGCCACGATCGATCTCTGGCCATTCCACAAACAGCCGCGATCGATCTCTGAAGAAGATGTCAGAAATCGTTCGCTTTACAATTGAAAAGAGAAGCGATCGATTTCTATGCGATGCAGCCATTGATCGCCAAGAAAAAGAAGACAGCGATCGATCTCTATACTATCCATAGATCGATCGCCATGCATAAAGAGAAGAAGACGTACACATATCGCTACGTGTTTGCAAGAGATGCTGCGATCGATCTCTCTAACTTGGCAGAGATCGATCGCTGATCAAAGTTAATATGGAAAGAGGACGTGTTTTAATCCAAGCCTTTTATTTGAAGATAGATTAATCTCAACCATTGATCGAGTTGAGAGATCACAATAAAAACAGCAGACCTAAAAATTAAAGAAGCTACATCCTGGACATCCTGGAGCAGCGGCAGAGAGCTTCACCGAGGCGATTTTCGGCGAGGAGCAATTCCGGCGACAGCTATTTTTTTATTTTCCTTTTATTTCTTCATTTTAATTATGCAACTCCTCAATATCGTTGTTTATTTACCTTTTAGCATGAACTAAACGTTTGTTCTAGGGTTTCGATGTAGCCTAGTTATGATTATTTGTTTTTCTTAATTCAAGTATTTAATTTCCTGTTTCTGTTCTGTGTTGAGTAATCTATTCTGAACGTAATGCTTAGGTTTGCTTGATCACCAAAACTAAGAACTTTAGGGTTGATTCGGGATGCGAGAGCGGAGAATTTAACCGTGCACTGAATAGTTTGCCTTAAAAAGGATCCTAGGCTAGAGATAGTTAGGACGTTTGAGTGGTAATATAATTTCTTGTTCCTAATGTATTCAATTAATTCTCAGGATTAGAGACCGAGAGGTGATAATTCGTTAGTTGAATAAGTTTATCTTTGCTCGAGAGAGATTGATAAATATTTTCGTGAAATTGCCATCAACACATAGAAATAGGATTTAACTATTTGAATTAGGTCTGATAAATAGGATTAGCTAAGTGAAATCGGAACCCTGGATTTTCTCAACATATAATCTTACTTCTTTATTTTAGAATATTTTATTTAAATTGTTCACTTATTTTATTTGAATTATTTTAGTTTTAAAAATCCAAATCACTAAATTTATTGTTTCTTTTCAAATTAAACTAGAAATTAGATATTCAACTTTTAACATAATTATTCCTCGTGGGATCGACACTCGTACTTAATACACACTTTATTACTTTTGCGACACGTGCACTTGCGTAGTACGATTTTTCGCAACAAGTTTTTGGCGCCGTTGCCGGGGAATTAATTTTGTTATTATTGAATTATTTGATTTTAGTTTATATTTGAATTTTATTTTGCTGCTAGGCTTAAATTATATTATTTGCACATTACAGGTGTATGCGAAAATTAGGTACTGCCAACCTAATCCCTCTCGACGCTGAAATTGAACGAACTTGTCGCCGAAATCGAAGGGAAACAAAACAAACAATTATGGCAGATGATCAAAACGCAAATCTACAACAGAGGGTTGAAGTGGCAGAGGTCGGACGACGAACTTTGTTGGATTATGTTATGCCATCCATGGACGGGGTTCAATCAGCAATTCGAAAACCTGCGATCACGTGCAACAATTTTGAAATAAAGCCGGGTACAATACAAATGATTCAACAATATCAATTTTGTGGTCTACCTAACGAGGATCCCAAGGATCATATTGCTAGCTTTGTCGAGGTTTGTGATACATTCAAATACCATAATGTCTCTGAGGATGCTATCAAGCTCAGGTTATTCCCCTTCACGCTAAGAGATCGCGCAAAGAATTGGTTACACTCCTTACCGCCAGGCTCAATTACAACGTGGAACGAATTGGTTCAGAAATTTTTATCTAAGTTCTTTCCCTTTGAAAAGATGGCAAGACTCCGAAATGAGATCACCAATTTTACTCAATACGATGGCGAGACAGTTTATGAATCATGGGGCCGATTCAAGGAGCTTTTGAGAAAATGCCCCCAACATGGTCTACCACAATGGATGCAAATACAGACATTCTTCATCGGCCTATCAAGTTCTACACGGACGCTTGTCAACTCAGCAGCTGGTGGATCATTATTATCTAAGACAGAAGTGGAGGCATTTAACCTGTTAGAAGAGTTATCCCTCAATAATGATCAGTGCCCAGTTGAACGTCAGATTTTGAGGAGGCAGTCAAATACACCAGAAATGGAAGCAATAAGAGCATTGACTACACAAGTTGCATCTCTCACTCAGCACATCCAAGGAAATCAAGCTATAGTTAATGCAATTCAGTCACCGATCATGCAATGTCAATGGTGCCAAGGACCACATGCGAGTGAAAACTGTCAGCAAGGGAACCAAATGGTTAGAAGTTCATCTGAACAAGCCCAATATGTGGGAAATTATAATAGACCGACACTTCAAAATTCCGGTAATTACTATAATGGGGGGCGCAACAATCATCTGAACTTCTCTTGGAAGAACCCGAACAACGCCATACAGATGCCACAAGCTAATCAGCCGGGACCTCAGTTTCCTGAAAGACAATCTAATCTGGAGGAATTAATTGCCAAAATGGGAGAACGCACCAACAATATAATTGCTGAAATGGGGGAGCACACAAATAAATTTATGGCTGAAACAAGAACCACCTTGCAGAATCAGTCGGCCCAAATTCGAAGCCTAGAAATGCAAATGGGCCAGATGGCAGCTACACTAAATGGACGCCCACAAGGTACATTGCCCAGTTCTACTGAAATCAACCCCAGAGAACAATGCAATGCCATTACACTTAGGAGTGGAAAAGTGATTGAAAATTGTACTAAGGAAAATAAGAAAGTGGTCGCACATGACGGAGTGCATTCGTCATCATCCGAGTCCACACCAAAGGATCAAGAGCTACTGGAAGCCCCACCTCAGATTCCAAAGGAGATCCTCTCAAAAGTTCCTTTTCCACAAAGACTGAAAAATGTGAAGCTTGATAATCAGTTTTCTAAGTTTCTTGATATCTTCAAAAAGCTCCACATCAATATTCCATTCGCAGAGGCACTCGAGCAAATGCCTAAATATGCAAAGTTTCTGAAAGACATCTTGTCTCATAAACGGAAAATTGACAAATATGGCACGATCGCTTTGACTGAGGAATGTAGTGCCATTGTTCAACGGAAGCCTCCACAAAAATTGAAAGATCCGGGAAGTTTCACCATACCATGTGCAATTGGGGAGTCCATTTTTGAGCGGACATTATGTGATTTGGGTGCTAGTATAAATTTGATGTCGCTATCTATATTTCGTAAGCTGGGTATTGGTGAAGCAAAGCCCACCAGTGTAATCCTACAGATGGCCGATCGCTCTATAAAGCATCCGTATGGGGTGATTGAAGATGTCCTTGTCAAAGTCGACAAGTTTATTTTTCCCGCTGACTTCTTGATTCTCGATATGGACGAAGACCGAAGCATCCCGATAATATTAGGTCGACCATTTTTAGCAACAGGGGGTGCTGTAATTGATCTAAGAAAGGGAGAGCTTAAATTGCACGTACAAGATGAAGATGTCACATTCAAGGTGTATAAATCATTGGAGTGCCCAATAGAAGCTTCACGTCAACCAAACAATTTTCTTGAGTCTAATGGGAAGCAGTATGTTGAAAGTTTGGGGGAGTCGCCATTATGGGTCCTACCACATATAAAGAAACCACCCGACGACAACAAGCTTTTAGCGAATGAGAAGTTCACAAATGGGCAACGATTGACACCATATTGGGACGATACATTTCAACATGCAAAGCCAATCATATACCCCGACCCAACATGACAGAATATGGTGTCGGGCTGTTGACATTAAAACAAGCGCTCGGTGGGAGGCAACCCACCCAAGTATCCTTTTTAATTCGTTATTTCAATTTTTGTTTGCATTAGTTTTGTTTATTTTTATTTCATGTTATTAAAAAAAAAAAAAAAAAAAAAAAAAAAAAAAAAAGGCTCCTCTGCTCGATTGCTCCTTCGACCGAAGCTCCACCACACTACTGCCGGGCCCCATATGAGGTACACAATCCCCTTCGTATTTTTCGTGTATGTTTTATTTAACATTGGGGACAATGTTTATTTCAAGTTTGGGGGGGTGTAAGTCTGCTTAATATTATGAAGTCTGCTTAATATTTTGAAATTCTATGGTATGATTATTTATTTTATTTGTTTAAAGTGTCGATGATTGCACATTTGATCAATGCATGTTTTAACTTCTGAATAGATTCTGAGATAGTATGATTTGTGATAGTAGCATTGATTGGAGCTTAGGAAGTTAGACTTGTTTGTGTGGAAATGTTCATTCATGTTCAAATTTAACTGATAATGATATAAATTGTTGTCTTGAGATCGAGAGCCTAAACACAGTAAGGGAGTGCTTGAGTGTAAACACTGAAAGGAAGTGAGCTCCAGTTAAATTTAGTGAGTGATTAGTGAGTATTAAATTGTTCTTGGTTTTGCCCTGCATTCATGAATACAAATTGTGATTTTTGCAGAAATAAGAGAATGACTTAGGCCATTTTTGAATCGTTTGAGCTTTTATTGACATACCTCATTTGTGTCATTTGAATGGCACCCTTAGTCTCCTATTTGAGCCTTTATTTACCACTATTTTTTCAACCCTAACTTAGCCTACCCTGAAATTATTTTGACTATCCTGTTTATTGAGTACAGGGTTGTGGGTACATATTATGGGGAGAGTTGGAGAAAGTAGTGGTGAGAATCAGAGCTAATTCTTTTGTCAAATGTCTAAGTTGTTAGTATTTTGAGATTTTATTGTTCAAAAAAAAAAAAAAAAAAAAAAAAAATTCAAGAGAAAAATTCAAAGTTAGTAAAAAGTTGAATTGTTCACTAGTAGAACAATTTTTTACGTGCTATTTAATTTGTTGTTCTCATCATTATTTGTATTTTATATTTGTTAGTAAAGACATTGACAAAGGAGTTAGTTTTGAAAAATAGAGAGTGAGACAAGTTTGGGGGGATTATTGAGTTAACTATTAGAAAAGAGTTCAAGTGAGTGTAAGAAGTGAGGGTGACATAAGGATGGATTGTGCTCTAGAGTTTCGTTTGAATCAAAAAATTTCCTACCTTATAACCCGGCCTTACATTACAAGCTTAATTAAAGACCTATCGACTTTTATTCTGTTTACTCATATTTGTTATTAGTGAATAATGGGCAAGACTGATGAACAATAAGAGTGGATGGAGTGACCCTGAGAGATATTTTTGATTTCCCTTCTCATAAGACACAATTATAGATTTATCAGTTAAACGAGAATGAGTTTGAGCATGTACACACACAAGAATTTCTGATTAAGTTTATCTCAATGCGATATCATGAATTGTATTATTGAAAGTGTTTATTTAGATAGTTTATTTGCATGCAAATGTCAAGCTGAGACGAAATACTATAAACTATGACTTAAATAATTTTACCATGGAAATTTGAAATATTTTGTTTACTTTAATTTTTCTTGAATAAACTTTTGTTTGATTTCCTATGCTTATTTGTGTTCGCTTGAGGACAAGCTTTCATTCAAGTTTGGGGGTGTGATAAGTGTGTATTTTACACACTTATTTATATCTTTTTACACTTGATTTGATAAGTTTTTCCTCGAGTGTTTGAAGAAATTTGATAAATTGTGTGGAAGTGTGCAGAATTTTAATTAAAACAGGTACAGAAAATAAAAGAATAAAAGTTGAAGAAAAGAGAAAGAAGAGACAAACTAAAGTTGAAAAGAATAAAAGATAATTGAAGCCACCAGCAGCAGAAGAAGGAACGTTCAACTGGAAGTGATTTATCACTTGAAGGAGTGACAAATTAAGAGAAATCACAACAGCGATCGGTCTCCATGCAGAGTAGCGATCAGTAGCCATGCATAATTCAAGGAGAGCCACGATCGATCTCTGGCCATTTTACAAACAGCCGCGATCGATCTCTGAAGAAGATGTCAGAAATCGTTCGCTTTACAATTGAAAAGAGAAGCGATCGATTTCTATGCGATGCAGCCATTGATCGCCAAGAAAAAGAAGACAGCGATCGATCTCTATACTATCCATAGATCGATCGCCATGCATAAAGAGAAGAAGACGTACACATATCGCTGTTTGCAAGAGATGCTGCGATCGATCTCTCTAACTTGGCAGAGATCGATCGCTGATCAAAGTTAATATGGAAAGATGACGTGTTTTAATCCAAGCCTTTTATTTGAAGATAGATTAATCTCAACCATTGATCGAGTTGAGAGATCACAATAAAAACAGCAGACCTAAAAATTAAAGAAGCTACATCCTGGACATCCTGGAGCAGCGGCAGAGAGCTTCACCGAGGCGATTTTCGGCGAGGAGCAATTCCGGCGACAGCTATTTTTTTATTTTCCTTTTATTTCTTCATTTTAATTATGCAACTCCTCAATATCGTTGTTTATTTACCTTTTAGCATGAACTAAACGTTTGTTCTAGGGTTTCGATGTAGCCTAGTTATGATTATTTGTTTTTCTTAATTCAAGTATTTAATTTCCTGTTTCTGTTCTGTGTTGAGTAATCTATTCTGAACGTAATGCTTAGGTTTGCTTGATCACCAAAACTAAGAACTTTAGGGTTGATTCGGGATGCGAGAGCGGAGAATTTAACCGTGCACTGAATAGTTTGCCTTAAAAAGGATCCTAGGCTAGAGATAGTTAGGACGTTTGAGTGGTAATATAATTTCTTGTTCCTAATGTATTCAATTAATTCTCAGGATTAGAGACCGAGAGGTGATAATTCGTTAGTTGAATAAGTTTATCTTTGCTCGAGAGAGATTGATAAATATTTTCGTGAAATTGCCATCAACACATAGAAATAGGATTTAACTATTTGAATTAGGTCTGATAAATAGGATTAGCTAAGTGAAATCGGAACCCTGGATTTTCTCAACATATAATCTTACTTCTTTATTTTAGAATATTTTATTTAAATTGTTCACTTATTTTATTTGAATTATTTTAGTTTTAAAAATCCAAATCACTAAATTTATTGTTTCTTTTCAAATTAAACTAGAAATTAGATATTCAACTTTTAACATAATTATTCCTCGTGGGATCGACACTCGTACTTAATACACACTTTATTACTTTTGCGACACGTGCACTTGCGTAGTACGATTTTTCGCAACAGTAATTTCGAATGATGTGCAAACAGAAACAAGAAAATAGGATTCGGTCGACTCGAGTGATAATTGATCTCTGTCGAAACGTCTAAATTCAAATCAAGATTGAGCAGTTTGGGAAATGTACGACTGACCTAACAGTAAACAAAATCATAACTTAGATAGAACTAATAGACTTGTGTATCATCAGATTCAATGAGAAACAATTACTTAACAATTCGATCGACCAAAACGTCAATAGTTTCACAATTTCAATGTTTTTTAAAGAATTTGGCCAACAATAATAAATTAGGTCAACTGAATTGACGAAAACTCTTCACAAACTCTGCACAAAAACTCAGATCAAAGTATTTTCAACCCTAAATGAAATTGAATCCAATAAACGCCTTAAATTCAGAGTGAGACAACAAAATGATGGACGGCGAAGTGCAAACTGCAAACTGCAAACTCCCACTCCCACATTTACTATCAAATATCTATATAACAAAGACCCATCAAAGTTCCAAACAAATAAAAGAAATACAAAAAAAAAAAAAAATCCAAAGCGAATTACAAAAACACAAACAAACCCACAATCAATGATGCTTTAAAGAAAGTTTTGGGACGTCGATACTCACAATTTCTCCAATAGAAATTTCTCGAGAAAAATCGACTATTCAAGAAGATGTCACACAAACACTATGGGCTGCCTACACAAAATATTCTCAAATTTTTTATATGAAGTCAGAATTTTTATCCAAAATGAACCCTAACCCTACTTCTATTCAGGCATTTCATTAATTCCAAACATTAAAACAAATGGAATATTAAATAATACAAAAATTAAATGAATTATTTTTTAATTTGAAGTTAAATGAATTTCTTATTTTAAAATAGTATGGGCCACAACGGCATTCGAGTTAAGGCCCAGAAACCGTAGGGCCGAGAAAGTCAACAGTCAACGCGATTTCCCGTCATCATCTTCTCCAGAAAGCGACGAAGTCCATTCGGCCATGGCGGTGGTGGGCGAGAGAAGATTAGTTCTATATAATAACCTAAACTGAGAGAAAAACCATAAAAACACTCAAATCGTGGCCCATCGGACGAGATCTATCTCCACTGTGCCGTTGACCTGATAACTGGTGCGAAGAATTTGTATTTTTCCGGCGAACTTTAGAGAAATAAGGTTGGATGGCCATGGCCCATTGATTGCAGGACCATCGCCATCAGTACTTCCCAATGGAAGCCAGAAGAGAGTGTTGGAGTTCAGGCAAATGAGCTGTGAAGGTAAAGTCTATTTTTTTCACGAGATTTTCGGGATTCGCCAGCTTTCTGTGAGCCGAAAGCTTGCAGGTTTCAAGCTCTACCGCTATCTTCCGTCACCTTTATATCTCCTTCTTCCTCCTTTTTCCTTCGATATTTCGTCACATTTAATGATTTTTATTCCATGTAGTGGGCTTAGGAAACAATGATTCAGATGGGTTTGAAGAGGAGACGAAGCAGTCCCTTTCCTTCTTTATCTCGCCTCTGTGTCTTCTTCTTCCATTGGAGCTTTATTTTCTTCTTCGCTAAACCGTAATCTTCAACCCAGTCGAGTTTGTAATCCCATCACTGCCTTTTCTTGCAGAAGACTCGTAACTGAGCCTTGGCGTTCAATTTGCCCAGGAATTTTTCAAGGTGGACGGAAGATTTTCAGCAAGAAACTAATCTCAAATATTAAAATTATGTTGGAAAATTATTGGGTTCTTTTGATCTCTAACTTTTGAGAGTATTTTCAAAATTTCTGATTTTTCAAATGAATTCACCAAAAAAAACAGAAGCAAAATTAAGTGTTCTTCGTTAAAGATTTTTTCTTTCACTTCCCAATAAAACATAATATCGAAAAATTTACTCTTTTTATTTTGAGTTTTTCCAAAATATCACTTCGAAGCAAAGCAGAGAAAACTGTTTGCATAAAGAGTGACGTCAAACACATACATATGAACAGTGAGCTTCAATGATGTAGTATTGGTCGAGTAATTGCATGCCATGCAAGTCGTTTTCCCATCTGTCACCTTCACATGTACTGCTACTCATCAACTCTCTCTCTCTATCTCTATCTCTATCTCTCTCATGCTTTCACTCAGAGTTTCATCATCCAAATTGACTACTTTATGCACCAGTCTCTGTTATCTTTAATCTTACTTCTTCTTCCTCCTCTCTCTTCTAAACCCCATCACTTTCGTCCTGTCCTTTATCTGCAAAACCTTTTAAAACACGTAATTTCTCTGGTTTTTGTATTTTTTTTTTGTTTCATGAAAAGGGTATACGATTAAACTCTCAAGTTTCCATTTTCCAGGCTATTGACTCTTTTCTCGAAAATAATACAGACAAATAATTTATCTTTCTAATAATAATTATTTGGGAAAAAGATAAAAACATAATCGATGGGAGAGGGTAGTGTGGTCCATTGAATTAGACAACAAAGAAGCATGCAGCGAGGGAATAGTATCACTGCCAAGAGATCAGGTACAACCAGATAGAGAGACAAGCTTCTGTTTTTGTCTTTTTGGTATTCGAAACGAAGGAAAATTGAGGGAAATGATAAAAATTAAATAAAATATAAAGTATATAAAAAAATAAAAAGAAGAACAAAGAGCGATGCCCATTTGGCCTTTAATGGCAGATGAGAATCAGGAGACAAGAACTGTTTGGGAAATTTCAAAAAGAAAAACTGAGAGTTGGAGATGAGGAATTGAAAGTCGTTCACAGTCTCGGTTTCCAAACAAAAACACACCCACTCGTGTAGTCTTGAAGACATTAAATAATCAAAGCATGGGCTCTGTAAAAAACTGGATTCTTCTCCTTCTTCTTCTTCTTGTGGACCCTCTTCAAATTTATAAATTAAAAAGAAACCCAGAAAATTAGGTTAAAAAATCTTTGAAAATGGAAGAGAAACAAGGAAAGAAAATGAAGAAAAGCTGTGGTGATATAAAGAAAAGAAAGCACGATCACCCAAGCAAATGCCGGATGAATTGAGAACCCGCAGAAACAGTTTGCTTGAAAAATATGAAAGAGAAAAGAGATGTCTACAGAATGTTCTCTCTCTACCCTTCTGTCTCTCTCTCTTGCTCTCTCTCTCTCTTATGAGTTATGGGGACAGCCAGTATGTCTAATCTTTGACTTTTCTCTTCTGCTTTTTCTTTCACCCATTCTCTGATTCACCTGACCTTTATCATCTGCTGGAAGTGTAATTTTGTGAACTTTCTTTCATACATGTACTTGAAATTACTATTAATATATCCAGAAACTTACTAAAATTTAACAGAAGTGAAAAAGAACATAGACATACTAGTTCTGAGGAAAGGATTTCATTTAAATTAAAAAGAAACCCAGAAAATTAGGTTAAAAAATCTTTGAAAATGGAAGAGAAACAAGGAAAGAAAATGAAGAAAAGCTGTGGTGATATAAAGAAAAGAAAGCACGATCACCCAAGCAAATGCCGGATGAATTGAGAACCTGCAGGAACAGTTTGCTTGAAAAATATGAAAGAGAAAAGAGATGTCTACAGAATGTTCTCTCTCTACCCTTCTGTCTCTCTCTCTTGCTCTCTCTCTCTCTTTTGAGTTATGGGGACAGCCAGTATGTCTAATCTTTGACTTTTCTCTTCTGCTTTTTCTTTCACCCATTCTCTGATTCACCTGACCTTTATCATCTGCTGGAAGTGTAATTTTGTGAACTTTCTTTCATACTTTTGCGTTTACCTTTACCTAACACCTCTCTCTCTCTCTATATATACACACACATATATATATATGTGTGTGTGTATATGTATATGTAACTGTACTGGGTGTGTGGAAGAACTTCAAAACACAGCCTCACCACACAAAACCTAGCTTTTATTCTGGAAAATCTTCAACTATGGCAGACCCTTATACCAATTTCTTCAACGGCTGGTTCAACTTCATCCCTGTAGCTCCTCATTTTTCTTCTGTCACTTCTTACTACTCAGAACCCTCTTTTAATTTCTCTGCTCCTTTTCCCAGTTTGAACAAGGACGACGACGACATCATAATTACAAGTCAAAGTACTGCTAATTCCTCCTTCCAATCACATTCCTTATTTCCGCCGTTATCTGATCTCTCGACTCCTTCAATACAAGCCCTTCCTTTGATAAACCAATTAAGCACAGATATTTACGAAAACTCTGGCAGTGCAGCAATGGAGGAGAAAGAGGCGAAGGATTTGGCCATCGAAGAGGACGATGAATCCTTGTCTGTGGCTCTAAGCATAGGCCTTCCTTGCCATAATTTAGATTCAGAAACAAAGGAAATTATTTCGCCTTCATTTTCGTGTTCGGGCGAGAAGGATGAAGGCAGTTTGGTATCAGATTACCCTTTGTATAGACTGAACAACGGTCAGTACTGGATTCCTACCCCTTCTCAGATTCTGATTGGTCCTACTCAATTTTCATGTCCACTTTGCTCTAAGGCTTTCAACAGATACAATAATCTTCAGGTATATATCTCTATTTACATGCAGCAGCTTTGATTTTCATTCTTCAGCTGTTTCATTTTCTCTCTCCACTTTCTTCTTCTTCTACTGAATTAAACCTACTTCAGGGTTTTTAATGATTTAGATCTGAGTTTCTCTTCGATTTCTTGATTATCCTTTTACATTTCAATTTACTCGTTTTCTCTTCTAGTAATCAAACATACTCAAGTGTTTTTAGTAGATTTAGGGTATTAAAGATCTGGCTTTGATGATTCTGAACTGTGAGGATGCTTCATCTTCTCTTCCATTTTCGTTTTTACTCACCCACTTCCATTTTGGGTATCAGACATTTAGCTTTTTCTTCAACATTTCTTTCTCGATTTTCCTTCTTCAACTTCTCCATTTTAATCTTCGCTCTCCATTTTCTTCTTCTCTTTCAGGATGTGTAACTTGTCCATTTCCACTTATGATGAATCAAAGTACAGTTTTACCTTAAGAATGGGTTTTTGGTTTCAAGTGCCTTATTTTGATTTTACTTCAAACTTTCCATTTTATCTATTTTCTTTCTCTACTTTGCTCTTCTTTTTTGTTTTTAACCTACCCATTTCCCCTGATTGTGAATCTATGCCTACTTAACTGTTTGTAGCACATTTTCAGGATGATTCATCTTCTCAAATGGCGTTGATTTTCCTTTGGTCAATCAAACAGCTTGTTTTGATGCTTCAGTTTCCCTAATAATACATCCTCTAGACAGATTTTTCTCCATTATTCCTCGTTGATTTGTTTTTACTTCTATTGAAAATAGGACAGAAAGGGTTCTGAAACTGTAGAGTTTTGACATTTTTGTCAAATCTGAACAGTGCTTTTTGCCTAAAAAAGTACTGTTTTCACAGTGGGTTTTCCCAACGTCTCAAGAAAACTATACTGAACTGAACATAACATACTCTCAAGACTTATTTTTTGAAATATTTTCTAAAATTATTTTTATTTATTTTATATATTTCAAAATTAAAGTTCCCATTTTCTACTTTTTATATTTTAAACAGTTTTTAGAATCAAGACAGACCTAATTTTACTGTATGGAAAAAAAGTGAGAGTGAAGCTACCATGGGCAATGCTTGAAATTCCGAGTTAAAGTTCTTCTTCTTCTTCCTCCTCTTTATCTTCTTCTTCTGAAAATCCAGATGCATATGTGGGGCCATGGCTCCCAATACAGAAAAGGACCAGACTCTCTGAAAGGAATCCAGCCAACCGCCATGTTAAAGCTGCCTTGCTACTGCTGCGCAAATGGCTGCAAATACAACATCGACCACTCTCGATCAAGGCCACTCAAAGATTTCAGAACTCTGCAAACCCATTACAAGAGAAAGCACGGGACTAAACCCTTCAGTTGCAGGAAATGCAGCAAACCATTTGCAGTGAAAGGCGACTGGAGAACCCACGAGAAGAACTGTGGGAAAATTTGGTATTGCTCTTGTGGATCTGATTTTAAGCACAAAAGATCGCTGAAAGATCACGTTAGGGCTTTCGGCCATAGCCATGGAGCTGTTGGCCTTGATTGCTTTGAAGAAGAGAACGATCCTTCGTCTGAAGTGGAACAAGATGGCTATAGTTTAACGTGATGATTAATTAAGTTATATTAGTTTATGTATATTCTCTTTCTTCTTTGAGTGTTGAGTTTCTTCCTGTTTCTTAATGAACCTTCTTAATCTCTCTTATTGGTAGACTTGTTAACGTTTAGTTATAGCATTGATCAAAGTAGGTTCATTTAGACAGACAAGTTCATCCATATTAACCATTTTATGACACATAGAACAAACTTTATAGTCATAAATGACGGAAAAAAACAAATTGATCATAAACTATCCATACTGGATTTGACCAACTGCCCATCCTACTTCCTCCAATTTGATGGTCATCACATGGCATCCAACCTTAATGTTTGAAAATAGACTATTAGTGTTTTAATAGTGTGATGGGTGGGTCTAGAGCTTTGATATTTTAATTAGTGCTGCAATGTTCAATGAAAACCATCATCTATCACTGCGATTATGAGTTACCTATGCAAAGTTTCCCTTATTATCACAGGCTTCCATCAATGCATGGCCGTGTTCATGGTTGATCACATGGGTGGACCGCTGTCCGTTTCAGGTTATTGGAAAAAAATGAAACAATTTATACGAAAAATGTTATAATCGGTGTGACTCGATTTCTATTTGGACCAGGCCGGTTCGGCCCACGTTGTGAATCTCATTATGACTAGGGTTTTTTGTCTACGTATAAATATATGTTTGAGTCGCAAAACTCATTCTACCTTTGATTTTAGTGATTTCTCCTCTCTCTGTGGTTTTTTCCCTTTAAAGTTTTCCACGTAAATCTTGGTGTCTACTATTTTCTCGTTTTTCAATTTCTGTTTCGATTTCGGTTTTTTCAACAATTGTATCAGAGCGAGTTGAAGGTTTTCGAAAATCAGTGCTAGATTTTTCGAAGGTATCGAACGATTCAGAGTTTGCAATTTCGGGTTTGAAAATTTCATTCATTGGCAACAGAGACTATTCATCGCCGGTCGAGTACTGTTCATTGCTGAGCGAATTTACTGTTCATCGCGGTCAGGTTACTGTTCATCGTCGGCTACACGATTCATATGTGTCCCAATCAGGACTTGTTTTCAACATATGAAGCGGTTTCTAGAGGTGTCGTGTTGATGGAAAATAACGCATCTTGTAGAATTACTGACATTGGTACGGTTGTGATTAAGATGTTCGATGGAGCTATTCAGACACTTGGCGATGTGAGGCACGTCCCTGACATGAAGATAAATCTGATCTCTTTGAGTACTCTTGATTATAAAGGGTACAAGTACACTGGTGAAGGTGGAGTTGTGAAGGTCAGCAAAGGTTCTCTTGTCGTGATGAAAGGACTTAGAAAAACTGCCAGTTTATATGTTCTGCAGGGCTCTACAGTTATAGGTGATGCCGCTGTCGCTAGTTCGTCTATGTCTGATTATGATATTACAAGGTTTTGGCATATGCGTCTGGGTCATATAAGTGAGAATGATATGGTTGAATTGAACAAAAGAGGACTTCTTGATGGGCAGAGAATTACGAAACTGAAATTCTGCGAGCATTGTGTTTTTGGTAAGCAGAAAAGAGTTAAGTTCTCGGCGGGTATTCACAACACAAATAGGACACTTGACTATATACATTCCGATTTGTGGGGGTCTTCTAGGGTACCATCTAAAGGTGGTGCATTCTATATGTTGACGATTATTGATAATTTTTCCAGGAAGGTTTGGGCATTTTTTTTTAAACAGAAGAGTGACATATTTTTTACCTTCAAGGAGTGGAAGATCATGATTGAGAAGCAAACAAGGAGACAAGTGAAGCGTCTCCGAACTGATAATGGTGTGGAGTTTTGTTATGATGAGTTTAATGTCTTATGCAGAGCTGAAGGTATTGTGAGATATCATACAGTTTCGCAAAATCCTCAACAGAATGGTGTGGCAGAAAGGATGAATAGGACCTTGATGGAGAAGGTGCGTTGTATGCTCCTTAATGATGGGTTACCAAAAAAATTTTGGGCCGAAACTGCTGCGTATGCTTGTTATCTCATTAATCGCTCTCCGTCAACTGCTATTGACAAGAAAACTCCACAAGAGGTATGATCTTGCACTCCTGCTATTTATTTTGATTTGAAAATTTTTGGATGTCCTGCGTATGC
Source organism: Begonia masoniana (assembly GCA_022432975.1). Taxonomy (NCBI): domain Eukaryota; kingdom Viridiplantae; phylum Streptophyta; class Magnoliopsida; order Cucurbitales; family Begoniaceae; genus Begonia; species Begonia masoniana. The sequence continues at coordinate 47,531,823 of CM039510.1, forward strand.
TCATGTTGATAATGGGAAGTTGGAGCCTCGTTCGGCGAAGTGTGTATTTATCGATTTTAAACAAGGAGTGAAGGGATACAAACTTTGGTGTCCAAAAACTGAAAAAGTCGTCATCAGCAGAGATGTTGTTTTTGATTAAGCTAGTATGCTTTAGGGGTCTCCATCTAGAATTATTTATGAGGGAGATAAGCAAAAGACAAGCACACAGGTGGAGATTGAGATTGGACACTAGCCTACTCCGGAACCTATCTCAGATTCGGTGAATGGTGCTAGCTCCTCACAAGCACCTCCACAATATTCCATTGCGAAAGATAGACCTCAGAGAGATACTAGACGTCCTCAGAGATATGCAGAGGCTTATTTTGGTTGCTTATGCTTTAAATGTAGCTGAAAAAGTTGATTCCGAAGAAGAACCTGTGATGTATTCAGAGGCAGTTAGTTGCGATAACTCTGGTAAGTGGATGATTGCTATGCAGGAAGAAATGGAATCGCTTCACAAGAATGGTACGTGGAACCTAGTGAAGCTACCAAAGGGCAATAAGGCTGTTCGTTGCAAGTGGGTGTACAAGAGAAAAAAAAGGTACGCTGGGAGTTGAATAAGCAAGGTATAAGGCCAGGCTTGTTGCTAAAGGCTATAGCCAAACTCCAGGTATTAATTTTACTGATATATTTTCTCCATTTGTGAAGCACAGCTCTATCCGAGCTTTACTTGGTATTGTGGCATTGCACGATCTTGAACTTGAGCAGTTAGATGTGAAGACTGCATTTTTGCACGGAGAACTCGAGGAAGACATCTACATGCAACAACCTGAGGGTTTTGTAGTCTTAGGAAAGGAGGATTACGTTTGTCAGCTGAAAAAGTTTCTTTACGTTTTGAAACAGTCACCGAGACAGTAGTATAAGAGATTTGATGCATTTATGACCACTAATGATTTCAAGAGGTGTAGTTATGATAGTTGTGTCTACTTCAGAGTGAGTGGTGATGGGTCATTCGTTTATCTTCTCTTGTACGTCGACGATATGTTGATTACAGCCAAGAATCAGACAAAGATCATAAAGGTAAAAGCATAGCTGAGTAGCGAGTTCGAGATGGAAGATTTAGGTGCAGCAAAGAAGATACTTTGGATGAAGATTCTTCGAGATCGATCGGCAGGTAAATTATATCTAAGTCAAAAAGGGTACATTAAGAAAGTTCTCAACAGATTTAATATGCAAAGTGCCAAGCCGGTTAGTACTCCATTAGCTGCTCATTTTAAACTTTCATCTGCTTTATCACCACAGTCAGACATCGATGTTGATTACATGTCACGAGTTCCATACTCCAATGCAGTTGGTTCTCTTATGTATACCATGGTTTGTTCACGTCTTGATTTAGCATATGCTATTAGTGCTGTTAGCAGATATATGGCAAACCCTGATAAGGAACATTGGAAAGCAGTTCAGTGGATTCTCATATACTTGCGTGGTTCTACTGATGTTTGCTTACAGTTTGGAAGGACTAGAGATGGAGTTGTTGGCTATGTTGATTCTGACTATGCATGAGATTTTGATAAGAGAAGATCTCTCACAGGATATGTTTTTACAGTTGGAGGTTGTGCCATCAGTTGGAAAGCTACTTTGCAAGATACCGTCGCATTGTCTACTACAGAGGCAGAATATATGGCTATTACAGAAGCATGCAAGGAAGTCATATGGTTGAAAGGTTTGTTCAGTGAGCTCAGTAAAGAATTGCAAATTTCTACAGTTTTTTGTGATAGTCAGAGTGCTATTTTTCTGACGAAGGATCAGATGTTTCACGAGAGAACTAAGCACATTGTTGTGCGTTATCATTTTGTTTGCGATGTGGTTGCTCGTGGTGATTTCGCAGTGAGTAAAATTAGTATTCATGATAATCCTGCTGATATGATGACCAAGACTTTGAACACATCTAAGTTCAAATACTGTTTGAGCTTGGTTGGTATTAGCTGCTGATTTCGCCCTGAGGAGCTTTTATGGTGGAGGAGTTTTCTTTTCAAGTTATGGAGTATATTTTATGCAGTAGAATTCATGTCAAGGTGGAGATTTGTTATAATCGGTGTGACCCGATTTCTGTTTAGGCCAGGCCGATTCGGTCCACGTTGTGAATCTCATTATGACTAGGATTTTTTGTCTACGTATAAATATATGCTTGAGTCGCAAAACTCATTGTACCTTTGATTTTAGTGATTTCTCTTCTCTCCGTGGTTTTTTCCTTTTAGAATTTTCCACGTAAATCTTGGTGTCCACTATTTTCTCGTTTTTCAATTTCCGTTTCGATTTCAGTTTTTTCAACAAAAAATAATACATTCAGCTTGTTATTTGAGAATTTTGCATTGAGAACCAAGGACTAGGCTGTCTACCACGGGTTTTGGGGTCTCGAAAAACCATTCCCGGACCGTGCCATGTGCAGAACCAGCCCGAACCATCAGGTCTTGCACGGGTGCGTCCTCGCACCGACCCCTAGTTAATCACCCATTTTAGCAGATGTTCAAGGGCGAATTCTTCCAATTGTTCATACAACTCTATGACTAAATCAAAAAATTGTCTAATTCTTAACCAGTGAATTCCAACCCTCATCCAGAGGTTGAAGAAATATCAGCCAAACTCTTCCTCCAAAATTTTTTTATACAATCCATAATAGAACTTATAGACATCAAAGGAGACAAATTAATAAACCTTCCTCCATCTTCCACCCAAAAAACACAACCTAATACGACCCAACAGTTTTAAAAGACTCGTGAACATGCCTCAACATATCTTGGTCTCTCTTCCATTCTGGTGTCGGAGCGTTGACAAAATGGGCGTACAGCTTATTCTTAGCACAAGTTACAGAAATCAAGCTATGCGCTGCAACTCCATCGATCTCGTACACATAATAAATCTGTCCTTCGGCGTCCTTCCTCTCTTCCGACGATACACTGTCGGCGCTGGCTATAAGATCTTGCAGAACGACGTCTGATAAGGCCAAGTTGTTCAAAATCACGTCTTTTGGGGCTAGCTGACGAAACCCAGAAAGGAAAGTAAGGTACTCTTTCTCAGATCTTTTCTTGGGGTTGTAGAATTCGCTGTCTGTTCCGTTCGTACCTGGTAAAAAACGGCGACAACAGAGCAAATGAGAGAGTTTGTCAAGATCAAAAGCTTAATTTTTAGGGGGAAATTCGAGGGTTTTTGGTGTCAGTAGTATACCTTTCTCGACCTTCGAAACCAGACGCTCTTTCCACCCGTCGGGGACGTCGTAGACATACTCGGCGGAATCTTGTTTGTTGGAGTTGCCGCCGTAGCCGCCGTAGTTGGCAGCGCTGGCGGCTGTGCCGTAGTAAATGCGGAAGGGGGAGGGAGCCTGTGTCTCAGCTAATGAGATCGGAGATGTGGTTAGAACTGCAGTGGCGGAAGCCAGGGCTACGGCGGTGGCAGTTAAGGAGCAAAGAAGGGGAGGTTTAGAGGGGAAGATAGGGAGATGGGGCTTCGATGAAGCTTGAGATTGAGACGTTCTCGAAGGCGGTGCAGAAGAAGTGGTGGAGGCGGAAGCGGAGGAGGAGACGATGGATAAGGGAGAGAAGGTCGTCGCCATTGTTATTGGATTTGCAGAGCTTGCTGTGTCTGTTTTTCTGGCCGCAGATATTTCCTTATCCAATACCTTTATCACTCTATTCTCGACAAGAAGATAAGAGGACACTCATTTAGTTACACACTCTTGATCTCATGGTGTTTATTAAACAATCTTGATTGGTATAAATTATTAACTTTTTATCTATAGAATTTAGTGGAACCCGAATTTTATATTGTATAGATCGGTTAAGCCCAAATTACAAATCTCATTAGAGTTTTGTTTTCTCTATAAATCCATGAAATTTAAAGTCGCAAAACTCGCCGTCGTATTTTCGATCTTCATAGTAGATTTGTTCCTATGTCCGTGATTTTTTCTCGAAATGGTTTTTTCCACTCAAATCTGGTATCTCACATCATTTTTTGTTTTCACTCTTTCGTTCGGTTTTTTCAACAACTATACATTATATAAATTATAAAAATAATTATAGATAAACTATATTTTAGACACGTACGGTAAAATTTAAGAGTGACGCTCAATTTTACACTTTTAAAAAATTTAACGTGTCAAACTATGATGAATATAATTAAACTATATTTTAGACACGTACGGTAAAATTTAAGAGTGACGCTCAATTTTACACTTTTAAAAAATTTAACGTGTCAAACTATGATGAATATAATTAAAATATAATTAATATAATAAATTACTTTTATTAATTGCGACAATTATTATTCGACGCTTTATCCAATCTTTTAATCTGTGTGCAAAACCAAAGAGTGAACAAGCTTTTCAACCCCTAAGATCCAACATTGAAAATTACTGTAACCAGTGTTTACAGTAAGATTTGGGTATCGGACATCTTTCTAATAATTCATGACTCTGAATGTTTTTCTTCAATATTATCTTTGATTTTCCTTCAACGTTGTCCATTTTTCACTTCTTTTCCTTTAGGATTTAAGCTTACCCATTTCTCTTATGGTAATTCAGAACATAGTATATTCTTTTCTGGAATATTTTTGTAATTATTTTCTATATGCTTTACGTTTTGTCGACACTTTTAAAGTATAGGTTGTTGAGGCCATGCTTAACAGCGATTATAGAACACCTAGACTTGTATTCGTTGCTTAAAACCAAATGTTAGCTGGATTTACATTACTCTGTACCTTAACTTTCACCCAACTCGGTTAATTCTTGTTTCCATCAGATTCTAGTGTTTTCAGTGGTTTTTAGAGCGACTAAGCAAGTGGTTAGAATACGGGACGTTTGTTGTCCACCGTATTCAGCTGAGTATCGAATGGTCTGTTTTTCTGGGAAACAGAGCATTGTCTGCAGGTATAAATTAATTTAGACTTGAAATGAAGAATCAGAATGGTACAGAACAGAATAACAAAGAAAAGTCGTGTATGAATGTATTTATATATTCGATTATACAGCAATTTTAAACTCAAAAGGTAAAAAAAACGAAGATCAATAACAAATGAACAATCTCGATCAAACTCTCTTTTATTTCATCCTAACTAACAAAATAAATTCACTCCAATACCACAAACATATATAGGTAGATATATAACGAAATAATTTGATCTCAAGCGATAAGAACAAGACAAGATTCACGAGTATATTCACACAATCTCTGCAGATCAAACCGTCTAATGCTTCCAAACAGCGGACAGAGAAACGAAGACCGATGCGCAGATCAAAGCAAAAGAAGTCACGGTGGACAAGGCCGACGTTCCGCTGTCAGGCGACGGCGCCGGAGCTTCCTGCGCCAAAGCTGCGGTGGATAGGAGAGCGAAGATGGCGAAAAACACCACAGACAAAGCCTTGGACGCCATTTGAAGCTGAAGCTGAAGCAGAGAGGAGATGCGTCGAGCTGAGATCTTGATTTCAAATTTTGAGCGACTTCTATTTATAGGAGACGAGAACGGTAAGTGGGCGCCGAAGAAAACGCGGACAGCTGGCGGAGCGCTGTTGGCCACGTTAAACGGAAAAAAGAGAGAATATTAAAAAAGGCGGTCGATATTTTCTAATTTTCACACCGTCGTTTTAATTTCCTTGAAATGACGTGGAATTTTATCAACCGTCGGATCAAAGTTGGTGAGGGAGACTTTGCCTTACAGTTTGGGCTTTCGTTGGGTAACCTAACAACCCACAGCGCTTGTCTGTCACTTTTGTTTATTTTTTATAATTTATTTTTTTAATTAAAAATCAATTATTGGTAGGTTATTTTGAATTTGGGCCGGCATGACCCATTCAAATATTGGGCCTTTACATTGGGCCTGAATTAAAGCCCAGTTTAGTCCTCTGCAAGTCAGATTCCATTACGTCTTGAAAATAGCCATGATTTTTCACCTCCTATTCGTCCAGCTCTTCAATCCGGAAGAATCGATCCAATTGATCGTCTGAAAAAGGCTCTCTTCCCCCACCTGTTTAACCTAATTTGTCATCGATCATCACTCTCAATAATCACCAGAGAAAATAAATTGACTGCGGCTAATTATAGCTCTGGAATAAATGGAAATCAGACGGGATTTGGAAGACAGAATATTTCAGCTGTACCTTTCTAATAACGGTTCGATTCCATATCCTATAAAATCTGATGCGATCTTCCTCTGGCTGCAGATATTCTTAATCAACAGAGGCGTTTTCCGGTGAGAAATTATCGCATTCTTTTCATCCGCCATGGAAATGAAGAACGTCGCTTGTGCTGTGTTGATCGCCGCCGCCTCCATCAGCGCTGTCGTGGCTCAGGACTCTCCAGCCCCGGCTCCTGGACCAAGCAGCGGCGCCTCCGGTAGTCTTCCCGTCATCGTCTCCATCGTCGGTGCTTCCATCGTCTCTTTCGTCGCCTGCTACTTGCATTAATCCAATGGAGAAGGAGTAGTAGTTGATTTGGTTCCTTTTTTCCTGTTTCTCGATCAGTTTGCAATGGGACACTTTTTATTTGGAATGTTGGAATAAATTAAAAGTTAGCAGAAAGTAAATGCAATTATCCTTTTTCCCCCTACAAACATTGTGCCAATAAAGTTCACTTTCAATATATGATATGGAGTAATACTATATTTACATGTTAATTTCACATTCTAGTTCTTATTGTTAATACACGTGAGAGGATAAAATTCATTCCTAAAACTAACTCGAGTGGAGAAAAAATCTCTCTCACATATATACAAAGCGCAGGTTGGACAAACACAATTATCAATATCCGCTTTCATGCATAGCGCCTTGGCCAAGTCCAATTTTTACCATCGTCTAGTTCTGATACCATGTTAATGTAACGACCCTATTCCCAGCAAGATATTGTCCGCTCTGGGGATTGGGCCACAGCCCAATATCCTCCCCTCACGGCTTTGTTTGGCGAGAACTTTCCGGAAGGTCACCCAACCTGGAATTGTTCTCGCCGAAGCACTTTTAACTTCGGAGTTCTTATGGGATCCGTTGCCAATTGTGCTAAAAAACGCATCTTGCTATGTTGGTAGGGTCTCTTTACATATGTTTCGTTTCCACATACTTCCCCAAGCGATGTGGAATTGTGACGACCCCCTTTTTACGACCCGTCACCTTCCGGTTCACCCGCGCGGACGTACCGCCATCTGGGTTTCTGTTCGTGCAGTCATCGTACCTATACGTGCATATTCAGGTCATCACAATCACCTCCCCTCGGGGGCCCAACGTCCTCGGTGGCCACATTTCCGGTTGGGTACAGGCTTTGATTTGACATATTTACTAAAAATGTCATTTATTAAAATACTAATATTCCGTACAGCCGAGTATTACAGTTGACACATGTGAGATGATAGAACTCATCTTCAAAAGTTAGTTCGAGGGGAGAGGAAATCTCATTCATATATATTTAAAGCACATGCTCATCCAATAGGTGATGTGAGACACACAATTATCAATATTTACCTCCTTAATAACACTCAGTAATTAATATAATTAATGTGATACAATATAAATAATCAAAATATTATTTTTTTTTTTTTTTTTTTTTTTTTTTTTTTTTTTTTTTTTTTTTTTTTTTTTTTTTTTTTTTTTTTTTTTTTTTTTTTTTTTTTTTTTTTTTTTTTTTTTTTTTTTTTTTTTTTTTTTTTTTTTTTTTTTTTTTTTTTTTTTTTTTTTTTTTTTTTTTTTTTTTTTTTTTTTTTTTTTTTTTTTTTTTTTTTTTTTTTTTTTTTTTTTTTTTTTTTTTTTTTTTTTTTTTTTTTTTTTTTTTTTTTTTTTTTTTTTTTTTTTTTTTTTTTTTTTTTTTTTTTTTTTTTTTTTTTTTTTTTTTTTTTTTTTTTTTTTTTTTTTTTTTTTTTTTTTTTTTTTTTTTTTTTTTTTTTTTTTTTTTTTTTTTTTTTTTTTTTTTTTTTTTTTTTTTTTTTTTTTTTTTTTTTTTTTTTTTTTTTTTTTTTTTTTTTTTTTTTTTTTTTTTTTTTTTTTTTTTTTTTTTTTTTTTTTTTTTTTTTTTTTTTTTTTTTTTTTTTTTATCAAATAATATTAATTGTACTAATTAATAAGTGACACATTAGAAAGTAAATATTAGAATGTAAAATCAGATGGTAAACATATTATTATTCTTGTTAGAGTTCGACGTGACATGAATTCTAGTTGAACTGGGTCAAAATTATATATCAATATTATGGTTTTATGTTTTTCTACGTATTAATGTTTGAGTTACAAAACTTAGTGGTACTTGATGTATCTTAATTTCTGGTTAGTTAAATTTTCCTCATATGTGGTTTTTCTCTGAAATGGTTTTTCAACTAAATTTTGGTTTTTTTTTTTCGCGCTTTTCTTTTTCGGATTCGTACTCAATTTTCAACAATTCTTATGACAAACGTTAAACACGTAATTGTATTTTTGACAATCTAAATTTAGTCGTGACACCATTGACAAAATAATTTTGAATAATAATTTTATATTAATATTTTAATTTTGAAGATAGGTTTTATATTTTAAACTTTTAATTTATTCGCTACTGTCCAATCTACTTGCAACTTCGATCTTTAGATGCCAACCAAATTTATATCGATGGATCTCGTCCGTCCGATCTTTTCCTTTTGACTTTCACTATGGACAGTTACATCAAATGATCAAAGACTTGGTCAACAATTGGACCCAAAATCCATAATCGAAAAGTCGCGTCCCGTGCATTATTATTAAATATATATATTTTACTTTATTTATAAATACGTTTATACATATATTATAATTATGTGATATTAATAAATAATTAAAATAAATATATTAATAATAAATACATTTCATACAACTTTGTTGTTAATTATTTTAATCCACATGTGATTGGTCATGGTGATGTTTTTCTTCGTGCATCAAAATAAATAAAAAAATAGTGAAACGACACGTCGAGGATGACAACGTAAATCAAATAGGACGACAATAAAGAAGAGCCATTTGAGAAACCAATGGGCAATGCGATATGAGTAAAAAAGCGAAAGCGAAAGTGTGTCGATCGCCCGCGGTCAGATAAGGCGGTTCAATGCTTAATCCCCGAAATGCCCCTCTGTCTCCATCATTCCCAAGTGGGGTTACTATTTTTTTTGTTAATCAAACGCTAAATTCCTATTCTGCCCTTCCTCCACTTCCAACCTACTTTTCCTTACAAAATTCTTAATTATCTTGTCGGTTAAAATATTTATTTATTTATTTTTTAATAATTAATTTTTTTTAATCAAATAATAAAATAACTTATGGTAAAAAATATAAAATTTACGTGACAATAATTATATAGTGGGACTTTATTCTAAAATTAATTTAATTAAGCTTAAATAGAGGGTGGCCGTACCGCATAATTTCTCAATAAAGGCGAAAACACGTCAGAAGAAGTAACGAGGGAGGTGTAAATATGGAAAAGTTCAAAGGGTAATTTAGTAACAACGGAGGAGAAATGTTTGATACGCGTCCCTGTGAGGCCCATATTATATCGCCATTTACCGACCTTTCGATCCATTCATATCTCCTCCATTTCTCCTCACGTTTCTTCGCCCCAAAGCTCGACCATCTTCTTCTACCTCCCTTTCCTCTCCCTGATCAAAGATTGGATTTCTTGTTTTGTGTTTCGACGCTTGCGATCGGAGAGATGGCTCAGAGGACCGAGAAGGAAGAGACGGAGTTCAAAGTGCCGGAGACTATCAGCCTCTGCGTCAATAACTGCGGTCTAACGGGTAATCCGGCGACGAATAACATGTGCCAGAAGTGCTTCAACGCTACGGCGACCTCCTCGAAGGCTGCTGCCTCGGCTCCTTCTCTCAAATTTACGGGCGAGAAAAGCCCCAGATCTCTGGCTTCTCGCTCCCCTCAGCGATCTAATTCTCCGGGATTAGGAGGTGTTAGCAGGAATCAAACGACGGATCTTCCAAAACCGGAGGAATCTGCGAGGAGAGAGGTGAACAGGTGCACCGGGTGCCGAAAAAGAGTCGGGTTGACCGGGTTCCGATGCCGGTGCGGTGACCTGTTCTGCTCGGATCACCGGTACTCCGATCGACACGACTGCAGCTACGATTACAAGGCGGCCGGTCGGGAGACGATCGCCAGGGAAAATCCGGTGGTTAGGGCGGCGAAGATCGTGAGAGTTTGAAAGACGAGCGTGAAAAATCTGTATTCTCAAAATATGTGTCCCGGAAAAGAAAACCTCCCATGGAATCGGGGGGGCTCCGATCCGGTCCCCTCGCAATCTCTTTCTCAGAGAGAGTTCAACTTTGTGATAGACAGGGAGATAATTGAATCCATAGTTATCCAACTACGAAGATCCATGTACCGTTTTCCCTTTAAATTTTTCTTTCATGTGTTTGCTGGAAATGAAAATTCTTATCGTGTTCACAAGGGCATGCCGCTGTAAATTTGATCAAATGTTCTGTGTTTTTCGTCATTTTCCTTGATTATCAGCATCTTGGGAACCCCCGTCTAGAAGTGCAAATGCCGTGGGCCCCATCTACCATCCCACCTGCCCATTCGTTTTCTCGCGACATATTCGAGATGGCCGATGCCGAGTATTTGCCAAAATAATAAAATAAAATATATATCCAATCAGCTTATGCCACGTAGATCAGAAACTGTACCGCGGAAAGGCATGGAAAAGTAGTCGTGAAGGTGACGTTTGCAGAGTGTAGCAGTAAAATGTGATCCGACGGCTGTGATTGAGTTCGGGGGGTAGGGTCCACAGCTTTGTTCTCTGACCTTTAAGTGGGATGAAAAGGTGTCAGAAATCAGAATAATAGGTGGGCCCATGTGACTTCTACAGTGCTAAGTTTCCTTTAAATCAACTTTATTTGATATTTTTTTTTTGAACAATGACATATCTTTACACTTTTGTTTCTATGTTCTTAAAATATCGATAATTTATGTAATTACGATGCAATTAATATAAAATATTATAAATAATTTATTTATTATATTAATTGTTCTTATGTATTTGGTGAACTTTTATTGAGTAATTAGTTAAATTATTATTCGTTTTCTTTCTTAATTATACATCTTTTTATTAATTTAGACTTAATAATTCAAAATTTGGTAAATCATAAATTTACCTCAAACTCGTTTGGAGCAAGTAGCTAGCTTAAGTGTTTTTTTTTTTTTTTTTTAAGTCGATACGTTTTGAAATTAAGTGGCGTCAACGTGTAGGTCATTGACACTGGACTTTTCGTCTTCTATTTTATTTGGTGGGCAATTTTTGGGCACAACAACAAATAGATTCCAGAACTAATACTTTCAGAGAAATTTAGACACTAATTTTGCGGGATGTTCGTAGATTTGTCTTCAAATTGGAGAAATCGAGAGGCTCAACGATTCATGGAAAGAAACAAAGTTGTCAAACTGAAGAACATAGCGAAATTGTGGTAAGAATAGTCCGCAAAATCATTTTTCCACGTGAATCAATGAGCATGTGGATTTCTTTGCATTTAACCTCTTCTCTTCTTTGAGGAATAATCCACGAACCTCTCACAAAATTAGCTTCCAAACTTCTCTAAAAATTCTCTTCGAAATCTCCTCATCAAAATTGCAGTTGTATCTCGACGTGGACTAACAAAAAATATAAAAGACGAACACTATAGACAACCTATATGTTGACCTTTTCTAGTTCAAGGACTTATTTGCAAAAAAAAAAAAAAATAATTCATGAACTTGGTTGTTCATAACTCTAAGTTTGAGGGTGAATTTGTAATTTACCCAATAATTTAAAATGATTTAAAAAGAATAATGTAAATGATATTTATGGATGAAAATAAATAATAGAGGTATTAAATGTATTTATTATTAATAAAGAAGATTGCTTTATAGGGCAGTAGGTGTGTTACAAATTAACAATTCTTTTAGGGCGAATATTTCTTTGTCTATGTCTACTCGGTGGTTTAATTGATTAAACGGGTGATTAATGATTAATCAACCTAATTTTGTAACCGATAATTAACAAAACACAAACATGCTAGATCCTAGTGGATTAGATAATTAATTAAAACCAACTTAATTTATACAAATATTTTTGCTACTTGATTTATCAATAAAAAATGGAAACATTATTATTATATGGCTTTAAATTATATGGATTTTAAATAATAACTTGTTACATTGAGGCTAGCTAGACCCTTATGAACACACGGCTTAAACATGTGCGAGTCAAGTCGTTTGGCAAGGTTCATAATAAGTTTATGTCCCGTCTAACTCGATCTTAGACCAATACTGGTCTTGATTTAACTTTAAATGAGCGGCCTTCTTCAGAATTTTATCTAATAAGGAGACCCAAGACTAACTAGAAGGTCGAGCGTAGGCCGATCATTGAACAATTGGAGTCGCGGGTTGTAGTTTTGCACTATGGTACCAACAAATATTTCAATAAAATATAATTGATATGGTAACTCGAGATATTGAAGTCACGACTCTAATTTGGAAATTCAAAGAAAAAGATATACAAGGTTTGTCGCTAAAGCTGGACCGATAGTCCAACGTCGACTAGCAAAACCTTGGACCATCATTTTAGTCTCACCGACTTGACACGGTCTATTGCTGGGCCCCGAGACAACTTTCTCAACATTATCGATAAATATCAATAAACATGTACCATTTTAACATTATCTATTAATATCAATGAATGTATAATATATGATCAACATAATTATTTTTAAAGCCAAAAGAAAAAAATAAATTTTGATGATCTCAAATATCATTGTATTATCGATCTAAATAATTCATAAATTAATCAAATTACATACCTCTCAATTCATGCAAGGAAGGTGACAAAAATGGCGATCCTTATCTTTTTGCATGCTAGCGCCGACTTATTGTCTTAAGGTGACACTTTCTGCTTTGTCACGTTCATCCTGCTTTTCCCACCCTTATCATACACCTTTGAGATTTACAGCTGTTGCCCAAATCCATCTCATCTTGATAACACAACACCACCTGGCTTCAACGATGTAATAAACCCTACATTATCACTATCACTATCACGCACTCGAAAAATAATCAACCATCAAGTATATAAATATGCAATGCATCTAAAGATGACGAAGAACATATAAAGTTAAGACGATCATATGATACTTGTCGGTTATATCGAGAGAAGTGACGATAAAGGCATGAAATGAGGACTAGAGATCTAAACAAGCATAAAGACAGTCTCTTTACATGCAATATTGTCTGTTTTTTGTTCAAATTCACACAATTTTATTATTGAGGTTAACATAAAACGTGTCGTGTTAGGTAGACAGGTGAACTTTACTTATAAATCATTCCACTTTCTTAAACGACGCGCGATTGTGCACCATTACTGATATGTGTTGTGTTCTCACAATCAATAGAATTTCAGGTCGTCATTGTATTCGCAAGTTGAATTGTCACACTATTAATAGTTTTCAGAATATCGATAAATTGCAGAAAAAAGACAATTAAACTAATTATCTCGAAAAAAATTTGTTTTAGTTAAATGAATTCGAGCATCTTTTAAAAAGTTTTTGTATCTGCGTGTCCTTGCATTGAATGTCTACTTGCTCGTATTTACATGATGAAACACACGTGCATTGCTATAGTAATAATAAATAAATGATAAAATAAAAGGTATTATTGCATTTAAGCTTTTATTTTCTATCTTAAGTAGGTAATGTCACGTTTTACTTTCTCAAAATTCCAACATTATTGGGATATATTAATTATTTATAGAAATTAGGGCCGAGTTTGTAATTTGTAAACATAAAAGTACGAAAATGTAAATAGCAGTTTTATTAAGTTAACCATCCTCGAGTCACGCAGATTACTTGGCCCCCTATCAGAGCCTAGGGTTCTCGCAAGAACATAATTTTTAGTAAAAGGTTAATCCTTTTGGACCCAAGTCTGGAAAGCCGCAGGGAGGGATTTTAGGTTGTTCTTAATCGCTTAGTGTTCTTCTTGTTCGTCCACTCGTGGTACATTTGTTGGTGTTTTTTTTTTTAAATTTTTTCTTTCGTATTTTGGTTTGACTGGTTTGATTTTGGTCGGCGATTGGAGAGGCTAGGGTTCTGTGTTTTTAGTTTGTAATTATTTTGTTGAATTGAATGCGTTAATTGTATTTTCTCCATAAACGATGGTATTTATTGTTATTGTTTGCGTTTAAATCAATGAGTGGTTCAATCAATGACTGAATTGGATGCTTCAATCTCCCGTCTCTTGATTTGAAGAATGTTCGATGAGCATTACGTCTGGATCTGACAAGTCATGGAAAAAGAGTTTTCAACCTTCGTAATTCTGACAGATAATTGGCATATAAATATTGCATTGTCTGTTTATTTATTTTTGGTCGTTTAATTTTGTCAGCAGAAACAATAAACTTGTTGCAATGAGAAGGAGTGATTATTTTGTCCGACATTGAAAGTTTTTCCCTATTATGTGCAAGTATGCGTTTATTTTTGAAGTATCCATCTTCCTGATTTCTTTATTTCCAAGTTATTGTTATTTTTTTGTTCAATTCACTGTGAAAGTAGGAAAACCAGACCATAACTTCACTTCAAAGTCTAAATGGTTTGGAAGCTTGCTTGTCAAACAGAAACTCTGTAAAAAGGCTAGTTGTTGCTGGTGCTTTTTCAATGGACAAAAAGGTGTCACCTAGCCTCTTCGTCAATGATGGGGCGTTTATGGAGAGGTTTAAACATCTTCAAGAGAAAAAGGAAGAGAAGGTGACAGGCGTTACAATATTGGAACATAAACCAAGCAAAATTATCGCTGTGGCTCCTTCACCTAAAGCTCCCTTTAGTAAAACAAATATTGATTCTAAGGCTGGTGAAAAACGCAATAGTACTTCAGTTGCTTCAGGTGGAAAATTGGCTTTCAGCTTGAAGCATAAGTCCAAGCTTGTGGTGCCTCCTGTTAACATAGGTGCAGATGATGATGGAGATGAATCTGGTGGTGTAAATATATCTGGTGATGGACTTGTGAAAAGACAAAAGCTAGAGCCACTAAATGCCTATAAGCCGAAACCAAGACAGTTGGATGGTGGTAATTACTGCTATTTGAGTATTCTCTGGGCTGAAATTTCATTTATTTCGTACCTTCTATATATATTGTATTTAAATTTAACGTAGTGCTAATTATAACTTGGGAATCAATTGTACTTCTCAGAACCACATATTTTTGCACATGCAATCGTCTAGTCAGTTGTATTTCTTGTCATGAGTGACCCTTCCTGGTCCCATTGCTTATATTGGGTTTAGATATTTGTCTAGGTAGTGAATATTTAAACTAGTAAAAGCTTTGAGGGGCAGCTTAATGATAATTCTTGCGTTTATTTTTTAATGAATTTCCAAGTTCAAGTCCTTTCAAGATCAATAACGGAATAGTGATTGTTAAACACAACACCTTGTGGAATCAATCGGAATGAATGCAAGCCGGCTTAAACTCATATATATTTTTTTTGAAAAACTAGTATACTTGCAATTTCCAACTTCTCATATTCCCTATGTGATCTGAAGTTGGAGGAAGGGAAAAAGGATTTTGGAATGTATACCATTTTCACTTCTACCTTTTTTTTCTATAAGCACTAAGATAGATAATTTTAAGGATCTTTTCTCCTGATTATGTTTTTTAAGGGTCTACATGTTTAGTTGCTCTTAGTATTCCTTACCCTTCTGGTGAAGTTGAGTTACACAAATAGTTTTTGAAGGAATTATTTGCGTCTGTCTTTTCTAGAGTTGAAGGGTGTGAATCTAGGTGACAAAAAGTTCTTCAATAAGCATGTCTCATGAATGCAGCTTATATCTTAAATACTTATCAGCATTGGTGGAAGGGATGTTGAATGAAAGATCTGGAATTTGTGGCAGCCTGCTGCAAGAGTAATTTGCATTCACTTGTTCATGCTCATGGTATTAATCAGTTTTATAAGTGATGTGCAGTACCACCTTCTCCAAGTGATGCTACAGTGAAGAATGTTGCGGACAAACTAGCTTGTTTTGTGGCAAAGCATGGAAGGAAATTTGAGCAAATCACACGAGAAAAGAATCCTGGAGATACTCCTTTCAAGTAACTTTTCATTGTTTCTTATCTTAATGATGCACGAGAATAATAGGCACTTTTGCTTTTTACTTTTTCCTTCTTCACTAAAATTTTCACCCATCTCCCACCGTGCCACTATTTAAGTATTCATTTGAACAATTCCAACTTGTTCAAATTTGAACAATTCCAGTATGATTATATGATTACTGATTTGATTGACTTTCCAACTTGTCCTTTTTTCTTTCCTTGCTTTGAAGTTGGTAATGATTTTGGCTCTCCGCATTATTCATCACATGCAGATTTTTATTTGATGAGGGTTGCTCAGATTATAAATACTATGAATATCAGCTATCTGAAGAGGAAAAGGCTCTTTCACAAAGCAGGGAATCCCATGCATCATGCTCAGGTGAGTAATTTTTTTGTTTACTTGTTGTCAAACTTTGTCGGCTACTTAATCATGAATAGTTTCAGTTTTATTTGAAATTAAAGATGCGATTTACCGTACACATTCTTTATCCAAGGTGTTTATTTTATTTTATTTTTGTATCGATTTGCATGTGGGCCTGTGTATTTTTTTTTGACAGTTTTGGTCTCGATGTATAAATACTTCTCACTTAGGTGTTTTAACGTGGCATAAATTGTGTTACCTGATATACAATTAAATCAAATATCTTAATAAATGCCAGACTTTCTCACAATTTTACATTTGAGTAGACTTCGATTGTTGGCCCGAAAATGAACTTATAATCATGAAATAGGAATTTTTAAGAGACATTTGTAGTGCTTGAGTTATTATGAAAGCATGTTAGGAAATAGTCGTAGGGGTATTTTGAGAATTATATAATGTGCTGACAAAGTTAGTTTTCGTTAGTTATTATGAAGTTTTGGGGAAAGTTAGAGTTTGTAAGAGAAGATTATCGTAGATGGAAAAAAAAGTTGTGAAAGGTTATGATGATATTTGATGAAATGTTCTTGGTATATTATTAAAATTTTCCGAATGTAGCATTGCTGTTAAGATTTGTGGTCAGTTTTAGGGTTTTCGTTTCATGTAATTATCGTTTATTTAATATAATGAATTTCTAATCCCAACAAAGCACATCCTAGATTTGAAAATTTCAAAGTAAAGGTTTGTATGATATTCCAAATTAAGACGGTTGGTTTGTAAAATCCAATTGGTAAGGATATTTCATTTCGTTGATTCATTATATCTTGCTCTGTTTTGTTGTGTTTGTAGTTTAATCCCAAAGGAAGCTCTTTCATTTCCTAAATTGTTGGGGTTGTCTGTAGGTGGTACTGGCGCATCATCTTCTAAATCTGTTAGTGGTCAACAGAGATACGTCCAACCGTCCGCAAACTACCAAACACCTGCCTCT
The DNA here is from genome assembly GCA_022432975.1 of Begonia masoniana. Lineage (NCBI taxonomy): Eukaryota > Viridiplantae > Streptophyta > Magnoliopsida > Cucurbitales > Begoniaceae > Begonia > Begonia masoniana. Next base: position 47,549,226 of record CM039510.1, read on the forward strand.
GCTTTGTATGGATCAGCTGAAGATGATATATCAGGAAATGGTGTGGCATTTTTTTCTTTCATTTTTTTCTTGTATGAAAAGATTGTATAATTGTTTGGTATCCGTATGGTGATTGTGATAACCATGTGATAATAGATGCCATAATGAACTTTTGAAATGGTGTAAATGGTGTAAAGCAAAATGGCGTTTTTAGAATCATCCAAAAGTAGTTGATATCAACTTGAGAGGTTTGGAAGAGGAGAGATGGGGAATTGAAAATATGTAGATTGCAACCATAACTTGGAAGTGTCCATATTTGAAACTAGATACAGAACAAATGAGGCTGTTTTTGCTAAGAATTTGATTGCGAATTGGGAACTTGAAGCATTAATATGTCCCAATGCTGATTACACTCGTATCTTTGATTTGTGAGCTTGCCAATGAAAAAACAATTCATTCTCTTATAGAATGTCTTTCCCGAGAATGGTTTTCAATATTGGTTGGGTTTTTCAATAGAGGTTTCAACAGAAAATTTGTGTCAGTTGTACCTACACTGTCATTGTACGAATGGTCTTTTAATTGCATTTTGTTACTCTTTTAATTGCTTGGTTTTCAAATTTTGAATGATGTTATACTCTTCTTTTTTATCTATAGGGGAATCTGGCCCACCAACTGGTACAGATCCTATAGCGATGATGGAGTTTTATATGAAGAAGGCTGCACGAGAAGAGAGGATGAGGCAGCCTAAGCAATCAAAAGATGAAATGCCCCCACCTGCTTCTCTTCAAGGTTAATATTTGTTACTTAAGTGGACATTTAGTTCAAGATTTTGGTCTGGTATTTGATCTTTCTTTTAAATTATTTTCCCTCTTATTGATTAGCTCCTGCTAAAAGAGGCCATCACATGGGTGACTATATTCCATCAGAGGAGCTGGAGAAGTTTTTGGCTTCCTGTGCTGATGCTAGTGGAAGGAAAGCCTACATAGAAGCTGCTGAGAAGGCTAAAATTCAGGCTGATAATGTCGGGCATAAACTGTTGTCTAAAATGGGATGGAGAGAAGGTTCTCTCTCTCTTTCTATAATTTCCTCTCCCTATTTTGTGACACACACTTTCAAACACTGCTAAGCACATGCAAAACCTAGTTGACCTGAACCATGAGAAGTGATAGAATACTGGCATTATATTTATTATCATCTTTAATTCAGTTTAAATCTTGTCAATCAACTAATCAACTTGTGGAGTGTTGGTGATTAAGTGATGAGTAATATTGTGAGAGCTGAGTCTCCACCCGAATCTCAAAAAGTTACTGACTAATCTGTCTATCAAACAAAGTGAGTGGCGTCTACTGCGGTTCAAAAATATAGTCAAGAAGATTACTCAAATTATTGCTTTTAATCGTTTGTCTTAAATGTGATTAGCTTTTTATCACCATTCCACAAATTTTGCTTTGAAACTCACTGGATTAATTCTGTACAATTTTTTGCTGGTGCTTGGTGCCTTTTATGTTTTATGAAGGAGAAGTTTGTTTGACTAATATAAATTGCAGGGGAGGGTTTGGGCAGCTCCAAGCGTGGAATTGCAGATCCTATCATGGCAGGCGATGTGAAAAAGGACAACTTGGGGGTTGGTGCCCATCAACCTGGGGAGGTGCTTCCTGATGATGATATATTCGAGCAGTATAAGAAGCGAATGATGCTTGGATATCGTCACCGACCGAACCCTCTGGTATTTCTTGGTTTTTTTTCCTTAACTTTATTGAAGTTATACGTTAGTGATTTTGTTTTGACAACAGATCTTTCGATTTTTTTCTTCTCAGAACAATCCTCGTAAAGCATACTACTAAAGGGCTGAATTTCATGGCCTGTGGCAAACTTTTAAACCTGTGAAGAAGCTGAAAATCTGCTTTCTCGTTTGGGAAGTTCATTGTTTGCTTTTTGGGAGTTCTTCATTTAATAATATCTGTAAATTTTTGCAATTCCAGATTCTCAATTGAGCTCTTCTCTCGCACATAAATATATTCGGACGACTTTCTTCGAAAGAATGGTATTTTGTTACGTGTATCTGTTGTTTATCGATCAGGTCTCGGACAGGATGATGGTAGAGCTCATCTCAGCATCCATATTCTCATATTCCCATGTCAAATGAATGATTGTGAAGCAGAGATGCCCTGTAATGCCTTATCTGTAATTCCTTTGGTATCATAAAGTCTCACTTTGCTCCTTGCAGAGAAGCACCAACAGTTTGGAATGATGGCATTTTTGTTATCTAGAATGCGACAATTTTAGTATCAATGGACATATTCTCTCTCTCACACTCTTTCCTCTCTCTTCCTTTCTCTCACTAGAGAATATGGCATTATAAGACCAGGAGAGAAGCAGATGCCTCATAGAGTCGGTGCTTTCGATGAAATCATGCTGTGCAATAACTTCAGTGGGCAACAAGCTGTAAAAATAAATAACAACACTCCATTACTGCTCTCACGCTATGCTTCTTTTTGACTTCAAGAACCCATTAAAATCCCAACTATTTTAGTGTCATCTACGTGTCGCAATAGGTGGTTTGTCCAACCCGGACTACAGTAGATAAGAGTGTTTAAAGGAAAAGCAGAAAGGAAGAGGAATTTGAGGCTGCAGATTTAGTGGAATCCGACGGAGATGACAGCAATTTCCTGTTGTATAAATATTTGACTTTATTTTAATGTATGATTTACCTGATTGATCGATCAAATTTGTATCGTCCTTCGAGACTCCAAGTACAAGATTGTCCGCTTTGGACAACTCCACACAGATTTGTTATTGAGGTTGACTCAAAACGCGTTGTACTAGGTCGGAAGAAAACTCTACTTATAAATCATATATTTTTCACTCTTCAAGAGACATAGAATTGTGCACCCTTACTGGCATGAGTTGAGCCCTCACACTGGACGCTTATTGCCTTAACATGACGGACTGCCACAATATTGATACGAGTAATAATATTAAATTGAATTTATATAATATAGTCTTGCTAAAATTACCCTACAAAAGATCATTGCATTTTTTATGTTAATTAAGTGGTCAGAGTTGACATTTCAATTGTCAAAACCTCCTTCCCCATAACGTGGTTGACTTTTTTTAAGTCATCTACCTCATGTACACGTATCTTTACCCAATAAAATCAAAATAAGGTTAAATCATAGCCGTCAATTAATTGACAGGAGAAAAAGGATGGGGACCATGCGTAGATATTAGATCAGTGGTCAATAAAATTGTGCCGATGCAATTACCCATTAAACGGGGAAGCTTAGGCCGTGTCTTTTTCACCTTTTGTTTTTATTTATTGTTTAATGAGACGATTAAGTTTGGATACACTGAACTTATTTTCTGCCACAGTGACACTTTTAGGCCACATTCATTTATTTACAAAATACATATGATATACTATGTTACCGAATAAATTATCTGTTACAATATATAATTAAATCACAAAATTAAAAAAAAAATATATAACATTAATCTCTAGTCCTCATAATATAATATTATTTATTTTGAACTGAATATCGTACAATCTTGTTTTTCATATTAACCTAAAATACTCTGTATCAGATAGAAAAAACAGTTCCATTTATAAATAATCTACGTTCGATTCTTCTAGGCTAGATTGTGTGACGAACCTTCGTAACTAATAAACTTGTGTCGTAATTGACTTTGTTTGCGTAACGAACCTTCGTAACTTATAAATTTGTGTCGTAATTGACTTTGTAGATTGACTGTCACATGTCTAGTTAGTTCTCCCTAGATATTTAAGAAAAAATATTTAATAAAAAGTTATAAAGTATTAGTATTTTTATAATATTTAATTAATTTATAGGAGTTAGGATAAAGGATAAAGATGCAGGCATGCATCATGTTAATGCAACAATAAATTAAAAACAAAATTGACAGTTGAAGGCATGTTAATTAGTGAACGAAATAGATAATTAATTAACTAATCAATTAATAATTAGCGACTCTTCCATTGATCCAAAGATCATAATCTCTCCCCAAACTTTGACTTGAGGCATCGTAGTAGAGATTGCTTCTAAGTGTTCTGCTTAATTAAATATCAATCACAATCAACGTCTTCGTACGTAATCGTACGGACATTTAATTACTTTGGGTTTCACTATTAATGTTAACATTTTCTTTAATTTAATCTATTTATATTTAATTAATTATTTAATATATGTTAAAATTTGGTTTTATTTTCCACGTCAGCTTGCATTTTTCGGAACCATTTGGTCATTCCGATTTGACCGGTCACGCTTGTACACTAGATGACAAAAGCTATGGTGTTCTTGTAATAAAACTTGAAAACAAGGGTATTTACGCACGATCGTGGTCTATAAATAGCTGCCATGTGAAACAGAGCATTCACGTTCCACTGGTCTTCGTCTCTCTCCGTCTCTGAATAGAGCTCTGAATCGTGAATAGAAACAGAAGCAATAATCAGAGGTAATTCAATGGCTGAAATATTATAAACTTAGCCTAAGCTAGTCGTTAGATTTTCTGTATAATTGATTGAATGCGTTTGTTCATCTTTTTGTTGAAGTGCAGCTTCTTCTCGGCAGGTTTATCGCTCTATTGAAACCAATCTTCAGTACCGATTTGATTGAAAACGAAGCACTGTGGTCGAATACTTGATATTTTCGAAGCAAAATTGATTATCCTCAGCTATGAGTATTCTGTACAGTGATAATTTCAAATTCTCTAATGGAGAGCTGAAGAAGTTTCCAGAAATCGCCGATTCGAGTATTAGCCGCCGCAACCACGGTCATGGTAACGAGGGAAGGGAGGATTATCGCTATGTTGGGGATTCGAGCTTGGAGGTAGAATCCATGTTTGAGAGATTCATGTCGTCGTGTAATAGAGCCAACGACTCGGGATCTCAGAGTCTTGGAGGTTTCGCAGAGTGTTTGGTTAAGCAAGAAACGATGGAATCGGAGTTCTGCAACGGATCTTCTTCCTTGTACCGGAATCAGGAGGTTGGTTCTCTGCCGGATCACAACTTAGCGAGTGCTGACGTTGGGAATCCTGTTGATAACTCGTTTAGCTTCATTAATTCTATGGGGACAGAGAATTCGCAATCCAGTGCTAGAAAATTTTCCAATCTTGCCCGTCAAAGTAGCTGTCCGGCTGAATTTTCCAACTTTTTGGCCGTTGAAAATGGTATTCTTGCTTCAACTCAAATGCTTTCGTTTTTTCTCTGATTCACTTTTCGTACTTCAATTTTGCTGTTGTTTAATCCATTTGAGATAGAAAGTTTTGGCCAACTGGGTGTTTTACCAGTCAACCATCACCCCCTTCTTGGCAGCTGAACCTATATGAGGATAGCTCATATGTTTTAACGAATTGCAGGCTTCGGTAGAGCGACAAATTTGAGAAGTTTTGGAACTACGAATGTAAATGCAAATGATCCGTTCAACTTCTCGAATGACTTGCCTTTATCTTCAAAGCGAATGCGTGAAATTTCAGGAGGAAACGTGGTTTTAGATAGCTCAAATGGTCATAATTTAAGAAACTACAGCAATCAACATCATCTGACCAGTTTCCCCGATAACTCCTGGGATGAATCTGCCTTCAGGAGCTTAAAGAGGGCCAGAGACAACAATGGACTTGCATTTTCAAATTCGAATCCACTGGAAAATAAGGTAATACAGAAAATTATTGCTTGAAATACTTTTTCTTTTACTCATCTTGTCTACTGTTTAATGACTGGCGTCTCTTTTTCAAAATCTCAGACAAATACAGAGTCTCCAAGTAGCGTCTATGGCTTGACCCATCATTTGAGCTTGGGTAAGACCTTTTCGGAGATGGCCACCAAAGAAAAGTTACTGCAATTTCAAGACGCAGTCCCCTGCAAAATCCGAGCTAAAAGAGGATGCGCCACTCACCCGCGAAGCATTGCTGAGAGGGTAATTTCTCCTTTCCATGACTGCTGAGATACTGAGATTTGATTCTGGAGGGGAGAAAAGGTCGCCAACCAAGCTCCAGCCAGAACCGTTCCCTAATTGGGAACTAATTCCTAGGCTTGGCCTTCTTTATTTTTCATTCAGGCCAGCTATTTCCGCCCACAAGGCTCCAGATAGGCCTGCGGCTCTAATAGGGGCCTAGTGTCGAGCCTTGGCCTTTATTTCCGAGTTGGGACGGCTTGCTATTGCCGTTGAACAGACAGCCCACCCTGGCTCCAGCGAGGCTGGACCACCCCAGAGCTCAGGCTGGACCACCCCAGATCCCGACCCAGCAAAGCCATAGCACAGAGCCAGCCCACTCTGGCCCCTAGCCCAGCCCAGACCCATTTTAGGCTTACCCGGCCTAGCCCGACCCAAAAACCAACCCACGCCAGAGAGAGCCCAGCCCAGAGCTTGGTAACCCCAGAGCAATGCCTGTCCGGCGCCCAACCCATATCCCGACACAGCCCATCCATCGCCCAGAGGCAGCTCACCTGCTACAGCCCAGCCCAGAGTGGCAAAACCAGAGCAGGCCCAAACTAGTGCCCAGCCCAGACGAGACCCATTTTAGGCCCACACTAGTGAGAGTCCAGCCCAACCCACATTGCCAGCCCATTCCAGAACTTTGGTTCCCCCAGCCTGAAAATCCGCCCACCCTGGCCCCGTCCCAGAGTGCAGGCCAGAGTCATCCCACCACAACCCCGTAACAGCCCCGCCCAATGCCTTGCCAGCCAGATCCACCCCACACCCGCGCCGCCCAGCGATCCACAATAAATTAAAAAACAAATTGAAAGTTGAAGGCATGATAAATTAGTGAAAACGAATTACAGATAATTAAGTAAATAATCATTAAATTAGCGCTCTCCATTGATTCCAAAGATCATAAAGCTATCCCCAAACTTTGACCTTGAGGCATCGTAGTAAGATTGCTTCTAAGTGTTATGCTTAATAAATATCAATAACAACAACGTCTTCGTACGAATCGTAAGGACATTTAAGTACTTTGGGTGTCACTATAATGTTAACATTTTCTTTAATTTAATCTATTAATTTAATTAATATTTAATATATGTTAAAATTTGGTTTATTTTCCACGTCAGCTTGATTTTTCGGACCCTTTGGTCATTCCGATTGACCGGTCACGCTGTACACTAGATGACAAAAGCTATGGTGTTCTTGTAATAAAACTTGAAAACAAGGGTATTTACGCACGATCGTGGTCTATAAATAGCTGCCATGTGAAACAGAGCATTCACGTTCACTGGTCTTCGTCTCTCTCCGTCTCTGAATAGAGCTCTGAATCGTGAATAGAAACAGAAAGCAATAATCAGAGGTAATTCAATGGCTGAAATATTATAAACTTCGCCTAAGCTAGTCGTTAGATTTTCTGTATAATTGATTGAATGCGTTTGTTCATCTTTTTGTTGAAGTGCAGCTTCTTCTCGGCAGGTTTATCGCTCTATTGAAACCAATCTTCAGTACCGATTTGATTGAAAACGAAGCACTGTGGTCGAATACTTGATATTTTCGAAGCAAAATTGATTATCCTCAGCTATGAGTATTCTGTACAGTGATAATTTCAAATTCTCTAATGGAGAGCTGAAGAAGTTTCCAGAAATCGCCGATTCGAGTATTAGCCGCCGCAACCACGGTCATGGTAACGAGGGAAGGGAGGATTATCGCTATGTTGGGGATTCGAGCTTGGAGGTAGAATCCATGTTTGAGAGATTCATGTCGTCGTGTAATAGAGCCAACGTCTCGGGATCTCAGAGTCTTGGAGGTTTCGCAGAGTGTTTGGTAAGCAAGAAACGATGGAATCGGAGTTCTGCAACGGATCTTCTTCCTTGTACCGGAATCAGGAGGTTGGTTCTCTGCCGGATCACAACTTAGCGAGTGCTGACGTTGGGAATCCTGTTGATAACTCGTTTAGCTTCATTAATTCTATGGGGACAGAGAATTCGCAATCCAGTGCTAGAAAATTTTCAATCTTGCCCGTCAAAGTAGCTGTCCGGCTGAATTTTCCAACTTTTTGGCCGTTGAAAATGGTATTCTTGCTTCAACTCAAATGCTTTCGTTTTTTCTCTGATTCACTTTTCGTACTTCAATTTTGCTGTTGTTTAATCCATTTGAGATAGAAAGTTTTGGCCAACTGGGTGTTTTACCAGTCAACCATCACCCCCTTCTTGGCAGCTGAACCTATATGAGGATAGCTCATATGTTTTAACGAATTGCAGGCTTCGGTTAGAGCGACAATTTGAGAAGTTTTGGAACTACGAATGTAAATGCAAATGATCCGTTCAACTTCTCGAATGACTTGCCTTTATCTTCAAAGCGAATGCGTGAAATTTCAGGAGGAAACGTGGTTTTAGATAGCTCAAATGGTCATAATTTAAGAAACTACAGCAATCAACATCATCTGACCAGTTTCCCCGATAACTCCTGGGATGAATCTGCCTTCAGGAGCTTAAAGAGGGCCAGAGACAACAATGGACTTGCATTTTCAAATTCGAATCCACTGGAAAATAAGGTAATACAGAAAATTATTGCTTGAAATACTTTTTCTTTTACTCATCTTGTCTACTGTTTAATGACTGGCGTCTCTTTTTCAAAATCTCAGACAAATACAGAGTCTCCAAGTAGCGTCTATGGCTTGACCATCATTTGAGCTTGGGTAAGACCTTTTCGGAGATGGCCACCAAAGAAAAGTTACTGCAATTTCAAGACGCAGTCCCCTGCAAAATCCGAGCTAAAAGAGGATGCGCCACTCACCCGCGAAGCATTGCTGAGAGGGTAATTTCTCCTTTCCATGACTGCTGAGATACTGAGATTTGATTCTGGAGGGGAGAAAAGGTCGCCAACCAAGCTCCAGCCAGAACCGTTCCCTAATTGGGAACTAATTCCTAGGCTTGGCCTTCTTTATTTTTCATTCAGGCCAGCTATTTCCGCCCACAAGGCTCCAGATAGGCCTGCGGCTCTAATAGGGGCCTAGTGTCGAGCCTTGGCCTTTATTTCCGAGTTGGGACGGCTTGCTATTGCCGTTGAACAGACAGCCCACCCTGGCTCCAGCGAGGCTGGACCACCCCAGAGCTCAGGCTGGACCACCCCAGATCCCGACCCAGCAAAGCCATAGCACAGAGCCAGCCCACTCTGGCCCCTAGCCCAGCCCAGACCCATTTTAGGCTTACCCGACCTAGCCCGACCCAAAAACCAACCCACGCCAGAGAGAGCCCAGCCCAGAGCTTGGTAACCCCAGAGCAATGCCTGTCCGGCGCCCAACCCATATCCCGACACAGCCCATCCATCGCCCAGAGGCAGCTCACCTTGCTACAGCCCAGCCCAGAGTGGCAAAACCAGAGCAGGCCCAAACTAGTGCCCAGCCCAGACGAGACCCATTTTAGGCCCACACTAGTGAGAGTCCAGCCCAACCCACATTGCCAGCCCATTCCAGAACTTTGGTTCCAGCCCAGCCTAAAATCCGCCCACCCTGGCCCCGTCCCAGAGTGCAGGCCAGAGTCAGCCCACCACAACCCCGTAACAGCCCAGCCCAATGCCTTGCCAGCCCAGATCCACCCCACACCAGCGCCCAGCCCAGCCGATCCACAAACCACCCCACCCTAGCGAGAGCCCAGCCCAGCCCAGCCCATAACCTGGCCACATCGCAGCCCAGAACTAACCCATCCAGGCCCCAGCCCAGAGCCTATGTCTGACCAGCCCAGATCCCGACCCCAGCCCAGCAACAACCCAGAGCCAGCCCACTCTACCTTTGCCTCAGCCCAGGCCAGAGGCAGCCCACACTGGCAGCCAGCCCAGACCCATTCTCGAACCAGCCCAACCCATAATCCACCCATCCTAGTGATAGTCCAGCCCAGCCTAACTGGCCACAGCCCAGCCCAGAGCCTGGCCAGCCTAGAGTCATGCCCACACCAGCGCTCAGATCCTAGCCCAGCCCACACACCTTCTAGGCCTACCACACCCAGCCCGATCCACAACCGACCGCACCCAGGCGAGAACCCAGCCGAGTCCAGAACTTGGTCACAAACCAGCCCAGGACCAGCCCACCCTACCCCATCCAAGCCAGGTTAGTCCAGTCCGTCCTTGTCTCAGTCAAGCCCAGCCCTGCCTAGCCAAAGCCTGGCAATAGCCCAAAGCATAGAGCCAGACCACAACCAACCCGCATCCAGCCCATAGAGCCAGGCCATAGCCGACCAGACCAGCATGTAGTCAACTGGCTAGGTATCACAATCAGCCCAATCCCCGCTGATTATTTCCGCGTAGGCGCCTACCGCGCTTCGTGGCCTTAGTGGTGGCCTAGCCAGGCCTTGGCCATCTTATTTCCAATCCTCGGCCCGCAGCTCTAATTTGGTCATAGTGCTTGGGCTGACTATTGCCGCCGTCTAGGTTCAGCCCGCATCTCTAGTTCGAGCATACTTCCCGGCCTTGCCTTCTTTAGCTGACCTGGCCTGGACTAGTCCCAGGCTCAAGACTGATCTTAACCTAGGCCGTCAGCAAACGTGTTTGGACTCCCCAATCCCGCATCTTTAGTTTTGGGCATTCCGGAATCTGTCCAAGTCACCTCGCCGGCCGGCATCTTTTTAAAGCTTTTCCATATGTAATCCATGAAGTCAATCAAACTTATCTTCTGAAATTTGTGATTTTCAGGTGAGAAGAACCCGGATAAGCGAAAGAATGAGGAAACTGCAGGACCTATTTCCCAACATGGATAAGGTGCGTTTAATTCACTTTAGTATATCTCCATTTTTAGACATCAGTCAGATTATGAGTATTTCGATGGCAGCAAACAAGCATAGCCGACATGTTGGATTGGGCAGTTGGGCACATCAAGGACCTCCAGAAACAGGTTCAGGTAACATCAACTGTAACCAGAATCTAAAACCAATTAACATCAACCCATTTTCTTCATATCTAAACATTCTTCTTCTCATCTTATGCAGACCCTCTCTGTTTCTAAAGCCAAATGCTCGTGTTTAACTTGACAGACTCAAGAACCTTGAAAGGCTTCTACTTTTATTTGTTTTAGCCATCAGATTAGCAGCAGGACATTCCTCCATTTCTTTTTAGATAGTAGGATGCCAATTCTGGTGGATTTATGAAGAAAGTGCTCATCTTTCTTGGATTCTGTACATTTGAAGATTAGTGTTAAGTATGTAAAAAGGCAGTCTTCTGCCTCTGGCTTGACCAGAATTTCACTTTCATTTATCAATATATTATTGAATAATCATTAAACTCACGTCAGAGTGAAGAGACAACGGTGTTGACAGTTAAACTGAAACAAGCTGTCAGTTTGGAAAGGATTGTTTCTAACAAAACTTTGAAGGGTCAAACGCATTCATTTTTAACATATGACCTATGAATTTGAAGCCCCGAAAGTCTACTTACGAATTGTTTAAGTTTCAAGTCGTTTGGAGTTCTCTAGAAAAAGTTATGACCGTTTTAGTAATGAAGGGTCAGAAATAAATGTAATGTTGGATATTTTGGTTTTTTTTTTTAACTATGTTTATTGTATGAATGTCAAGAGTCAAGAATGATACTATAAATAAATATTGCAATATGTTTCATTGAAATGTGTGAGAGAAGAAATAGAAATACATTTGAGAAGATTATTGTTTAGTGTTAATCTTTCTTCCTCCTCTCCAAGACAAACACTAATTTAATTGTCAAGGACGTCATATCATTTACTCAAACTTGGACAAAACCAACTTTGAATCTAGTGAATGGAGTAAAGAGGCCTTTCATTTTTGGAATTTGGTAATAATCTATGTTAGAATTAGATAAATCGGGATTCTTGATAAGTGTGTAATTTACACACTTATTTATACTTTTTACACTTGATTTGATAAGTTTATTCTCAAGTGTGTGAAAGTATTTGATGAGTTTTGTTTAAGTGTGCAGAATACGTATTTAAAACAGGTAATGGCAAAACAGTGAATATGGCGATCGATTGCCACATTACCAGCGATCAATCGCCACATGACTTCAAATTTGGAAAGATCAATTACCATAACCTTGGCCGTTAACCTGAGGAAATGAATAATCACAACCAATTGATCAAGCAAAAAGAATATATAAAACAACCTAAAACAGAGCAGCGAGCAAGCAGCAATTTTGGAAAGAATCACGATTCGGGTTTTGAGCAATTTTGGAAGCTTTCAACGCAGAGATTCGGGATTTTGAGGGCGATTTAAAAATAACCTAGAGATCGGTTCTGCAATTTCGAAGGAGGCTATATTTTCCACAGAAAGCTTCGGCGACTGGGAGTGCGAGCAGGTCGGCGACAGAGCTCTCGGCAGAAGGGGTTCTGGGCAGGCGGCGACGGAGAGTCTGCGACTTTCTCTGGCGTTCGGCGATTGGCGGCGATCTACAGAGCAAAGTAGTCGGCGACTTTCTCTGGCGTTCGGCGATTGGGAGCGACTTTGAGAGCACGGCAGCGAGGATTCGACTTCGGCGATTGAGGAGAGCGACGATTGGCGAGATTCAGGCGAGCATGGTCGGCGGATTCAGGCGAGCAGGATTCTGATCTTGGTCTTCGGCGTTGGGTGATTCTGGCGAGAGGGAATCCAGTGAGCAACGATTCTAAGCTGGAGACAATTTTCACGAAGCAGCAGAAAGGGAGAGTTTTTTTTTTATTTAATTTCTTTTATTTTTTATTAAAAGAAAAACATGTCTATTTTTATTATTATTATTTATGTTTTCTATTATAATAGCATGAACTAAACTTTTTAACTAGGGCTACGATGTAGCCAGACGATGTTTGTTTTCAATTTCTTCGTTTAATTATATTTTATGATTATTTCTTCTAATATTGTTGGCGCATTTAATTTCTGTTCTTAAAGCCTGTAAATTTCTGGCCAATCTTTACTTGATTATTGGGGAGTTTTGAGACCGAGAGGTGATAAACAACCGTGCACTGAAATTAATGTCATGAATATACGTAGGCTAGAGATAGTTACGGTATTTGTGTGATCACTGTGATTTCTTGATTTATTTGTATTTGATTAATGCAGGATTTGAGACTGAGAAGTGATAACCCATTAATCAGATAACCTATGCAATGCTCGAGAGAGATTGTATTAGAATTTAGTGAAATCGATCATCAACATAGGAAGAATATTTATGAATATAATTGCGAATGACTGAAATAAATATTGTCTTGGTGAAATCGTAGTACCTAGGCTTTTATTAATTTGATTTAATCTCAGTTTATTTATTTTGTTATTTTAATTTAGTTTATTTTAATTGTTTTAGTCATTTATTTTAATTGCAATTATTAAAAATCATAAAAACGTGTGTTCAATTTAGAATTAAAATTAGTTATTTCGATTATTGATTAACAAGTCCTCGTGGGTTCGACACTCTATTTTATCACTATATTACTTGTTGCGACTCGTACACTTGCGAAATATTTTGCACAACAATTCTTAGAGGTGTGCGACACTTTTAAATTTCACAATGTGGGGGATGATGCATTGAGACTACGGCTATTTCCATTTTCATTACGAGATCGTGCGAAAAACTGGCTTAACTCTTTGCCCGCTAATTCTATTACTACGTGGGAAGATTTATGCCAGAAATTCCTTTCCAAGTTCTTTCCATTCGAGAAGACAGCTAGACTTCGCAATGATATAATTAATTTTACTCAGTTCGATGGGGAGACATTATATGAGGCATGGGCTCGTTTTAAGGAGATGTTGAGAAAGTGTCCCAATCATGGTCTACCGATGTGGATGCATATTCAGACTTTTTATATGGGATTATCAGCTTCTACTAAGACTCTGGTTAATGCAGCAGCAGGTGGAGCTTTAATGAGAAAAACGGAAGACGCCGCTTATGAATTATTAGAGGAATTAGCACTTAACAATGACCAGTGTCCAGTGGAACGATCGATTATGAGGCGCACATCGGGTACTCCAGAACTCGAAGCTATGAAAGCTCTGACTCTACAAGTGGCATCATTAACCAAGCAACTACAAGAATCTCATATGGCAGCAAGTGTTAGGAAATCGATGAAAGTTACTTGTCAGTGGTGTTATGGGCCGCATTTGAGTGAAGATTGTCAAGAGGGAAATCCTATGGCCAAAGAACATGCGGAGCAAGCTAATTATATGGGTAATTTTAATCGTCAAGGCAATCCCAATTCAAATACTTACAATCCTGGATGGCGGAATCACCCAAATTTTTCATGGAGGAATTCTCAGAACGCTATGCAGCCACCTCAAGCATCTCAACCCGGTCCATCTCAACAAGTTGACAAGAAAAATGATCTTGAATCAGTCCTTATACAGTTTATGACCGAGACTCGGACTACAATGCAAAATCAATCTGCCCAAATTCGCAGTCTTGAAAATCAACTTGGTCAATTCGCGAGCATTATTAATAGCAGGCCCCAAGGCTCACTACCAAGTAACACTGAAGTAAATCCGATAGAGCATTGTAATGCAATTACCACTCGAAAGGGCACAGTAGTTGAACCAATGCAAAAAGAGAAAAACGTGCCAAAAGTTGTTAATGAGGAGTCCACTGCCGATGGAGTTCAAAAGTCATCACCAATTCATACCAACCCAACTCTGGTACCGTTTCCACAAAGATTGAAAAATGTGAAGCTTGACAAACAATTCTCACAATTCCTTGAAGTCTTCAAGAAGCTCCACATTAATATTCCGTTTGCCGAGGCACTGGAACAAATGCCGAGCTATGCTAAATTTTTGAAAGATATTCTTTCCCACAAGCGCAAAATAGATGAGTGTGGTTTTATAGCTCTTACAGAAGAATGCAGTGCTATTATTCAGAAAAAGCTACCTCAAAAATTAAAAGATCCAGAAAGTTTTACTATACCGTGCGAGATTGGCAGTTCTGTATCTACCAGGGCACTATGCGATTTGGGGGCGAGCATTAATTTGATGCCTTTGTCTATATTCCGGAAACTCAATTTAGGCGAAGCAAAGCCAACAGAGGTTACATTATTGATGGCCGATCGTTCTATTAAACACCCGAGGGGAATCATTGAAGATGTGCTCGTAAAGGTCGACAAATTTATATTCCCTGCTGATTTTATTGTGCTTGATATGGAAGAAGATCAAAATGTGCCGATTATATTAGGGCGACCATTCTTAGCTACAGGTGGTGCTGTCATTAATCTTAGAAAGGGGGAGCTCAAATTGCAAGTACAGGATGAAGAGGTGACATTCAAAGTGTATAAGTCAATGGAGTACCCAATATCTAGCGCTGACATATTTCGGGTGGAACTCTCGAACACTGTTACAATGGAAGCTTCACGTCAACTAAGCAACTCTCATGAGCATAATGGGAAGCAGTACGTTAAAAATTTGTGGGAGTCGACATTACGGGTCACACCATCTATTCAGAAACCACCCGACTACGCAAAGCATCTGGCGAATGACAAGTTGGTACATGGACAACACAGGACACCATATTGGGACGGCACACTTAAAAATGCAAATTCCATTATATATCTCGACCCAACATGACGCAGCATATCGTCAAGCTGACGACGTTAAAACACGCACTTGGTGGGAGGTAACCCATTAGTTATTTATTTTCCTTTATTCATTTTTCTTTATTTTTATTTTTGTTTATTCTTGTTTTTGTTATTTTCATTTTCGTTTTACTTAGTTGTAGTTTCGTTTTCCGTTTTATTTCGTTTTCGTTTTCATTGTATTTTCATTTGTTTTTATGTTTTAGTTTTTATTTCATTTTATTTTCTCTTTTTACTTTATTTCACTTCTTTTATTGTTATTTTTTTTTTTTTTTAAATAGGTTTCAATTAAGTCATTTTATTTCCTTGTTATCATTTTATTTATTTCATGTTAAAATAATAATAATAATAATTTCTTCATTTCTTTTTATTTTTATTTTATTTTGCTTTATTTTATTTTATTTTATTTTATTTTATTTATTTTTTTTTCTTACTGTTATTTTTAGTTTTATTAGTTCTTACTTTATTTTCTTTTTATTTATTTTTCTTCTTTTATTTTATTTATTTTTCTTCTTTTAAATACGGTCCGATTCAGTTTTCTTAATTCTTAAATTCTTTTTATCATTTTAATTTATTTTATTTACTCCAAAAAAAAAAAAAGAAAAAAAAAAAAGACTTAGCTCACGTAGGACTTTATTATTAATAAAGTTTTCTTTATTTTATTTTATTTAATTTTCTTCTTTCTTTTCCTTTATTTTTATTTTCTTCTTTGAATTTTACGTTTGCAATTTTTATTTTATTTTATTTTATTTTGCATTTCTTTATTTTACTGTGTTATTAGTACTTTATATTATTAAAAAAAAAAAAAAAAAAAAAAAAAACTCTTCTGCTCGATTACTCCTTCGATCGACACTCCACGACCAGCTCAAGACATTATGAGGTACGCGACTTTTACCCTATATTTTTCATACATTGAGGACAATGTCTATTTTAAGTTTGGGGGTGAATTTAGCGTATCTTAGCACTTTGAGATATTTTGGTATTGCAATCTGATCTTGGTTGAGGTGTCGATGATGATTTAATTGATTAGTTCATGCTTTCAACTCCTTGAGATATGCTGAGTAAAAGAATGACTTGTTTTAGTTGCATTGATTAGAATTTACATAGTTATCTTCAAAAATCTGAACACGTTTTATTCTTGTTTGATTCTATTTGTTGGTGATATTTGTGTAGTCTACTGAGAGTGAAACCCAAACACAGTAAGGGAGTGATCGAGCGTAAACACGGTGAGGGAGTGTAACTCCAGTCAAAGGCTTTGATAGTGAGGACATTGTGAGGAAAATCTTTCTTAGTTTTGCCCTTTATTCACGAATGGAATTGAAATTTTTCAATAATAAGAGAATGATTTAGGCCATCTTTGAACCGTTTGAGCTTTATGAGCCTACCTTGTTGTGTCATTTAATGACACCCATAGTCACCCTTTTTGAGCCTATTATTTACAATTCATTTGTCACCTGAAATTAACCTTACCTTATATATTTCTCTTACCTTGTTTATTGAGCACGTGGATATTGATCTAAATTAAGGGAAAATTGGAGGAAATGGTGAAAATCAAAAGCAACTCCTTTGTCATCTGTTTCGTTTTAGAATATTAAGTTGTTGTATTTACGTTATTTGTCAATTGAAAAAAAAAAAAGAAAAAGAAAAGAAAAGAAAAGAAGCAAGTTTGACAATTTAGTTTTCTTTCTAGTATTTTTTTATTCTCCGTGAATAATATGTTTGTATTGATTTAGTTTTGTAATAATGACAAAGGAGTTGAGTTGAGTGATATTGAGTGAATCAAGTTTGGGGGTGAACAAAGGAAAGAAAGTTTGAGCAAATTCAATAAGTGAGTAAGTGAATGGAAGAAATTTTTGATTGGATGAAATAAGGAGGAATGAGTGGTGCTCTAGGTATTCGTTTGAATCCATAAATTCCTACCCTTTAACCCGGCCTTTCATTACAAGCTTATAAAGACCTATTGACTCTTATTGTGAATTATGGATAGTTGCTATTAGATGGATGTTGGGCAAAGCTGATGACTGATTAGAGTGATTGGAGTGATTCCCGAGTGAAATGAAATTGTTGTCCTTACCTGTAGCTACATTAGTTGAACCAACAATTAGAAGAGAATGAGAATGAACGCACACACACACACGAAGATTTCTAAGTAAGTTATTCTCAATGCACTAATATGAGTTATTTCTTTTGCAAAGTGTACACTTGGTGTTTTTAGTATGAGTTTTTCTA
>CM039510.1:47567013-47581263 GCA_022432975.1 Begonia masoniana
AAGATAAATCATTTCTAGTCTGTCTACCAATGAAGAACTCCCATATTTATAGGCTTACAAGAATGTCGAAATAAACATTAAATACCTTGAAAACATACGAAAGACCTGCTACTAATAATTAACTAGTTTCAGCGTCGCTCTTTTTCGAAACATCAAAACACCCTTTGCCTTCCCTCTACTGACAATATTAAATGCTTAGTGGATGTCACTTTCTAATTAACCCCCTTCTAGAGCCTTCTTTGCTTATTGGTGACATTTGGGCCGAATCAAACATCATTGTTATTTGTAACACATTAATAACTTTAAGCCCATTTTTCCAGTGGTCCTGGTTCTTGAAAAATTTATTTTGGACTTGCTTCTCTTGAAGCTTCTTGGCCCGAGCTCTACGATAGGTCCTTTGGTATTTTAATTCCATTAAGTATTTCTTCTTGGCCCAATTCTTCTTCAATGCCAGCCTTGCCCACATCATTCTCCATCTCTTGAAAAGATCGTTTCCTCTAATCTTTAGCCAGACTTCCTGATGTCGTTGTTTTCGATTTCTCGTTTGTAATTATATTGTTAAATGATTATTTCTTCTAATATTGTGTGGCGCATTTAATTTCTGTTCTTAAAGCCTGTAAATTTCTGGCCAATCTTTACTTGATTATTGGGGAGTTTTGAGACCGAGAGGTGATAAACAACCGTGCACTGAAATTAATGTCATGAATATACGTAGGCTAGAGATAGTTACGGTATTTGTGTGATCACTGTGATTTCTTGATTTATTTGTATTTGATTAATGCAGGATTTGAGACTGAGAAGTGATAACCCATTAATCAGATAACCTATGCAATGCTCGAGAGAGATTGTATTAGAATTTAGTGAAATCGATCATCAACATAGGAAGAATATTTATGAATATAATTGCGAATGACTGAAATAAATATTGTCTTGGTGAAATCGTAGTACCTAGGCTTTTATTAATTTGATTTAATCTCAGTTTATTTATTTTGTTATTTTAATTTAGTTTATTTTAATTGTTTTAGTCATTTATTTTAATTGCAATTATTAAAAATCATAAAAACGTGTGTTCAATTTAGAATTAAAATTAGTTATTTCGATTATTGATTAACAAGTCCTCGTGGGTTCGACACTCTATTTTATCACTATATTACTTGTTGCGACTCGTACACTTGCGAAATATTTTGCACAACAATTCTATTCGGGTTTAGCTCAATACGCTTGAAATTATTTTTAGAATTAAGTGTGACTTTAATTTTAATTTGGTAAAATTAGAGCCATATTCAATATAATGTAAAGATTTTTTTTTTTGCGTTATTCTATATATTATTGTTATTCGTACTGATTTTTTTCTCATTTATTCGTGATTTTATTATTATTATTATTGTAAATCTCTATGTTAATTTTTTTTTTCATTATAATTTCCTAAAAGAAATCAAATACCATAGTGATTGATTAATTGATCTCAGCTTCAAACACTTGTTGTTCGACAATATAAAACAATTTTACCTTCCATCAAAGTTCTTCCCGTATGAGTATGATCTGATGTACTCGACTTCAAATTATGACTGCGAGAAACATTATACATCTTGAACACAATCTCCACCTTTACAATAAAACTTGTATTTGCAGCATTATTTTAAGCCAAAAAAAAAAAAAAAACAACGTGAAAATCTTTATGTTTCGAATGGATTGCACCGCACGACAGGAACACAGTTGAGTGGACGAGCCATGGGCAAACCCAAGCCAGGGCCGATCTCCATGTTAGCCATGGCTCCTTCTTTTCCGTCGACCTTCAAATCAAAACACTGAACCAAGGCTCCGACTACTGCAGTGATGGTTGTGAAAGCCAAGGTCGAACCTGGGCAACCTCTTCTCCCCCCTCCGAAAGGGACGAAGCTGAAATTCTGTCCCTTTATTTCATACTGAATCTGCTTCATGCTGTCTTTTTCTTGATTAGAAACGAGGAATCTTTCTGGGTTATATTCGTTCGGATTCTCCCAGACTTCTGGATCTCTCATAATGGCGAAAAGGTTTACCCCCACCATCGTGTTTTCTGGGATATCGTAGCCGTTGATTTTGCAGCTTTCTCTGCATCCTCGCATGGCGATTGGTACGGCTGGGTACATTCTGAGACCTTCTTTAACAGCAGCTTGTAGATATGGAAGATTTGGGACATCAGAGTCTTGAACTAATCTTGTTGTTCCAACTACTTTGTTTATTTCCTCTCTTAGCTTGTTCTTTTCATTGGGATGGTTTATCAGCTCAGCTACTATCCACTGCATAACTTCTGTTGATGTTCCTGTTCCCCCTACGAACAAATCCTGCAAAAAGATTAAATTTTTTTCAATATAATCATCTGAGTATTCATGCAATTTCCTTCACCAGATCTAGATCAAGGTAATATTTGAAGGTTCTTGAAATGTTTAGAACTAAAACCTATAAATAGAAAACAACAAAGCAATATTCTTATAGACGTAAACAAATATAGACGTAAAAAAGGGAAAGATCTTTGTAAAAAACACTAGGTTTAGTTATGATATTATAAAAACTGCATCGAAAATCTATGAAGAGACATACCAGCAAGAAAGCCTTGACGTTGGTTCTTGTAATCTTAAATTCAGCTTTCTTATCTTTGTGAACTTTGAGGATAATATCCATTAAATCTCTATCTTCCCTGTCAAACCCTTCTTTCTCTGCTGTTTCTTCGTGCTGCTTCAGCGCCTTCTCTAAAATGGCGTCGTACCTCATGGTCACGTCAATGGCCTGCTTTCCGTACATCCAAAACGCCACCCTCTTCAGCGGCCATCCGATCACATCTCCGAAAGCAACTTTGGCGCCGACCTCCATTGTATCTTTGACAAGGTCTCTGATTTTCTCAGCTTCATTGCTATCGTCTGAACATCTCATGCTCATCAACATTCTGCAAATACTGTTATTAGTAAGCTTCATTAGTTCTGAACCTACGTCGACGATCTCCTTCTTCTCTGCTTTTTCTGCCATTTTTGTAAGAAATCTCCTGATTTCTTCCTGTCGGACTGATCTGGACCGTTCGACCTGCTTTGGAGAGAGAAGTTCGGTTATGGTGAGCTTCTTCATGAATCTCCAGTAATCTCCGTAGGGTGCGGCGAAGAAGCCGGAGCTTCCATAAGGCGTTTCGTCGCTGAAAGCAAATTTTGGCCTAGACGAAAAGGCGAGATCCTGAGTTTTGAATACTTCGGTGGCTAAAGAGGCAGATGAAACGACAATGCAGCGGACGGCGCCGAGCTGGAGATGGATGAGAGGGCCATATTTGGACGAAAGGCTGCAGAAGGATCTATAGAGAGAAGGGTTGAGAAGATGGAGATGGCCGAGGATAGGGAGAGAAGGAGGGGTGGGAGGAAGACGAAGACCAGATGTTCTCCTGCTAGGTTTTTGGAAAAAGAATTGCAGAAGTAGGGTTAAAACGAAGCAGATGATAACGTAGATAACGTAGGTTTGAGCTTCATTACCCATTTTCACCTGCAATGAAGAAATTACTGGTTTTTCTTCAAGTGCCTCATCAATGGCGGTTCTCGGCCTTCTTAGATTCTTTTTTATAGCGGATTTTGGAATGTTTTTCTATTAATTCTTTGACTGTTTAATCGATCATCTATGCATTTAATATCATATAATTTGGATTATCTTGATTGACGGCTTCTTTCTTCGTTCTTATTTGCAGGGTTTTGGAAATCTTACTTAGCAAAATCATTTTTATGGATACGCACTTCATGTATTAGGTTTTAATCATTATTTTTGTGAGTTATAGAAGTTTAATCCTTGTCATTGCATACGTCAATTGTGATGAGTTGAATCATGTCTGAACATATAACAAAAATGTTCTTAATTTCCATCAAGTGTAAGTCACGTGATCAAATAATGATTGGCGCAATTAATGTAATAAATTAAGTATTTATAATTTATTACATTAATTGTACTGTAATTACACTGATCATTATTTGACACGTCAGACGATTATTTTAAGAGAGTAAACGTAGCATTATTCAAAATTGAATAACAACGAGCTATTATTGTAATAAAAATAGTTTCAAAGAAATTGAAAACAAAAAGGAGTAAGTTAATTTCTAGAATTTTCAAAAATTAAAACTATTTAGTCATCATACAATTCATGAGTCCATATTCACCAATTGCAATTTTTAAATAATAAATATCAATTTTTTCATTGTTTTGAAAAGATAAACGTAGTTTACTTTTCTTATTTAATGTAGATTATTTTGGACCAAAAGATAGAACATCATAAATCTAAGTGAAGTCAACTTAGATTTTTTGGCATCCATGGCTTACTTAGACTAACTCGGGTTCTCATTTTCTCTGAAGATCTTATAATATATAGTTTAATATTTAAATATTGTTACACATAATATGCATCTACTTCCACTTAAAATAAGAATAAAAGTTAGGTGGGTTGCAATATTTTCAATGATCGGCCAATAAAAAAAGAGAGCCCTCAAGATTGATTTACTCAAACTTGTCAAATATATTCTATGTTCTGTTGATATTGTCAATGCAAATCTAATATGCGAAAGCAATATAATATTTGGTTCTGAGTTTGACTCATTCTGGTTGCTTGTCACTACTGAGTTGGTGGGTTTGAAGCCGATTTTTTGTAGTTTATCGTGGCTTCAAAGTCATCGCCCTCACGTCAAAATAGGAAATATAAACAAATGACACAATCCGTAATGAAATTTCAATTTGATTTCGTGTAGTTGCACAAGTGTATGATAGGTCTAGTGATGGGTAACCATGTTTATGTCAAGAATGTCCACATCTAGTAATATTTCTACGATAATTCGAGATTATTATCTGACGAGAACAATGACGGTACTCCCTGCCATATAATAAATAACTCTCTTCAAAATTTCGTGGAGTCTTTGGTCCCGCTGGTACAATATTGTGGAGTTCATGGTGCTCATAGTACAATATTATTCACTTTGAGCTGAAACCTGCACAGATTTGTTTTTGAAGTTAATCTAAAACGCGTTGTACTAGGTAGGGAGACAAACTCTACTTATAATCATTCACTTTTCACTCTTCTAAATGACGTGAGATTATGTACCTCCAATGTTATGAGTTTGACACTCACAGTCAACAGAATATTAGTCTTTCTTGCCTTCATAGGGCAGACTGCCACCAATATTCCCCGCTTTAAGTTGCAATTGGCACAATTTTGGCTCTTGGGTTTTTTCTCGTAAAACACATTATAATATGTAAGGAAAATAACTCTACTTATAAATCATTTACTTTAATTTCTATCAAGTGATATGATATTGTGCACCTTTTTTGGTATGAGCCATATATTTACAATTAACAAAATATCACAAAACTTAGCTAAACTTATTATTTAGGATAAAAACCAAAATAAATCCTAAACTATGAGATTTTTTTTTTTAATAAATCATAAACTATAAATCCTAGCAACTAAAATCTTAAACTATAAAAATCTAACAAAATAAACCCTGCCGGGTGACCGATCATCCCTTGGTCACTGTTTATGACTAGAACGGGGGCCGATTTTAAAAGAACAAGGGATCGTTCTGTCCAGTGTTGACGTGACACTGGACCACGTGGAACGGGGGGTCGAGGTGGGGGGTAGAGACCCCCCGTTCTCAGGCTCTATGTTGAGAACGAGGTATTGAGGTGGGGGGCAGAGACCCCGTTCCACTTGGGATGAGAACGGGCGGTCCGTGCTACCAGACGGCCTCCCGTTCTGAGGAGAGCATTTTTGCAGAGTGAGAATGAGGGGTCTCCACCCCGCAGTCTCCTCCTCGGTCTCTGAGAATGAGGGATTTGCCCCTTCCGACGTAGTTTGTTTTGTTAGATTTTCATAGTTTGAGATTTTAGTTGTTAAGGTGTGTAGTTTATGATTTATTTTAAAAAAATCTTATAAGTTGGGGTTTATTTTGGTTTTTACCTTCTTATTTAATAATATATATCGTTTCTATAAATTGACTTTTATCATCCAAAAAATTGCACTTGAGATTCATTCAAAAATTGATGATGGCATCAGGACCAGGTTTAAGAGGGTAGGTGAAACTTGAGAACATCTAAAACATAATGAACTATTTTTCTGAATACGCGTGTAAAATGACATATCATTATATTCTTCAGTTCTGACCAAGTATCTGATTTTGAAGATCTGTAGCTGATTTCCAAACTAAATCGATCGTGAAGAAAACAACTCACAGGTTTTGGGTTGTGAATCC
Organism: Begonia masoniana; assembly: GCA_022432975.1. Taxonomy (NCBI): domain Eukaryota; kingdom Viridiplantae; phylum Streptophyta; class Magnoliopsida; order Cucurbitales; family Begoniaceae; genus Begonia; species Begonia masoniana. The sequence goes on from CM039510.1 coordinate 47,573,256, forward strand.
AAGAACTCGTGTATTTTCTATTAAAAATCACCAGGGTTGCTGTCATTTCTGTCTTATTTGATTATTTCAGTCTATTTGTTTATGATAAACTAAGTTTCAGACTCTGACTTTCTCTCATGTTTCGAGGATAATTCTTCCTAAATACAATTTCTCAACAAGTTCCAAGCTATGGACAATCCTTCTCACCTTCGATATTAAATCTTAGAGAGCAGAAACCGAACAATTTAACCCAAAAAAATGAATTCACATAGAAGATCAAAACTTTAAACGAAATTAGTAATACGAACTAATCAGTTTGACCCAAAAGAATTTGAGTCAACTCCGCCAATATTGATATCTATGTCGTAGCATTCACAACTTTAACGCCAATTATTATATTTGCTTTTTCTCACTGAAGTATAATAATGTGATTAATTCTCCATGTTATCCATGCGCTAGCAGCTTTGATCTGGGAGTCGTTGTCTTCACTCCATTTGCAGGGAACTTATTTCAGGTGGGGAACTTCTTCTTGTGAAGGCTCATCCACTCTCTTTTGGATTGATAGACTGTTGTTTTATATCGACGACTCATGCACTTTAATTCATCGAGAAGAGTAAGCGAAGGTCATAGATATGAACAAGAATAACATTATAATACTATGTTTACTCTCTAACGTGATAAATAATTATTGTTTATAATTTATTACAATAATTGCACTAATTACATATATGTTCAACGAATATAATAAGAAAACAGACGTAACGTTATTTTTATTTTATTTTTTCAGAAAGCGATCATTCATTTAGCAATAGCGCATATTACGAGGCACGGCTAAAGCAGTTCGGATACTTGGATATGTGTTTTTTTCATAGTAATCTTGTCATTTTTGGATAATCTATTAAAAATTGTCTTCATTTGATTGTTTTTTTTTAAGGTTAACGCGTTCATCAGGGAGGCCGGATGCTTGGAAAAGACTTGGTCAGGATTTTGTATGGTATTAGAGAAACGTTGAATATGATCTTCCAATAACACTGATTTGTCGTTGGACTAAGCTCCATCTGTATAACTCATAGTGGGCAAAGGAGACGCAAATTAAGAAAGGAAAGACAGATTTATTATGCTATTAAACTATCTACTTCTAAAACCACCATAAACCTAAAGACAGATTACAATTCACTGATGAGACTCAAGGTCGTCTTATTGTTAGCTTCAGCAATTAGACGTAAAACTGGGGGTCGTCGCGCTACTTCATTGCCTCGCCTGCACAATTAAACAAATACATATTATCAACCCGAATAGATAGATAGTTTGAGCGAGAGAGAGGGAGTACATGGGTCGAAACTAGCAGTGCATTTCTCGGGGAGCTCCATGGCAAGCTTCCGATCGACGCCAGAAATGGGGGGTCCATTGATGAGGACACACAAGCAAGGCTGACCCAGCACTTTGAGGGCTTCACAACAAGCCTCGCTTGGTGGGATGGGGCTGAAAGGGGCCACGGCTGCTCTGCAAGGTATAAGCTGAACCAGAGAAGAAAAGAAGGTTCTTGTGCAGAGATTACCTTTCCCTTGCTCTGCCAGGCTTGTCATCACCAACAAACCCACCAACAGTGGCAGAGCTCTAATGCCTAAAACCTTCATTTAAACGACAAAAACTCAAACACAGCCAAAGAAGATCCTTTTTTGTTATGGAGGAAGCTCTAAACAACTGAGCATGTTTATATAGAGAAACAGAGAGATAGAGAGAAGTTCATGCCCTCTGCACTTGCTCCCTAACCCAAAAATCACACTCTACTTGCCATTTCGACGACTCCACTTGCTCCCTAACCCAAAAATCACACTCTACTTGCCATTTCGACGACTCCACTGCGCTTCTGAGCTGTCAAAATTTATACTGCCACTAGAGAAGCATGTTTATATATCATCTGCAAAACAAATTCGACAAATCATCTCAAGCCAATAAATAGATTAGAGAAGAATGTATAATTTAGTAGAGAAGAAACCTGTTTAAAATGGCCCTTCCATATTCTGTGCTTTTCATCAAGGATACTATCTGCCCGTCGACCCCATCAAGAAATTTGAAAGCAATAATTCTCAAATATGATTTAAACTTAAAAGCAACAGCCAGCAGGACACACCATTGCAGAGTCCAGAAAATCGTTCAAAATAAAAATGTCTCCTATAATTAAAGGAAAATATATACATAAAAGGGATCATCTTCACTTAAACCATGTGATTTTTGCTAAATAAATTACATGTGGTCTGCCATATTCTTACAAAATAAAAAGTAGGAAATACAACTCAAAATTGCTGATGCAAAACTTCCAGATTGAGAGGATACTATCGACCACAAAAAGAGGAATTTCCCTAGCTTTCCCACCAAGTATTTTTCATGGTAAATCATATAAAAAAAATTAGCTAGCCTCTAGTCCTGGTTATCCGGACGCCCCAGCAGCTGCATGTTTTTCATATTCTCCTTGCTCTTCTTTCACAAACTCTTCAATCAATTCACGTTGCCTTGGAGTGAGGGTCCTGCACAGATGATTTTCAACATCGTCTAAGCATATATGGAAGCACATGTATTTTATTACCAGTAGAAACAATTCTGCTAGCTGATTTAGTTGTCATTTTGTTCTGCTGTTCACGTATATAATAAACTACACTATACACTGGGTACACCAGCATTACAATTAATGACATTGACTGAGATGAAGAATACATACGTTGGAATGCTGACATGAAAATGCACAAATTGATCTCCTAATGAGTATGAGTTCCTAGTCTTTATCCCTGTTAAGACGAAAAGAAAATAGTGTTGAACATAACATAATTTAGCACCTGGCCTGACGTTTGAACATTGGCAGCAAAACAGAAAATGGGATTAGTCAACCAAAGTCCAATTTTTACCTTTCTTTTTCAAAACAACCTTCTGACCCGGCTGAGTACCAGGTCGAACCTGCAACCAAGCAACACAATTTAGCTTTGCAACTTCATAAAAATACCAAAAGTCTAGCCTCTTCCAATTAATTTCAATTTTCAGAAGTCCAAAAACGGGCTATACCAACCTTGAGAACAACATCTCCAATAAGAGTTGGCACTTGGATAGTTCCTCCCAAAATAGCCTGCATGTAGAAAATATGAGGCAGCGAACAATTGGCTTTATCCTCTACAATGTTGATGAAAAAAGCATCCTAAAAACTTTATTTAATACCGAGAATAAATTATGGAACACATATATCCTGTGAAATGTCGATGACAAAGTAACCTACAGATTCTATTTAATGCCCAGAATAAATTATATTCCTTACTTTTTAACCATCAACCTTTTGGTACACTATTTAGTCAAGTTCAAGATCTTAAAAAACATTTGATATATTTTTCATCATTCTTAGCCAGCAGATCTCTTATGTTTCCTTCACTAGTTAGTTTTTCAGCAAAATATACTATTTTGGCCAATTACATCTAACTCCAAACAGGACGAAGTAACATGCTTCAGAATTCTTTATTTAGATAAGTAAAGCCAGCTGCTACAAAATAGTACTTTGTGCTAATTACTACGTGATCTCTCGTGAGGTAAGAATGCCTTTCAAAAAATTGCCTCATCAAGACAGAAAATCATGCATTCTTGTATCCATGCATACTCTAAACTTCACATTTCAGCAATAATTTTTTCAGTAACCTCACCTGGGTGACACTCAAAACAGCATCTACGTGAATGTCAGAACCTTCTCTACGGAAAATTGGATCTTCCCGAACCTGAGAAGGATTGAAAATACGTTAATCCAATCATGCTGGTTGCATTTTCGCCAAAAATGAAACAATAAAACTATTGTATGAAATGAGAATAAAACTTTAAAAAAATATATATGATAAGAGGAGCGACCATGAATTTCACCTTAATAGTAACATAAAGATCACCAGGTTGATTTCCATCCGGATCTGCCCCTCCACTCCTAAACACCTTCATAGTTTCATTATCATCTACCCCTGCAAAACAAAACAATCTTAAAAGTCCAAAAAACAGATTCAAATTTTTCTAAGGGAACAAAAAAAGAGATTGATGCAAAACTGCGACGCTTAAATGAAACTGAATTCAAGTATAAATAATTTCATGCTAGTTGACATAATTTTTGAATGATTACCTTAAATGGTAGTAAAACAAATAAACTAATTAATATCGAACCTATAAAATCATAAAAATATTTATTAGTTTATCAGGTGAAATTAGTTTCACGTATACAACCATTTCAATCCAATGTCTTCGCTCAACAACAAAAACCACTAACAGAACATTCACTCATAAAGTTTTTAATCTCACTAATGTATGGATTAAACAATACCATCGTAACTTTTACCAGAGAAAAGTAAACAATCAAGTTTCATCACATATTATTCAACCTTAATCTTCTTCAAAGTATTTTATATTAAAGACCAACAACACAGCCAACAAAATATTGACAAATTACTGCAGAAAAGTAGTATGATGAAAAAGGATGACAAAGACAATAAAAAAAAGTACATTCCTGGTGAGGAGCCTTCACAAAAAAGTTCATTAGAGAAACCTAAAGTTAAATTACTATCTTACCGGGGATTATATCCAGCTTAACTGACTTCATTTTTTTAACAACTCGCTCCCCTCTACATGATTTGCAGAAGTTCTGAGATGAAAATAATCAGAGAAATAATCATCCACATACGAAAAAGAAACAAAATGATTAGCCACTACAACTAACAGTACAAGTGAAATGTCAACCGCTTCTCAAAAAGGAGTAATTTTGGGTGACATCACAACACAACCATCTTACATTACATGCGTTTCCTTTTACCATATCCTGACTGCACTGACTAAAGCAAATGTAAAATAAATAATGTTCAAAAGAACTAATATTTTGAACATAAACCAAAAAACCTCCACATCTTAAAAAAGTAAAAGACACCCGATTAAGCCTTGAATACATAAAACAATACTTTCAACATTAAAGTATATCCATTCAACCATCCAACTCATTACTCATCCCTGAGCACATATGTAAGACAAGAGAAAAGGAGAAGAAACTCAATCCATAACATTAGAATTAGGATCAAACACTTTCTAATTTCATGATTAATGAGGTGATACACATTCAATATACATACCGAAACTACTTTGCCAGTACCGCCACAATGAGTACAAGTAGCTTGCATTCTTAATGGGCCAGTTTGCATGAACGTCTAGATATATGAGAAAAACATAGTTAAAAAGTTGCATAAGTCGCACTCATACCTAAAATCGCTCAATTTATTAAAAGAAACCTAACCATCCCTGAGCCTTTACAGCGTTTACATGTTTCAGGTCTAGTTCCAGGTGGGACACCACTTCCACCTGCAAGAATATAAATAAAAATATTACCCCCAAGTTAATGAACTCAAAATCTATATGAGAACAAATAAAGAGAAAAAGACATTATTGAAGAAACCTTGAATATGACCAGCTTACCACAAGTATCACAAGGCACGGCAGCATTAAACGTCACAGTTTTGGCGCATCCTTGGACGGCTTCCATGAAGGACAATTCTAGAGAAACCTATAAAAGACATACACAATGATATGCTGGTTAACTGATAATATCAACACAAATACAGAACCAACATAGAGGAAAGGCTAGCACCTTCACATCTTCACCACCAAAATTCTGACGAAAAATATTTGCAAACTGATATCCCCGAGCATAGTATGCATGAGAAGGGACCACATTAGATTTCAAAGGAAAATTATAGAAACTCGAATTATGGAAATACATGTGTGTGCATGCATGCATGGACATCTTTATGCAGGGTATTTTCAAAGACAGTGTTTGACTGACTTCTTGAGCAATTACAGGGAAAAAAAATAGGCCCCCACATATAATAACTACATCAATTATGCTTTTCAGCCAGATCTTAAGCCTTTACACTGGTCAATAATAAAAAAAAAAGGACTACATAAAGGTTAATGGAAATATACCACACAATATCAGTAACAAAGTAATAAACATTTTCAGAAAATCAAGTGAAAGCCAGAAGACGAAAAAAGAAGAAGAAAGCTTAGGAACATCATTACATCAAAACCTCGAAATATTCCACTAAATGGATCAAAACCATCCCCAGGAAAGCCATTTGATCCTTGCTGCGTATATGCATCATGCCCAACCTATAAAGACAGGGTGACATTATAAGTATAGATGGGCCATTAAGTGATCAGAAAAAAGAGTGACAATGCCGTACAGTTAATATTACAGTTTAAACAAGTATAGAAATATTTGCAGACATGTAACAGAAGAGAAGACAATTAAACTTGAAAGAACAAAAACCTAATCCCTAAACCACCATCAAAGGTGAAATATCATCTCCTTGTCTTTGAACAGTTCTCATGAAAAACTTCCCCATACCAGCATCATAGGTGAAATATCATCTCCTTGTCCTTGAACAGTCTCATTAAAAACTTCAACGACAAGGTTCCACAGTTTAGCATCATTTTAAACTCAACAAGGAGAATAATCTCAAAGTCAAATGAGATTTTCCAACACACAACTAATAAAACGATTGACAGTTGAAAGCAGGTAATGAAATCAAACCTCATCATACTGTCTTCGTGTTTCCTCGTCTTTTAAAACCTAGAAAAAAAAAACTTGTTAAAAAGTATAAACTATCAGCATAAAATTTCTCTCTTGACGGTTGATTTAGAATATTTACCTCATATGCCTTGCTAACTTCTTGAAATTTCTTTTCAGCATCAGGATCCTCTTTATTTGTATCTGGATGAAGCTTTTTTGCAAGCTATCAAACAAGGGAGACACAATGTAAACTTCCATTTTAAACTTTAGAAATGAACTCAACTACTACAATATGAAAAAAAAAAAAGTCTTTTTCAGACTGTTCCTATAACTTCATGACAAACCAAAGCGTTCATTACATATCCAAGTTATATTATAGAAACATTGGCCAGTAAGTGACACAGCATTTATGGATCACAATTCATAAGCACATATTCATAATAGGAAGAGCGTGCCAGGGATGATGAGGGAACCTACTCCATAATAAGATTTCTTTATTTCAGATGCAGTTGCATTCCTGCTCACACCAAGTATGTCATAAAAGTCTTTTGAGACCGAGGCTGATCCAAAAAAAAGAAAGAAAGCAAAAGACAAGAAATTACATCAATATTGGGAGAAAAAAATACCCAAAATAAGTTTAGAATGCCAACCAAAAAACAACAACTAGGAGATGCACTAGTCTTCTACATTTATTCAACTATAATGAAGACAAGATGACCTGGAGAAAAATTTGCAAAAGAAAAAAAATGTTGTGGGGGAAACAAAGCCCAAACATTGCAGAAAAAACATGACTTTTTACAAAAATTAAGTAAAAATAACTAATTCAATAATGAGAAACATTGATAACTGCATTCGAGTAAAATGTAATACCAGTGCTGTGTATTGATCTCACTGCCCCACGGGTGGAATTTATCGCTCCAAACAACAACCAATTCTTTTGACTGACTGCATTTTGAAACAAATTTTGATAAATAACTAGTAAAGCATGAACTGTTTAAGAATTCAGTCAAATAATGAATGCATGAAAAAAATTTTCTACAAAGATATCAACCAGGAGTCAACAGTTTTTTTTTCTTAAAACATCGCCTCTAAAAACAACAGAAAACCTTATAAATGAAAAAACAAATTAGGGAAATAAAAGCTTGAAGTTACAAACAATTTCTCGGAGTATGACCTCCAATTATACCACTATACGCCCCTGAATTTAAGCGCCTGTAACCTTCTCCTAACGTTGTCTCATATACCTAATCGCACACCAAAATGAAAAAATAAATTTAGAAAAACCACAAATTGATTTTCATCATAATAATAATTAAAAAAAAAGGAAAAATATCGAGAGCATACGGAAGTCCGGGCTTCCGGGAGAGTGTAAAGAGAGCGACGAGCAAGCCAGTTGACGAGCCTGACGCCATTGAAGCGAACCATCTCTGTAGATTACGATGCAATCATTTTTTTTTTTTT